>BLBF01000039.1:10470809-10500114 GCA_015471245.1 Laticauda colubrina | reverse complement strand
GATGGAAGCGGATGAGAGCGGATGGCAAAAATTTGCATAAACAGAGCGGATAACACGTAAAGGAACGGACGGGGGGAGGACGCAGAGCGGATGGAAAATGGATGCAGAGCGGAAGCCTAGCAGATGGAAGCGGATGAGAGCGGATGGCACATCCGCTAGGCTTCCGGGGGGCCTCAGCACAGCGGACGCGGAACGGAAAGAGCAGATGCAGAGCGGACACGGAACGGATGAAGCGGATGCACAGCGGATGCACAGTGGATGAAGCGGATGCAGAGCGGAAGCCTAGCGGATGCACAGCGGAAGCTAGCGGATGCCTTGAGTTAATTGCACATGCGGGGGGGATTTATTGCGTCAGCCCCGTGGATATAAAGGGAAGCAGCTCGGAAGCAGGTCACCATTCAAAGGAAAGACCTGCTGCCAGACGCATTGAGTGCCTTGCCTGCCTGCCTTGCTGCCTGCCATCCTGCCAGCCTTGCTGCCTGCCATCCTGCCAGCCTTGATGCCTGTCTCCCTGCCAGCCTTGCTGCCTGCCAGCCTTGCTGCCTGCCTGCCTGCCAGCTTTGCTGCCTGCCAGCCTTGCTGCCTGCCTGCCTGCCTGCCTGCCTGCCTGCCAGCCTTCCTGCCAGCCTCCCTGCCAGCCAGCAACCCCACAACCATGGGGAAAAAGAGGAAGCCTCAGCCATCTGCTGCCAGCCCTGGCAAGAGGGACAGGGCCACCCTCCCATCCCCTGGTCCTCACTCTGCTTCTGCTGGGGCTTCTGTAGCACGGGCTCACTCTTCTGAGGCTGGGGCTTCTGCTGCTTCTGCTTCTGGAGGAGCTGATGCTGCTGCTTCTGGCAGTGGTGGGTCTGCTCGTGCTTACTCTGCTGATGCTGCTCCTGACGGTGGTGCTTCTGCTCGTGCTTACTCTGCTGAGGCTGCTCCTGGCGGTGGTGCTTCTGCTGGTGCTTACTCTGCTGAAGCTGCTCCTCGTCCTGCTGGTCCTGCTCGTCCTGCTCATGCTCCTGGTCTTGCTCATCCTGCTCGTCCTGCTGGTCCTGCTCATGCTCCTGGTCCTGCTCGTGCTCCTGATCCTGCTCGTGCTGCTGCTGCTGATGATGATGATGATCCTGCTGGTGCTGCTGGTGCTGCTGCTGATGCTGCTGATGCTGATGATGATCCTGCTGCTGCTGGTGGTGGTGGTGGTGTGGAGGAGCAGCCCCTACAACCTCAAAGCCCCTCTGGTGAGGGCCCATATGGCCCTGCCAGAGGGAGGAAGAGGCAGACGGGGGAACAGGAGAGGAGGCAATACTCCATGGAGAAGGAACACGAGGATGAGGTGCTGGAGTGGCTGAGAGAGAATGACTATCTGTGGCGGAAGGGACACTGGCTGTACAGGGACATCAAAAGGAAGCAGGCTGCTTGGAGAGAGAAGGCGGAGAGTCTGGGCTACACATCGGATGTGCTCCTCGGCTGGTGGAAACACATGCACACCTGGTACAGCAAGCTGCACCTCAAGAAATCTGGCAAGACCATGGTTAAGCTGACGGACAGAGAGAACTATGTCATGGCCAGGTGCAGCTTCCTGGAGGGTGAGATCCGCCACCGAGGAGCAGCAGCAGCCCCTCTGTCTACCCTCTCTCTCCAGCAGCCTGCTGAGAGCCAGTCCTCTTCTGGCCGAGAGTCAGCTCCTGTCTCCAGGCAGGTTTCTGTGGAGCGTCCCACGGCGGAGAACCCGTGGAGGACTCCCTGGTGCAGTAGGAGAAAGGAGACGGCACTTCCACCACAGCCCTACCTGAATCCACCCACAGGTCCACCTCCACAGAAAGGCAGAGAGCCAGACAGGAGGGCCAGAGCCACACTGTCCTGCTGGAGATCAGAGACACCATCCAGAGCAGCATAGATCTCCTCTCTCAGCTGGTCCACACTGACTCCTCATCTTCCAACCGCAAGCACCTCCTCATCTATGTCAACCAGACCTTCATGGACATGGCGGAACCCCAGTACCAGGTGGTGAAGGACCGGATCACCGAGCTGCTCCACAACCCTGCAGACCCAGAGGAACCTGCTCCCACCCAGTCCAGATCTGCTCCTCCACCCAGGTGATGTCTCTCCCATTCCAATGCTTTCCACAGGCCCTCACCTACCAGGGCTACGGCTACCAGGAGGCCCGCAGCACAGCCAGCAGCCCTTCCGAGTCCAGGCATAGAGTCATAAGATGATACCGTTGCCACCGGTTCCACCGATGCCACAGATGCCACCCACGCCAATGATGCCACCGACGACACCGATGCCACCCACGCCACAGATGCCACCAATGCCAGTCCTCACCCAGCTGCAGACCAGACAGCCCCACGACACTGTTCCTTCCTCCACCCCACAGCCAAGCCCGGCCTCAGTACATCTGTCCTCGGTACTGGGGCTGACACTACATGGCATGGAGGAAGGAGCTCTCAACATCACGGGGCTGAGCCAGCTGTCCGAGAGCTTCCTCAATGCACCATCACCTGTTGTCCTCTCGGGGCCAGGCACCCCAGTAGTGCTTCAGACCAGCACTCCAGCAGCAGCCACCTCCACAGCACCTGGACCCTTCACACTTGAGACTGGGCACACTTCCGAGTGACCAAGAGGAGTGCCAGAGACTGGATGGCTACCTGTAGTCTTTATTTGGACACTTGACTTCGGTCATTTTTCTTTTACAGCTTGTGATTAATAAAGTTTATCTTTGCTTCACACACTTGCTTCATTTATTTATGTCAATAAAGTCTTGGTGGAAACTTTTAGAAATGGTTTAAGCCTTTGCATGCTTTTGGGATGGTTTAAGATAGCAGTGGGATGGGCAGGGATACCTGTGGGATGGGCAGGGATACCTGTGGGATGGCTAATACCTGTGGGATGGGCAGGGGTACCTGTGGGATGTTCAGGGATACCTGTGGGATGGGCAGGGATACCTGTGGGATGGGTTAAGATAGCTGTCGGATAGATAAACCTTCAGTGCAAGTATAGTGGAACTGTATGGTCCACCCTCCCAGGTGCCACACCTATGGCCCTTCATTATCAATACTAATGTAAGCAATGATCCACACATGTCAACATAAACACAACTCTTTATTAAATGCCCTGTTCATTGTAGGCCCACCCAACATACATGTCCCAATCTCATCAGTGTGATGAGACAGGCTGAAGGAAGCATCCATTAAGCATCTATCATCCTGTCTAGCCACTCCACTGCTCCAGCTGGGGAGTTGCACCAGTGTTTCAGGAGGTTGCGCTGTTTCTTCCCTTCACGTGAGTAGAGTTCACAGAGCCTGTAGATGGCTTCACACTGTTGCAGAAGGATGGTGGCTACCAAAAGGAGTTTGTTATGATCCATGGTGGAGATGACTGGATGCTGTGGAAGAGGAAGAGGCAGATGAAGGCTGCAGAGGGCTGCACAGCAGGGCTGCTGGTCTGAAAGTGAGATCCAGGTGAGTTGCTCCCCTTTTTTATAGGCAATATAGGTTTTCCCCTATGTGTCCCTTTGCATCCTCCAGGCATCCTCTAGACATCCTTCATATCCGAGATAGGTCCCCTCTGAGAACGTTTTTTCCGTTTTAAATGCTTTCTTTGCGTGCTGCATCTGCTTTCATCCTTTCTCCGTCCATGCTACTAATGCTGCGCGTCCGTTCCACATCCGTTCCGCTTCCTCCCTGTGTCCGTTTACTGCTGGAGCAGATTGAGTTGCGCAGATGCGCAGCAGATGCCTAGTAGATATAGCGGATGCGTAACAGATGCAGAACAGATGTCCCCCGTATGCCTAGCGGATACAGAACGGACACATTGGATACCTTTTCCGCTCAAAAGTTTTGAACAGCTCAAAACACTCTGAGTGGATGAAACGTCAATAGATGGATGCTGGACGGATCGAGAGGAAGCAAAATGGAGACAGTGAGCACAGAATGGAAGCATCGCGTTAACCAATGGATGGCAAGTGTTTTTCTCTATTTTACATCCTCTTTTCATCCGTTGGTGCAGTGTGACAGGGGCTTTCGAGAAGAGTTGTATCATCAGCATATTGAAGATTGTTGATGGTTCTTCCAAATCTTTACTCCAATTTTTGGAGCTTTCTCTGATCATTTTTGCATACAGGTTGAATAAGAAAGAGAAATGCAACCTCGTCACACTTCTTTCTCTATCTTCACCCATTGTGTCTCCATATGGTGTTCACATGGTGCTTTTTGATTTATGTACACTGATTGCACCAACCTGACCAGATGTACTGATACTGCCAGGTCTTGTAGGACTCTTCACAGTTTCTCATGATTAATAAAATTGAAGGGTTTTTTGTAGTCAATGAAGCATATATAAATGATCTTCTGATATTTGAGATTTTTCCATGATCCAGTACAAATTTTCAATATGGTCATAGGTGTCATGATCCCTTCAGTTTAGCCATCTGGTAATTTCTTTTCAATAGTTGGTGCTAGACATTGTTGCATTATTTTAAACAGAATCTTGCTGATGTGAGGGATGAAAGCAAGTGTGATAATTGGAGCAATCTTTAAGGTGACTCTTTTTTTGCCAGTGGAATGAACTCTGAGTATTTCAAATCTGTGGCCACATATTGGTTTCCCAAATTTTCTGGCACAGGTCCTAATAACTAAAGGTGATACAGATTAGCAATTCTGCAAGTAAACATCTAGAGTCTTGTTGTTTGGCAGTTGACTCATCACCCATATGGCTGATTCTATTTCTGCTTCTCTTTCTTTATCATCCTAGGGCTCAGCCCCTTTGCTACTCTTTTGTACCTTCTTGCCATTTGCTCTTGATGTCTTGTTGGTTGGACAGCTCTTTCTCTTGAAAATCATGTTATCTTTTCCCTTGAAATGTTAACAAAGTACATATTAGTAGTTTATTTTGCAAATTGGGGCTAAATTTGTTCTCATGCTGCATACAAATTTTTTTGACAATTTTTGTATGCAAAGTTCATAATTTTAATTTTAATCCAAGCTATTGGAAATAAATCCAAGAAGATATGTATTGTTGATACCAAGTGACTGCTGTAATCCAAAGACTGATGATTCTTTGGATTTCTGATAAAAATATAACAATAGAATAGTTTCAAACTATATTGGTTAACATATGAGTTATTAAGCTGCACTTTACAAACATGGTATATTCAATAACCAAAAACAATTTATGTTGTGTTAGCTTCTATTTAAATTTTAATGGGGAGGGGACTACTTTTTAAAAATTTATTGGAAATATATTTTTGTTCATTACTATTCATAAGTAGGCAATTTCATCTTCTAATGACTTCTTCTAAAATAGTTTATTCTTTTAGGAATTCTGGTACTTCTTTGAGAACATGTAAATTACAAGTTTTTTGACTAAACAAACTATTAAGAAACTTACAGACTCCATCTCCTTGACTATAACTGTTCTTCCCAACAGATTTGGCAGAAAACAGTTGTTGTGAGTCTCATGTATTAGGGAATGACCCTTGCTAGATTCTGGGAGACAGGTCCTTTCTGTTGTGGCATCTGCATTATAGAATCTCAGAAGAATCTGCATTATATACACTAAGAAGTCAAGTGTTATTCCTTTCAACATTTAGCAAATCCTTTAAAACCTGGCTATGTTATCAGGCCTGAGGATCCCAGATAGCCAAAGAAGTCCTTCAATGGCTCCCTTAGTACAGATAACATTATGTGTTAACTGTACTACCACATGTGTTAGCTTACTCTCTGAATCTTGTCATATTAAAACTATAATTTCTAACCTAATAGATATAAAGCCTAGAAAATTTTAGGGTATGGCTATCCAAAACCTTTTCCCCACCTAGTTCAGGACTGCACAGCCTCTTGGTCCTCTCTCTGGAATGTGTTGCTTTCTTCCTGGAAAGCCAGGGTGTAATTGCCAAGATTTCCCATCCTATTCCTTTTCCAGATACATATATAGTTTGTCATCCCCCGCCCAAAGGAATCAGTATTGTATTTTATAGTCTTTTAATGTATTTTTTTTCTATTTAAAACAATCAGAATTATGTTTGCAAGTATGAATTACAGAAAATAGTTACAGTAGGCAATTGATATCAATGTATAGTGATATCATAGATGACATCTGTGGGTGTGTAAGAATGTATTTAATAGTATATCAATTTATTGAAAATGATATGAGAAGTTAAACGTAGAAATACTTCTTAAAAATATATATTAACCCTAGAATTAAATTGATCTTTTAAGTTAAAATTAATTTAAGATCTTAAATTATTCTTAAAGTTTCTCCAATAATCAAATGTGCTATGGGTTATCTCTGTATTTGTTTATGTTGAATCACAGTTTCCTGGAATGATTTATCTATTGCATCAATTGATGTTACTAGAGGAATTGTTAGTGAAGTTTTCAGAACAGATTTGAGAAGCCCCAATTGCAAATAAAATGATAGTTGCAGGGGTTGGTTTCTACCGGTTCTGTCTACCTCTGTAGAACCAATAGCTCTGAAGAGCAGCAGACGTACAATCGGTTATATGTCTGCTGATGTTTTTGCTCACCCGTCCACCTGGGCTCTTACCTGACCTTTATTTCCTGCATTTTCAACTTCAACTGCCATGAGAGGCACAACTACAGATAAAAAAGCAGGAAAAAAGTACTTTTTCAAAGGCTGTTTCTCGGCATGTAATGCTGCTCAGCTGTCCAAGCATCAGGTTGATGATGATTTACAGGCATGCACGCAGCATGCAGGGAAGCATATCGTAAATCACCCAACTGGTAGTTAACCCTGTCGGATCCCACCCCTGAACTGTTGTACTATACATATTGGTATAATAACTTTATATCATACTCTTATGTATAATACAACTATTATACTAACAGCTTCTCTGTTTATATATGTGTGTATACATGTTTCTGCCTATCAGTAAATACTTTCATATTACTGGACTACAAGCTATAAGCCTTCCCTGATCTGGTGCCTCCATATAGCTTTAATGGAGATTATACAATTAAAAGTCCAAGACACTGGAGGGACAAAAAATTGGAGAAAGTTATGTTCCTGGATATTTGCTTTCTACTGACTCTGATATTTCAGTCTTTAATAAGGCCTTTAATAAGGCTGAAAATGTTGAAAAATCCCTTTCCGTGGTCATAGTAACAATCTAATCATGGATAATATGTGCTGAACTCATACTAATCTATGAAATACAAAGTGGGATTTATTTTCCATCACATTTTGTTCTAATTATAAACATATAACTTAAATAGGATGCTAAAATATTTGGTTAATTTGAACTATTAAGTAAATATTGTTTGAATAGATTTCACAATGCCCTCCAAAAACATGTTCAAATAGAACATGTGTTTTGGTCTTATCTTGTCAAAATTTAAATGCTGCCTTAAAACCACAATATGGAACATAACTCTCCTGGTCATTTTTCTGTCACTTAAAAAAAATAAAGATTTGGGTTTTTGAACACTGAAAACAACAAATTATGTCTAGTTTTCCTTTTCTATTCCCAACAAATTTCTTAACTAAATGGCGAACTTTTAACTCTTCCTTATTTTTCCAGTAACAGCATGGCCTTAGGCTGAAGATTGAAAAAGGACACGATAGGCAGTTCCATTTCTTCTGATATAATAATTGACACTTTGACATTGTTCCTTAGCAGGTTTTGCTATGTCACACTTTCTAGTGCATGTAAGAAAACATGTACACAAACAAACTACATATATCTCATTGTGGATAGATTTTTATTTAAAACAAATGTCTGGCAATAACATATCAGAGGTACTTTAAGAGGAAAACAACCTATAACCCATTTTTTGTTTTTTTAGTAGCATTTTTTCCCTTTCTACTTTTCCATTATAGATAGCTGTTCCTGTAAGAAACTTCCCTGGAACATTTATTTTACTGTAGGAAGCTTCACTTCACTTTACTTGGGGGATGAAGATAACAGGTGTCCATTTTCCTAATTTATGAAGGCTTTATCCTAAAATTTAGGTGCATGGGAGCTATTTTCTCAGTGGCTATGAAGTGCAAACTAAGAATTTAAATGGAAGATCAAAACTTTGGTCCAGTGTTAAATTAAAGGTGATTACATGCTTTATTACTCCTTCTTAATAAATTAATATGCTGCCATCCAAATACATTTCTGGCAGCCCTAAAATATCTAACCAGAAACCATAATCTGTGATAGGTCAATCCTGAATATAATGAAGGAATTAAAAAACTGACCAAAACAACCTCACACTAGATGTTCCTGTTTCTGCTTCTGAAGCCTGCAGAAGACTTGGATTAATGTGAAGTCTATTTTGAGTAGATAGTGCTCCCCACTTGGTTACCAATCATCATTCAGACTGCTGGTTTTGACCTTAATAGTTCTAAACAGCTTAATGCTGACTATTTTGAGGATTAATTCTTCTGCTTCAGACCTGCTCAGCTATTTCATAGAAAATTTTGAAGATTTCCCCCTACTGTGGAAATGTTGCCTGTCAGGTATGCAGGACAGAGTCTTTTCCTTTATAGAGTAGAAAAACTATGGAATGCATTCCACCTGGATGGATACTTACTTGCCCTCCAAATATTTTTCTTAGATACAAATACTTTCATTCACCAAGCTTTTAATGAATTTATTTGATTTTTATTTTAATATTAATTTCACTAATGTATTTAATTGTATTATTCCTCTTCCTAGGAAAATAGGTACAGTAATACAAAAGAACGTGATAAAAAAATGTACATATTAAAACAAAAGTAAAATAAAATCTACCATATAGTTCCTAAATTGCTTTCTTACTGGATCCAAAGAGGAAGACGAACAGATGACAGGGAGCAGGAAAGTGGCTCCATTGACTGTGGAGGAAACTGGGGAAGGGCAAAGTCAGGCTGGGCAGAGCATGGGAGAGGTAGAACAAAGGAGAGGGGCTTCAGAGGAAGACTAAAGCCCACTCCTTCTTTATCCTAGGGCATGCAGGGAAGAACAGAGAAGAGAGCAACGTGGGTTGCATGGCTTACGAGGGAGCCTGGCTTATGTAGTTTGCATGGCTTGCATGGCTTCCCTTCACAAGGTACACCTGGGAATGAGTTTAAAGGAGAGGCAGATGGGTGTGGCAGTTGTCAGGAACAATTGCTGAGTTTATGTAGTGTTGGCTGCTGTTATCATAGTTCCTGGCATCCTCCCAACTGGTTTGATTTACTGCCATGTTGCTTCACTTCTGGAACTCCTTATCTTGTCCTGTCAGATTTATTACCTTATTTTGACTTGTTACATTTATAATTTAAAGTCTGTTTACAATGTTTGGATTGGAATATCTGCAGCCAAAGGCTGTTGCATGTTTGTGGGAGAGTTTTTTTCTCTAGACCAGAAGGTAACAGGACATTGGAGGCAAAGTTGGAGCTAATAAAGGGACCCATACTTATTCTCTGGCTGAGTTGCTTTTGTGCCAAGTCCTGGGATACTTCCCAGTAAGTTGTTCCCAGCTGCCTCAAATCTAAGGCAGAAACCAACCCTGATCCTCAATCCATTTAAAGTTCTACAGAACCTTTCATAGAAAGAAGTCCTCCAATGTTGCCCATGAACTGGGATTAAAATGATGCTTTCCTCCTCCTATCTGATACAAATTGTCCTACTGCTATATTTTGGTGCTCTTTCTTCATTTTGAAACCATACAAAGGAATGTCATGATGCTAAGCTGAAAGCTTGCTATCTGACATCCTATTCCTCTGCTAAGAGACCATGATTGACAAGAGCAGAGCAGGAAGCTAACCATGTATGGACAAGCTACTTGAAGAAACAATCAATCCTTTCCTGTCTTGGCTTTCCCGATCACATGACTAAGTTTCATGCCTTTTTTAAAAAAAGAAGAAGACACAGTAAAACATTCAGGGATACTAAAAGCATGTGTGTGGAGGGGGTTGTAATTTCATTATATTTCATTATTCCTAAATCATTTTGTTTTCTGTGCTTGTAGAAAAGTATAATACAATTAAAACAAATACTAGGTTAAAATGTTGATGGGTAGACACTCACCATAATATTGTATAATAATACACACTACATAGTAGTCAATAAAATAATCAATCTAGTATGGATAGTGGATAGCATAATGTATAATATCTAAGCACATGCATGACTGAATTATGCTTGCTTCTGATTTATTAAGTATATTGGACTCTAGTAAACATCTCCTCAAAAGTTGAAAGGCTATATTAAGCATTTTGTTATAAGTGTAATCAGTCTTGTAAACTATTAAAACTTAAACTGCTAAAGCAAAGTAGGATCTTTGTTTTAAAAAAAAAACAATGCATATCCACAGGGTGGGATACAAATTTTTAACAAACGGTTCTGTGGGTGTGGTTTAGTTGATGGGCATGGTTGGTGGTCATGTGACTGGTTGTTCGAGGCTTGGTGGTCATGTTATTGGCTGGGTGTGGCCAACTCAATATCACTCACATCGAGGCACGCATCTCCTCACCTGGCCTCTCATGACTATGGGGATGCTGCAACAGTCATAAGTGTGAAAAATGGTCATAAATCACTTTTTTCAGTGCCATTGTAATGGTCACCTTTTTCAGTGCCATTTGAATGGTCACTCCACACAAGCAAAGTACCAGCAAAGGAGAGGAAAAAAACTCCAGAGAAGTTCCTGAGACAGGAAGTCTAGTCCTGCCAAGAATGTAATAAGGATTAACGGAGAGGCAATTTCTCTAAGCAACATCAGAATGTTTCCTTCCTGCCTTCCTTACAGGATTAGGCCAGTAATTGTTTCTCAGAACCAGTTCTCCAAACTGCTTAGAATGTTAACAACCGGTTCTAGCAAATTGGTGAGAACTGGTCGAATCCCACCTCTGCATATCCATCCTCATTTAACTTATTTCTTAATATTTGATTTATTATATCAAATCTTACATAAATTCTGTAGAACTCAAAAGCTTTACGATGCCAATCATAGACAGAGCAAAGAGGGCCATATGTTACCAATCATTCCATCAAATGTTGCAATTGTATCTATTCTGCAAAATTCTTCTTATTTGGCCCTCAGTTGGGTAGCCATAATGAACAGAAAACACAAACTGAAAGACCTAAATGCTATAAGAAATAAAGCAACAATAAACTATATAAATCTAAATGTGCTATGGGTTGCTGATTCAAAACAGATTCAATTGATCTTTTCCCCTTTATGAAAATTCATTCAATTTGCATATATGGAACTATTGATACAGATAGCAACCTTTCTCAACCTGCTGAAGCTACATATAGTAAATATGGCCATTGATTGCTGGTGAATTCCAGTTGTTGTCATTTTGATATACTTAGAAAGTACTAAGTTCTATGAAACATGGTAATTGTTATATTTTTTCTCATCAAGAGAAAGATACAGATCATCACCCAATCTGACAAATTTCTCTACTCATGAAAAATGATAAACAAAAATGCATTGGAGGAAAATAGGAGCAAATGAACTAAAGAGCAAGAAAATGGATACAATACCTAGATATGATAAAAGATGGTTTATCCACTGTATGTGAAAGAGTTATTTTTATAAAGCACTATATTAAAAAGGCATAAGGTGGCTTTCTTGAGGGAAAATTAGAAATGTCATTCTTGAACTGATGAAAAAGCACTCATTACATCCAAATCAGCTGCATTCTCATAGCTATCACTACATATGCATGTGCACTGCTTTTATAATTAACTACATAAGCTATTTTTCAGCAATTAAAACATTGGAGGTTATGGACCTCTTCAAGTGTAATCAGCCTCTTGAAGGGATTTTAAACAGCATGCATTGTGTAAACTAGCAACATTCTTTTTCATGCAGTAGACAGTGATGTGCTGACAAAGTTTAAAACTTTTCTTTCCAGTCAGCAAAATATGACAAGTTCTCTCTGTCTCCCTTATTCCTTATACTAACTTTCATATTACTCCAGAAAACTTTTGTTATTACATTCAACAACTCTATAATCATAAATGAAGATGAATAGAATGAATGCTAGATGGTCATATCTTTTAGGATAGAGGCAGCAGTACAGCACCAGGTAGGGTAGCAGAAATAGGAACCATGGCATATCCCTATATCTTAGAAATATAGAATGATGTGATATATGAGATTTACACAGGTTCAAAAGAATGACAGTGGTTGATGAATATATATCTTTTTCAAGATTAAAATATAACAGTACAATATCCTAGAACTACTGAAATATGTAGCCTAATCTTAGTGAATGAATGAATGAATGAATTCTTTATTGGCAAGTGTGATTAGACACACAAGGAATTTGTCTTGGTGCGTATGTTCTCAGTATACATAAAAAGAAAAGATACATTCATCTGGCTGGGCAAGAAACCACGCATTAAACTAAAAATGATGCAGGACAGAAAAAGCAGAGGTGGTTTTGGGCTACCAGAATGGAAATTATATTGTCAGGCACCGATATTAAATTGGGTTAAGGACTGGGTTAAATTAAGAGAAAAAAGAATACTAACAATAGAATGTCATGACCTCTAGGAAGGTTGGCATGCATATCTGTGGGGGGAAAAAAGTAAAACATATGCCTACTTTAATAGGCATTTAATAAGAGATTCATTATTACAAACATGGAGGAAAATCAAGAATAAGCATTATATGAAAATAGCACGTTGGCTGTCAACCATGGAGGCCATGATACACCCAAACGTATTGGATTTAGGGAAAATGATAAATTATAGTGATTTATGAGATGCCCAAGGAAAATTAAAATCAAATCAAGAATTAAAAGAACAAGGAATTACAACTGATTGGTGGTCATATCTTCAAATTCAAAATACCCTGTTTCTCCAACAATACCGCCTCCCCCAATAGGAAGTCCCAGTATGTTTTATAGGCATGAAATGAAATTAAGCCCCTCCCCCCAAATTAAGGCCTATATTAAAACATGCAAAATGGGGGGGAATGGTGGGAGGGTCTTGCCGTTATACTTTTGTTGCACACCTGGATATAGTGCTGCCTGCATTGACCCCGATACAAAGTGCCCCGCCAATGCCGAGGTCAACATCCAAGCTGTCGCTGCCCACCTGCCCGAAGATGCAAGGGGGGAGAATTAAGTCAACCCCGAAAAGACAACCTAGCCATTTTTTCGGAGCTCAAAAAAAAATAAGACCCAGCCTTATTATATGAGAAACACAGTAGATACAAAATAGACTCAGAAGAATTTGAATTTGATATGGGGCAAAATTAATTGGACAAAATTCTACTTGGACCTGAACAAAAAATTATATCCAAAGCATATAGATATCTGTTGGATTTTAAGATGAAAGAGGAAATGATTAAAAATACTATGATAGCATGGGTGCGGAATTTTAGTTGTAATATAAATTTAGAAGAATGGGAAAAACTACAAAACATAAATTATAAATTAACAACAGCCTCAACATGTAAAAAAAATTTATACAAAATATTTTACCGATGGCATTTATCTCCAGTAAGATTGGCTAAGATATACCCAAATACCAGTCCAAAATGTTGGAAGTGTCAACGAGTTGACGGTACCTTTTATCACAAGTGGTGGCCCCAAGGACTTATGGCCAGGACCTACTGGACCAAAGTCAAAGACTGGATACAAGAATTTACTGGACATCAAATTGAATTCAAGCCAGAACTCTACTTATTGGGGATAATCAAAAATCAATTTCTGAAAAAGATAAAATATATAATGTTGCACATTTTAACAGCGGCCAGAATAGCTTATGCACATGTGTGGAAAGAGCATAAAGTTCCAGTAGAAGAGTTAGTCTTACAAAAAATAGCAGATTGAGCAGAAATGGATATGCTCACACTAAAAATGAAGGAAAAAGAAGAATCTGATTATTACTCAATTTGGCATAGATGGTACGAGCGGTTAGAAAAGGGAAATAAAAATTGAAAAAAGAGAATTACATAGGAGAATTCCTAAGAGAGAGTGATACATAGATATGTAGATATGTAAAATAGACAAAGTTCGATAATAATAAATATAAGCAAAGATAATAACTATTAGTAATATGTACAAACAGATGATAGAAATATAAGGCAATATATGTTGATGCAAAATGCTATTGAAAATGTAATTATGATTTGTACTGGTGGAAAATAATAATCATTAAAAAAAGAAAAAAGATACATTCATCAAGAATCATAAGGTACAATACTTAGTGATAGTCATAGGGTACAAATAAACAATCAAATCATACTAGGAAACAGTAAATATAAATTCTAAGGATACAAGTGACAAAGTTACAATCATACAGTCACAAGTGGGAGGGGATGATGATATAGGAGTGATGAGAAATGAGGGGATGATGAGACAGGAGTAATGACAGGAGTGATGAGAAGATTAATAGTAGTAATGCAGACTAAGTAAATAGTTGGACAGTGTTGAGGGAATTATTTGTTTAGCAGAGTGATGGTGTTCAGGAAAAACTGTCCTTGTGTCTAGTTGTTCTGGTGTACAGTGCTTTATAGCATCATTTTGTGGGTAGGAATTGAAACAATTTACGTCCATGATGTGAGTGGTCTGTAAATATTTTCACAGCCCTCTTTTTGACTCATGCTGTATATAGGTCCTTGATGGAAGGCAGGTTGGTAGCAATTGTTTTTTTTTTTTTTTGCATTTCTAATTATTCTCTGAAGTCTGTGTCTGTCTTGTTAGGTTGCAGAACCAAACCAGACAGTTATAGAGGTGCAGATGACAGACTCAGTAATTCCTCTTTAGAACTGTATCAGCAGCTCCTTGGGCAGTTTGAGCTTTCTGAGTTGTTTAATTACATCAAGAAGTTTTTATTCCAAATCTTATCTTAGCCTCATATTTACTTTGTAGTCTGGTCTGCATTTGATAATGTGAACTGGAGATTATTATTATTGGAACAGATGGGCTTTGCCAGAAAATTTATTCAAGCAATACAAGCCATATATTATAAGCAAACGACAAAGGTAATGATAGAGGAAGAATTAACAGACTCTATCAATATAAGAAAAGGTACAAGACAAGGTTGCCACCTTTGCTATTCATATTAACTCTGGAAGTATTAAATAGAAACATTAGAGATGAAAAGAGTATAAAAGGAATGAAAATTAAAAAGGAAGAATTTAAATTGCAAGCTTTTGCAGATGAGTTGGCCTTTATTTTAGAAGACCCTCTAGAAACAACACCAAAACTATTGGAAAAGATAGAGGCATATGGTAAGGTGACCAGCCTGAAAATAAACAAAAAGACAAAGATCTTGACAAAGAATATGTTACCAAGACAAAAAGAAGAATTGGCAGATGTATTGAAAATTCAAGTCACAAATAAGGTTAAGTACTTGGGGATACATTTGACAGCAAGATGTAGTACATTAAAAGAAAACAATTACATTAAACTTAAACAACAGATAGCACTAGACTTGACGAAATGGGAAAACCTACAATTGTCACTAATAAGGAGAATTTCAACAATCAAAATGAATATTTTACCCAGAATTCTATATTTGTTTCAAACAATACCAATTAGGCTTGGAAAGGACTACTTTGAAGATTTAAACAAAATTGTGTTGAAATATATATGGCAAGGTAAGAAAGCGAGAATAAAGTTAAAACTCTTACAAGATGCTAGAATTAGAGGAGGATTTGGTCTGCCTAATTGGGAATTGTACTACCAAGCTACAAACTTGACATGGGTTAAGGAATGGATAACATTAAGAAATACTAGATTGTTGAGATTAGAAGGACATGATTTGTTGTTGGGGTGGCATGCCTTTTTATGGTATAAGGGAACTAAAATACAGGGTTATTTTAGAAACATCGTATACAGGAGTCTCTGTGGTTAAATTGGGAGATTAAAAGACAATGTTATTCAAAAATTCCAGTCTGGTTATCGACTATTGAAGCATTTTCTTATCCTATAACATATAAGAAGGAACAAACAGTTAGATATGGGGAAATTTTGAATGAAAAGGGTGAACTTAAATTGATGCAAAAACTAGAGGAACAAGGTTTTCTTATGCGCAAAATACATTCAAGGTATGAAAAAGACTTTAAAACAGAAGGTTTCTATAATAAATTGACTGATTTAGACAAGATTTTGACAGATACTGATGAAAAGGTGATTAAAAAATTGTATGGATATTTATTAGAAATTAAATGAGAAGAAGAACAAGTTAAAGAAACTATGATTGTTTGGGGGAAGAATTTCGGATATGGGATTGATCTAGAGAAATGGCAAAAATTGTGGTCTCAAAATTATTAAATGATAATGTCAACAGCATTTAAAGAAAATTTGTATAAGATGTTTTACAAGTGGCATTTTCCCCCAATAAGAATAGCAAGAATGTTCAAGAATAAATCTGAAAGATGTTGAAAATGTCATCAGATACCTTGCTCATATTACCATATGTGGTAGACTTGTGCGGATGCAAAAAAATATTTGACTAAAATCTACACATGGTTGGAAAAAATGACTAAAAAGCAATAGATTTAAAACCAGATATATTTTTATTGGGAATTCTACCTGATACATACAGCAAAGATTTAAAATATTTGATTGTAAATGTATTAACAGCAGCTAGGATTGTATTTGCTAAAAATTGGAAAAATGAGAAAATACCATTGCAGGAGAAAATTATCAAGAAAATATTGGAATGTGCTGAAATGAGTAGATTGACATTTGAAATTAGAGAACAAGAGGATAAAAATTTTTACAAAATTTGGGACCTTTTCTATTAATGGCTAGAAAACAAATATAGTAATAGAATATGTAGAATTATAGAAAATAATGAATATATAAAGATGTATTTCTTTTTATTATTATTATTATTACATATATAAAATGTTTTTAGGATAGATTTGGAAGGATGAATTGTTATAAAATAAACTAAGTAAAGTATAGCTGTCTCGCAAAGTATGAATTAACAAAATTATAGTCAAATGATTAATAATAATACTGGGATATTCAAATTTCTGATAATATGAGTTATTATGTAATGTAACTGTCATTGAGACTATGAAATTGATGCACAAAAAAATTGTAAACTAACCGACACACTGTTTGTACACTTATGGAAGAAAGTTGGATGTTTTTATGTTTTGTTTGTTTTTGTTTGTCCTGAAAAAATCAATAAAACTTAACCAAAAAAAAAAAGAGAACTGCATAACTATGAAGTAGGCAACTATTCAATAGTTCTGCTTTGTTGTTTGAAGAAAAGATATTATTTCTTATGTTGGCTGAAGAACTCAACTTCATCATTCTTACATGCCTTAAGTTCAAAGTAGCAGATTGATTGATTTACTGATAATAGATTAATAGTGAGTTGGTTGTTTTAAAATATCACATTTTTGTGTTTAAAGCATAATTCTTTATATGGCTTTTGGAAATAGCTATATTTCTTATATGTGCAAGGGATAAAATACAGTTGGCAAATAGCAAAAGAAGAAGACTGTGAATAAGGTTAATATATGGTCTATGCACACTGTGTACAAAATTGTTTCTTGAGCTTTAGTTCACTGTTACATAATTTGTTCCATCTCACCCCAGTCAGTTTGTTCATATGTTGGTAGTCATATCTTGTGAAAAAAAGATTCCAACTTGAAGAGAATAATTTCCTCTATTGCAGCCACAAAAAATAAAAAAAAAGGTATTATAAATGTCCCAAAGATGACCTTACTAAACAGCCCAACTGACTTCACAGTGTTTTTCTTGAGAAGAAAAAAAAGGAGAAAGGAGTATTATGTATACTGCCTTGAACAAAAGTGTGGTTTAAAGTTACCAAGCTTTGAAATTGGTCTTTCCAAACTGTGTGTTAATTACTATTGGTGCATGAAGCATGAAGAGAATAACAGTGAACCCACAAAAAATCATTTTACTATTTCACTTCAAGAAAAATCTTGTAGTTGATAAATCATGTTCTATATTTGAAGAGAGCTGACATAAGGCAGCTGGCAGTTACCTGCTGTCACGAGAATAATAGGACAAAGGTTTAATTCACAGAGAGGTGATATAACAAAGATACCCAAAGAAAGTGTTTCCTTTCAGTGCAGTCTCCTACTTCATTATAGATCTGGCACAATTACCACACAGTACAGAATTACTCTTACACATCACTTAATACCAGTAAATGAATAATTCTGTTTTACTTTGTGTCATATATATAACAAAATCACTACATATCATTTGGGAGTCAATTTACAAATTGATTTTTTTATAATAAAACAGGCAAAAGATGTGAACTTTTAATATTTTTTCATTATAAAATTTTAAAGGCAGATTCATGTAATATATGCATTTGGAAGTAATTTTTTCTCAATATGTTAATTGCTTGTATTTGTTATACCCATCTTAAAAACATAACTCCACTATAACATTCTAGAAGTTCTAAAACAAATATACAATTTTGTTTTTATTTTCCAAGTCACACTTTGCAGCTTGGTGAAACAGTTGCCTTGATAATCTAGTTAGGATACAATATTCAGCAATTATCAATAGACTGAGTGTATAGAGGTTTTCAACTGATGAACAGGCCTTTTGCAACTGAATGTAAGTTTTGTGCTATAAGCAGCAATACAAAAATGATCTGGAAAAGCCTTTAGTTATCAGATATATGTTCCAGAATTATTTCCTTTTTGGTCATTGATAGCTCTGATTATTTAGATGTCAACACAAAGGTACAAAATTCCTCCTTTTTAGGACTTAAGTTGTAGATCTGGGTAGAATTTCATTTTTAAACTTTCATTTCGATTTTATGAACAGATATATTGTTGAGAAATATGAGGTTCTGAATGTAATGGAATTCTGCTAGATGTTGATTCTTTTTATGAAACCTTAAGTTTTTCTTTACAAATCTAGTCATATTAACATCACTGAAAGCAAGTGTTCTTTGTGTAGTTAGATATTTATCTAGCACTTGACAAAAACCTATCCCAATGTCTCCATCAGCCTATTTATTCATATCAATGACAGTCCAATACTGTCATTGACCTAATCTACAGTCTAATACTATTTTACATCTTTATAAGTGAGAAGGTAACAATTTATACTCACAAAAAACAATTAAAAATCTTGTACTTCAAAACAAAACAACGAAGTGTAAGTAAAACAAGTATGTAAGAACAATAAATCATAACAAAGAGAAAAAGTCAGCTTCATATATTTAATAATGCCCTTGTTGTTCTGATTGATATCATGTGTTGAAAACCAAAGGAATACCAATGCTTTCTGTATAGTATAGTTCTGTATAGTGATAATAATTGTATCATGCCAACTATATATTGTCAATATGAATTTAATTACCTGACTTTAACTTATATATAATTATATCAAATTATATTCTGTACAAAGCTAATTACAATTATATTTTTACTATCTATATGAGTATATGGACTGGGATTCAGTCCAATAAATGATTATTTGAAGGAGCATACTGTTTTATGTACCATAAAAATATGCACACTAGTGGAGCACTTCAAAGTAATTGAAAAAACTGTCTTGTGGTTCCCTTGACTGTGTTTCAAAGAATGACACTCAGTATAGGACAAATCAACCAGTACTTTTTAAAGACGATGCTGCCCCTTTAGTTGAAAAAGAACTTCAAAATACCATTTTTTATTCCAATAATTTTTATTTTGTTTCCATCCTCCACAGCATTAATAAATCTGTTTATGCTAAAGGTTTGTGGTAATCAACATGTAAGACAGTAGAATGTTATATAGGCTGTACCAGAACTAAAATCTTTATGAAATGTAATTCCCTTTTCTTCAACATTAGCTGATCGCAGATTGGAGAGGTGTCAGAATATTCCTAGGTCCTTAACTCCCTCCCCCCCAAAAAATCTAACTGTTTCATCCCAATAGCCATAAGGAAATAACATTTAATTAGCTTTATCTACAGTTCTCAGACATTAACTACAATATATATTAGTAGCAAGATCACCTACCTGAATGAATTATAAATAAATACTATGATGATGATGATGCAGAAATTTTTCTGGTTTCTGCATTTGTTTGATAGTACAAGAATATGGAATGTGTTTTAAAAAAACTGCCAGCAATTTTTAAACTTTCTGAGGTGGCAGTTGTGATAGAAAGAAAGAAAAAGGAAGGAAGGAAAGAAGGAAGGGAGGGAGGGAGGGAGGGAGGGAGGGAGGCTCTGCATGGATATATATTACCCAATCATTTTTGTGTAAACTGGAAATGTGAGCTATAGTTAATTGGAGTATGGAATTTATGTCTATTTGATCTGTGATATAACATCACCATATTTTAATCTATTGTCTTCCTGCAGTGTGACAATTGCAGTCGTATATGCATCCATATGCACTTGCAGTAAGTCTTATTTAATTTAGGGGTATATCTGATGATCACTAACTAAATATAGGCTTCATCTGGAAAAGGTAAAATTAGAATTTGTCAGAATGGATTTCTGTGAATCTTCTAAAAGATAAATTTATTTGTTTTAATTAAGGAAATGTTTGAACAACTTGTTATAATGTTATAACTAAATTGTAACAAGTGAAGGTGTAATTTGTTGATTATATCTTGACAAATGCTTCTTTTGCCATTAACTAATGTATAGCAACTAAAGTTGCCAAAGCATTTCAAAATCTCATGGCAGTGTATATACAATAGATAACTGGATTTTGGTGACTTTGCCAAGTATAAAAATTATGTTATATACCTACGATAAATATATAACCTTAACTGAAGTATCTTGAAAACAAACAATGACCACAGAAATAATATACCAGTGTTTGAGTTGGATTGGATTAAGGAAAAAAATGTATTTTTATAATTTATTTTTTCAGATTTATCTTTCTAATCCTGTTGGGCTCTGAGAAGCTTATAGGCATTCTCACTTTCTTACAAAAGTATGTTGTCTCAAAATGGAAATTATGCATTTTCCATCATCTATAAGACTTGCTTCTGACCTCCATTTCTCAGAAAGTAAGTGTGTGGAATTTTCCAAAACTGATCTATATTCAGGAGAAAGTATCCCAACTTTTTGCCCCATATTCTACAGCTGAATTACTGTAAGAAAAATTAATATATGACATTACACTAAAAGTGTGAACATATCACTTGATCTCCTTTATTTCTGCTAGCACAGATGCTTTTTGAATAATTTCTTTTATGTGCAAGTGTTGATAAATTTAATTATTAAGTATCTCAATCCTTGATCTCAGTGAGCCTAAGAAGGGTATAAACATCCTATATCCATGGTCAATATCTTTATTTTGTAGTTTTATGTTAAGAAAAAAATGTTAAACTTTGTCACCATGTAGCAAATGTTATCAATATTCTTGATATTTCTTTAAGACTTCTGGTCAGTTACAGATAATCAGAGCTGAAAGGGACCTTGTAGGTCATCTAGTCCAACCCTCCACCCAAGACACCATTTCTGACAAATGGCAGTCCAATCCCTTCTTGAAAATCTCAACTGATGGCGCTTAGATTTACTCTGACCATGCAAATTTGCCAAGCTTGTTTTATTATCTGAAATAAATTCCTGATTTTATTTTATGTTATATTCTTAAGCCTAGAATCATATACTTGGCTGACAGAGCTATGTCAGACATTCACTTCAACATTTCCCTTAACTGCTTATTAATTCATTCAGACATACCAAAACAAAACAAAAACCAAAAAACGTGGCTTTAAGGAAAAACAAAGGAACTTTACACCACAAACCTCCAATACTATACTACCCTCACTATTTTAGTACCTCAAGACCAAATATTTATAGATAATTCTTTGTCTATAATAATTGATTTATCATATAATATTATAATAATTAATTGTTAAATGACCACTAATTTACTGATTCATTGAACTGATAGAGATTTAATACTGTTATCATTGATTATCTAGTCTATTGATTGATTGATTCCTAGTAATAAGTTGATTGATTTTTAGTAATAAGTAACCTTACTTTTGATTTGTTCTCTAACTTATCAATTAACATTTATTCATTCTGAACATTCATGAAGTAACTGTCTACCTTTCACATTAATTAGCTATTGTAATTGTTTAGTGTACTATTGTCATTGGCCATGCCAGCCAGAAACTCCAGAAACTCCAAATCCTCCATTACCAAACAACAACAAAATAATATCTCTACCAATGACTTCCCAGACTCCTGTACGTGCTTCAGATGTCTTAAAACCAATAATGAAAGTGAAAACAGCATCAAATGCTGCCTATGTGACAATCAAGCCTACCTTGTCTGCTTAAACTTAAACAAAGACCTAGCTGATCTCCTAAAAGCATAAGATACTTTCCCTTGTCTTTGTCCATAATGTTTTCCTAAGCTAAACAAACCAAGTACCCAACCTGACAGAGTTGATAGCATAGAATCACTCATGCATTCGGTAGAAAAACGTTTAGCAACACTTTTTGAAACAATTATACAAGAAAGCCTAATTTCTCTTGAAAAAAAAATACAGCACTGATAAGTGACTACCTATCAACCCAAAATCAAATCCTAACCCAACAAACACTACCATAACTATTACCTCAATTACAATCACAACTACAACCAAAAATAACCACCAAACCACAACCACAAATAATTACTATCCCATCAAATAAGTTCACAAATGATATCCCCTTACTCATCAGAGACACCATTGAACATGATGAGAAATGTCCAAATGCCATATTATTTGGTCTTGAAGCACCAACGAATCAGATGACATCACCAAAGTTCGTAATATCATAAGCAACTCAAATACAACAAACATCTCTCCTGAAGATATCATTAAAATAACCAGAGATGGCCCTGAGTCCAAATACAATGATGGCTCAGTGGCCTCAAAATTTTGTAGAGTTGTTTTCAAAAATGAGTCCAGCAAATGCATATTCATTCATACAATAAATGCCATTGCAAAAACTAATCCCAACCACAAAAAACTTTGCTCAAGATCAGACTTATCCATACTGCAAAGAATCCACTCCTGTGAACTCTGCAAGAAACTCAAAAGACATCTAGACAATGGAGAGAAGGATCTCTACATTGACTACCACACTGATTGTATCAAAAGTAAGTCACACAACCCAGAACTCCACATCCAATCCTACCTCATCCAACCCACCATTACTCAAAACTAGGCACGCACACCCCTAATTACCTCAATTCCAACCACAACTGGCCTTAAATACAAGCTGCTCAATGCAAGAAGCCTTGTGAATAAAATACCTGAATTTCTCCTCTTACTAAATATGGCTAAATTTGACATCATATTTGTCTGTGAAACATGGCTCAATGCATCTTTCCCTGACTCCATTACCACAGCAAGAGACTATCATGTTTACCGATCAGATTGTGGAATCCGTAGAGGAGGTAGTGTTGCTATCTTCTATAAAAAGTCCTTACATCTAAAAAACATCCAAGTTACCCAAGAGTTTGCTCTTCCTGAGACCATTGTCTGTGAACTGTCCTTAAATATCACATTTCGATTCTTACTATATTACGGAGTCCCTGATCATGACATTGAACATATAAACAAGCTAAATAGACTACTAACATGGGCAACATCCTGCGCACACACTTTTATCTTTCTTGGTGACTTCAATCTACCTCACATTAACTGGACCCTAAACAAATGTAAAACTGAACCCATGCATGCAACCTTCTACAATGCTGTAACAAATCTGGAACTGGAACAACTAGTAACCAACAGTACTAGACTTAACAACTGCCTTAATCTCATCTTCTGCAACAGTTTGAATTCAATTTACAGAATGCAAATTAAAGAACCTTTTTCCAACAGTGATCACAGTGATCACAGGTTTTAATCTTTAGGTTCACCGCTGGAGCACCCCGAGCCACCCAGATTTGGGGCTGAAGCCACCCCGTAGAGGTGAAGAAGGGGGAGCCATCAGCAGGGTTGAGGAGAGCCACATCTCTCCTCCTCGGCTGGCCATTACTCCCTTTCTCAAAGGCAGTTGCAGCGGTGGTCAGAAATGGCCACTTCAAGAGAAGAACCTGACCAGACAAGATTGTGCAGGAGGAAGTTTAAAGAAGAAATTTTGACTGACCAGGTTGAATGGAGAATATCTATTTAAGGTACATGGAACCTGAATTTTAAAGACTAATATTATTCCTAAAAAAGATTTTAAGCTGCGAAAGAGAACGGGAAAGGAAACAGAATTGGCTTTTTTTTCCTCTAACATTGACAGTTTTTACTGACTTGGAAGATTAAGAAGAGATTCGAACAAGAAATTGATACTTATCCACTTTGACATTAATAGGCTATTTCTAGCTGAAAATAAAAGGTCAAAGGGATAAAGATTCTTGGATAATTTAAAAACTTTCTTTAAAAAAGAAAGAAAGCAGCAGAGGGAAAAAGGAAAAAAGAGGGTAAAATCTGGAAAATGGAGGAGACCACCTGGAACTTCAAAAAAATTGATAGTGGAATTTTAACAAGGCTTGCAAAAGATACATTGTAGCTAAAACTTTATTATAAGATAACAAAGCCCCTGGAAAGAGAAAGTGAGAAAAGAAACAAGAAACAGTTTTGGATTATTATTATTATAATTATAATGTTATATAATTATCATTCCTGGAACTTTGGTTGGAGGATCCTAATGAAATAAAATAAAATCAATTGGGGGTTGTTTAAATTTTTTCAAAATGACATCACTCCTTGAAGAGTTAAAATGAGACTTAAAGAACAAAAAGAAGAAGCACAAGATGGAAGAGGATCTTTTGGCTTCGTATTTCAATTTTTAGAAATGGAGATCTTGAACTATGAAAAACAACAAGAAACATTTGCAGAGCAAGAAGGACGGGACAATGAAGAAGGCATCTTTAATGATCAAGCAATTTTAAGTGGGGTAAAAAAGGGAAAAGGGGGAAAGGGAGTTAAAAACTTAATCACTGAAGCAACAACCAAAAAAAAGAGTAATTTGAAAATTAATCATAATATCAGGAAGAAGCAGAAGGGAGGATCACAGAAGATAGAATCAGATAGAAAAGGGAATAAAAGGGGGAGGGAGAAGAAGGGAGGGAAGAAGGAAAGGGAAAGAAGCTACAAAATACAGAAACAAGATGTAGAGGTACAGGAAAGATGTACAAGAATTAAAGGTATAAACCTATTTAAAAGACATAGAGACAATGGTTTAAATTTAACTTAAGGAGAGGATTCTGCAAGGATGCATGGGATAGCGTTGTTATATTAGAAATAGAAAAAGGTTAGAAAATATGTTAGATTATTAAAGTGACAGAAAAAATTTCTATTGATGAGTAGTGGAATATTTGTTTGTAAAGAGAATAAGGCTCTCAATGATTTAAAAAGAACATTTAAAAAAAACTGAAAAGAAACATGGAAGATTTTTATCAGTTGACAAGATGAACTTGAGTAAGAATAATAACTTTATTGACTACTGTCAATAACTATTGTTTGGTTTTTTATTTAAAGACAGTAATAAGTAAAATATGAATATAGATGATTAAAGTGAAAGACAACTGATATTACTAGGTAATGTTTGTTAAAAAATAGAAATGTAAAATATTGTTATTAATATTAATGGCAGAGCTGAACTTGAATAGAATAATTATTCCATTTACTATTGTTATACATATATACACACATACATATACATATATACTTTTTTCTTTTCATAATTTAGTGTGTATTTTAAGGGAATGTACCAAGCAGAATTTGATTGAAAATAGGTATGTGTTATAAAATAGAGGTTAGAAAATGAATGTTATAACTGTAAAGATATAACTTAATTTTTTAAATAAGATTTGAAAAAAGATACAAAGGTGTTACATTCCAGTCTAGTAATTACAGGGGAAATTTGTTTTATGTGAATTTATGTTTTATGTGAGACTGCCAAGAACATTATCAGCTCAAGTAATTTAACCCAGTAATCCCTGGACTTGCTTGCTTATTTGTGTTTTCAATTTCATATTTGGACTTTTTCCTTTGTTGGTACTAGTGAGACATAACATATATATAGATATATAGATATAGATATAGACATAGATATAGATAAAACATAGTGTGTATTTTAATAATGTACCAAGCAGTATTCAATTGGAAGTTATGTACTATATTGAATGTTACAATTTTAAAGGCATAAATTGAAGTTTAAATAAGAGTTGAATGGATAAAATTTAAAGATGTAAAGATGTCATACTCCAATTAGTAATTACAGGGGAAAATTTGTTTAACGAAAAGAGATAATATGAAATTGAAACAGGACAGACAAAAGTATAAATATAATGATTGGACAGACATTGGAACTTATAAAAAGATATATAATTGAATTTATATATGAGATAATTAAAAATACTGTTGAGAAAATCAAGGGAGGGGAAAATTATGGAAAAAATGTTAAAATAGTAATAAGATATGGAATAGAACACAAAGATGAATATGAAATTGTGTCTGTATGAAGAAATGATAACCTGGGATCATGCTATTCTCAAAAAAAGATGTTTTATTTGTGTTATGTTTTTGTGAAAACCCAAATAAAATTTATATTAAAAAAATAAAGAAGATGACCCTTCCTCCTGCAAAGAAACTGCCCCTCAACAAAGATCCCCAACCTGAAGAATCAGCCATTGCTTCAGACTCTCATCCAGGTGTGCCCCAAGTCCCCAAACTATACAGGGACTTGGCTGAGGTGTTCAGTGAAGAGGAATGCAGTGTTTTACCTCCCCATTGAGCCACTGATTGTGCCATAGAATTAGAACCCATGGCAAAACTGCCAAAGATGTATTCCATGACACCAACTGAAATGACTGAGTTGAAAAAATACATTGATAACAATTTGGACAGAGGTTTCATTGAACCTGCAAAATCTAGGTTGGCCGTCCCAGCACTGTTTAAAGAAAAAAAAGATGGAAGCTTAAAATTATGCATGGATTTTAGGGGCATGAATGCAGTATGCATAAAAACATGTACCCTCTCCCCCTCATGAAAGACTTATTAAATCACCTGTCTAAAGGCGTTTTCACCAAACTAGATCTGAGAAAAGCTTACTACTGAGTCTGCCTAAAGGAGGAAGATGAATGGGAAAATGCTTTCAATTGCCCTCTGGGTAGTTTCCAATTTCGACCCATGCTTTTTGGACTTCAGGCCTCCCTGCAATATTTATGCAACTCATCAGTGAAGTGTTACATTCACACCTACACAAAGGGGTTCTCATCTACCTGGGTGACATTCTTATATTCAGCGAACCATCAAAGAACATGTCAAATTGGCCAGACAAGTGCTGAACAAACTTTTAGCCACCAAGTTATATGTAAAGCTCTCAAAATGCAAATTCCACAAAGAGTCACTGGATTACCAAGGCTACCGAGTGTCCAACCAGGGAATTGAGATGGACCCTGGAAAAGTGAGACCCTGGAAAAATGAGAGTGGTGCTAGACTGGCAATCCTCTAAAACACATAAACAACTTCAAAGCTTTTGGGATTTGCCAATTTCTATAGACAATCACCCTCCCTTTAATAGAGTTATTGAAAACTGGGCCTTCCCTGACCAAACCAAAACTCAATCACTCCCTTGCTTGGATAATGGACTGTCAGGAATCTTTTGAAACTTTAAAATGCCTATTTGCCACTGAACCTATCCTCCAGCAACTGAACCCAATCAGACCTTTGATAGTCCAAGCTGATGCTAGCAATGTGGCTGTCGCGACCATTCTTCTCCAGAACTCTCAAAACCAGCTAATACCTTGTGCTTATGTGTCCAAAAAGTTGACAGACACAGAGCGTAGGTGGGAGGGTTGGGAAAAAGAAGTGTTTGCAGTATGATGGACTTTACTATCTTGGAGGCATTTCCTGGAAGAAGTGAAGGAGACGTTTGAGGTGTGGACTGATCACAAGAACGTTGAGACTCTAAAGATACCTCAAAGACTATTACCTAAACAAGTCCGCTGGACTCAATACTTCAAGAGGTTCAACTTTAATATGAAATATATCTCAAGAGGGAAAAACATACTGGCACACGCCCTGTTGAGAAAACCCCAATTTGACAGTCCCTGGTTTGTTGAACATCAAACCAATTAGACAATGAATGAAGGTTTGGCTTGGAAAGGGACAAAAATTTATGTATTCAATACTCTAAAACTAAGTCTCACGGTTGGGGACACTTTGGGTTCTTAAAAACCCTGAATTTAGTCAGAAGACACTTCAGGTGGCCAAACATGAAACCTGATTTCGAGAACTATATAAAAAGTTGCTCAATTTGTGCCATGATGAAACACAGAACTGGAAAAACCCCTGACCTCCTTCAACAAGTAGCTGAGCCAACGAAGCCGTGGGAAGAAATCGTGATGGACTTTATTGTAGAGTTACCTGAGAGTGGAGGAAATACCATGATTTGGACTGTTCTCGACTTATTATCTAAGTAAGCACACTTTGCAGCTTGTAAAGGACTACCTTTGGCTAAAAAGCTTGCAAAACTGTTCGTGAAACATATATATAGGCTCTACGGAGTACCTTGTGGAATAATCTCAGACCGAGGTGTACAATTTACTGCTAAGTTCTGGAAGGAGTTTTTGAAATCCATTGGGTCATCCCAAGAACTTTCCTCAGCATTCCATCCTGCATGCAAAGGGGCAGCAGAGAGAATGAACACCATGGAACAATACATTACATTATAATGTATTATAATGTAATACATTATAATACAATACATTAGATGCTATGTAAATTAAACTATGTGGACTAATACACTAGATGCTATGTAAATTGTCAACAGGAGAACTAGGCGGAGTTGTTGTCATTTGCTGAAGTTGCTTAAAATAATGCAGTACACAGCAGCACAGGCTTGACTCTGTTCCAAATCAACATCAGCATGGAATTTGTCCTATACCAGCCTTACCTAGGGAACCCCAACAACCATGTCTTTAACGGAGTGGATGGACTCATTAAAGAAACATTGGGAAGATACAAAAAAAGCTTTGACTGAAGCTGCTGAGGAATATAAAAAACAGACAGACAAACATAGATCTCTCCAACCACCATTTAAAGTAAGGGACAAAGTGATTTTGTCAACTAAATATCTCAAACTGAAACTTCCCAGTTGGAAGTTGGGCCCTAAATTTTTAGGTCCATTCCCTATATCAAAAATAATCAACCCAGTGACAGTCCAATTAAGCCCCCCATGGCTATTGGGGAACATACACCCAGTGTTCCATAGCAGTTTATTGAAAACTGCTTTAGGGTCGAATCTAAGACCAATACCAGCAGCTACCCCCAAACCTTTAATCATACAGGGTGAGACACATTATGAAATAAAGAAACCCTCAATTCCAGATTACAGCAAGGGAGATTACAATATTTAGTATTATGGAAAGTGTTAGGGATAACATTGTTCACCCTAACTGTTTTAGGTGAAATACTAACTAT
>BLBF01000039.1:10437573-10470799 GCA_015471245.1 Laticauda colubrina | reverse complement strand
TGTTTAGCTTGTCTACCTAACCCTGGTTGGGGAACCCAGGCTTAACAGAAAGGTTACCCTTTGTCAGATGTTACTTGGGTAAAAAGTTGGGATGTACATGCAGATAGATTGGTTAACTAATTCCATAATGAATTCCCTGACAAACTGAAGGGTCCCCTGGGGGGGAGGGTTGGAGAGGGGGTTAAGGGCATTGCATTTACCACTAGTTGTATTTTCTTTATTATCTCTTTTCAGAGATGAATTTTCAAGGGGGGATACCTGTCAGCTTTGGAAGCCATATTCTACACCACCACATAGCATCAGAAAATGCGAGGGGAGTGATTTTAATTAAGTAGCTCCAAGTAGACAAAATGATATTCTTTTGTTAGTTTAAGGTCATTTAGTATGGCGCAGGATGAAATAAGGATCTCACTTTTGGACTGATTGTGATTGGGCCATTTGATGTGATGACAACTAAGGGGAGATGGATTTGTGGTTTGGGAATGTGTGGAAAGCCCAAAAACTTAGATTTGGGATTCCACAAATGTGCCAGGTGTTATTCTAATAAATGTACTTTTGAGATATGTTTGTCTCAGAGTTACTGATTGGAATGGTCAGAACTTGCTGAATGGAATGCTCTGGAATGCTGACATTGGTTTTTGGTTGAATCATCTGACAGGTCTCCATGATTAATTTTCATTATTTTTCTGCTCTTCCAGTCCAGTTATAGTTCTGTTGAGTCCAGAACAGTATTCCAGTTGTGTATCTAAAGAGTGGAATGTTCCATGTGTTGAATTGCCTTGATTGTCTTTCCTCCACTGACTTTGGACTTTAACATCTTTTTCACTCTCTTAATGTTTTAACCTTTTTTCTTGGCTTCAGTATGCTTGATGTAATCAGCTTGAAGGATGCTCAGCTATTTGTGGTGGTCATGTTTGATGTTATTTCCATAGGACATCTTGATTCCTTTAATTTCCCCTAATATTCCCCATTTAAGGATGAGTATTGCACACCAGTCCAGTCCAAATTCCATTGTAATGTCTTGACTGTATATACGAACAGTATTTAGCAGCAATTCAATTTCAATTGGTGTTTTTTCATACAGCTTTGAAAATTGGCTCTTTCATTATTATGTAAGTTTTGCCAGAAATTAACCAATCTTCAATTTCAGCTCCTTGCAATATATTGTTAAACTGCTTAGTAGTTAGTAGGTGCAGAAGTGGTATTCAGCAAGTTCTGACCAGTTCTGGAGAACTGGTCGCAGAAATTTTGAATAGTGAAAACCGGCAAAACCATCTCTGACTGGAGATTTTACAATATCCTTCCCCTGCCACACCCACCAAGCCATGCCCACAGAACCGGTAGTAAAAAAAATTCATCCCACCACTGGTGTAGACCAGTTTCAACAAAATCCAATTCATATTCACCTATGCTGACTAATTTCTGATCTTCCTTGCCCTTTTCTCCACCATTTTTGTTGTTATTACAAGTTCTTTCATTTCAGTTTATTTTTTGTGCTTATCCATGTCTTATATATAAACTGCAGTCTTGTTTTATTACTTTGAATAGCTATGCCCAGAAACTGTTTATTCTTTGTTGTATGTTGACTGATTGACTGCAGTCTCTCCATTGATGGATTGGCAGAATATTTCTGATTGGATGGAAATACAGGAAATATATAAAATTCTGCCTATAGTGTGCAATTTGTAATGAGGTATTTCACTCTAGTTTATTCTAAGTTTTAGTTTTTAAAGGTAGTTTAGAGGGAAAGAAAGTATAGTGGTTTATGTGGTTAGGACACTGGATTGACAAGCAGCAAGCTTGCATTTGAGACTCTAGTGCTGTGGTGGGGTGGGGTGAGTTCCTGTCTTTTGCTCCAGCTGCTGCTAGGGACATAAATGGTCCCTCCAATTGGACCATCACAATGGTGATGTCACCGGCTAATCCTTTCAACCTGAAATCATCTTGTGTTCTGACCCAAGCCTCGTTCAGAGCAAACAAACACCAAACAGAGATAAAAGCAAAACCTTGTTAATGTTTCTCTGTGAATTCAGTTCATTCACAATAAAATGCTATTAAAACTAATTGTCCCAGGAAAGAACAAGCCTTGCCAAGGTTGTGCAAGGCTGCCAAAAACACTAGATTAAATTGCAAGGAAATAATCAAAACAAAAGTCTCCAAACACAAACCAGGATAGTCCAAACTTCCACAAGACTTGAAGTGCAAGAACTTCTTTGCTTCCTGCAAGGAATCCCACCTCTGAGGGCTGGCTTTTATCCCTTAAGGCAGGGGCCATTACCTTGCAGCTTTGCTCCCAAATCACCCATGCTGCTGCAACTGCTCTTTCCTTCGAGCAGCCCTGCACATACATGCACTGGGCACAGGCTCCTCGGAGTCCTCTATATCACTGCTGCCAGCAAGCTCCACAAGCTCCAAAGGCAGCACTCCACTCTCTGATAGTCCTGGCCTCATCCCTGCATCAAATACAGGCCCTTCATCCAAGCTCTCACTCTCCAAGACCTCAGTTGTGCGCACCTGCTGCTGGCGAACCACAACATCTTAGTGGTTCAAACATGATGTGAGGGGAAAGAGAAAGAGAAATGATATCTCACATGAAGCATGAGATACTATAACAATAAGAGCAGCAGCAGCAGCAACAACAACAACAACAATATAATGGAATATCAATAGAATTTATCACCCATTTTGATTTGATGTTATTAAGAAAATGTTTTGAATTTTCTCTTTCTCTTTCCCTCTTTCCCTCCCTCCCTCTCTACCTGCATTTCAGACAACAAATTTTCCCAGCTATTTAATGACATTATCAAATAATATATTCTCCATATTCTTATTTCTCACACACTGTCGAGAAAACTTTGACATCTATCATGCAATTCAGTTAATTGAAACAAAGTTTTTTTTTTAAAAAAAATTAGATGGGTGCCCAGTCTGGGACAGACAAGACTGCTGTGTAACCTGTGCAAACAAAATGCTTTTTCCACTAACTCTGTTGAAAGGCAAGAACTTGTGGTATAGCTATTAAGAAGCTAATAATCTGTACAACAAATCCATGCACATCAAATAATGGAAATCCACAAAATTATTTAATGTTAACAAGAGCCTCAGTGTATGTAAACAAAGAATATTTGATCTGATACTTGAAAAATAAACACTTTTATAAACTTTTGGTTTATTCAACTTCTGTTTAACTCATTCTTCTTACAAGTGGACTTTCAAAGCACGTAAGTATCCTTCCCATCTAATAAGGAATAGCCTTGCCTTGTTTAGCCTAGCCTTGTTAAGCCTAGCCTTGTTTAGGAAATGTCCATATTTCCACCACATTACAATTTGGAATCCCTGCAGAAAAGCCATATGCTTTAGGAAACAAAGAAAAGACTAAAATATCTTATCAAAGTAGCCTCCCTCATCCTCTGTAGCAGAGAGAGAGTTATGATTTCTAGAAATCATCAAAATGCCATTTGATACCACAATTATATTAAGGGATTGATTTTTCCCCATTTATTTTGGACTGAGGCAATAGGCTGCTCCCATTCTATCTTAACCTCTACGTACAAAAGAAATAAGATCTGATGTTATAGTGTTTATATTTATGCTATTCATAGCATGATATGGTCTAGGAGTTTCAAATGGGAACGTGGTTTCAAATGGTCACTTTGCCACTTCAGATTTGGATTAAAACTGTTTTAATCAAATCACCATATCAAATCAATTTCCAAACTGAATCAGAAAATGAAATCAAACTGTAAGACAAAATAAATCTTTCAGCAAAAGATTAATTTTATAGCTTGAAAAAAACTTGTTTTATGAATAGATGTGGTGAACTGGATATTTTAAACTGAAGGTTTTTAAGAAGAGACTGGACTACCATTTGTCTGGAATGGTATAGGATCTCCTACTTGAGCAGAAGATTGGACTAGAAGACATTCAAGGTTCTTTCTAACTCTGTTATTCTCTTATTCTGTTAAACATGAAATTAATTTTATGGCTTAACTCTAATTCATATGAAGATAAAGATGCAGATTGAATTAATTATTGGAATTTGCAAGCCATTCTTACACCCAAAATATAATATACCAAATTCTCTATAGTATCAATAGGTAAACAATATGTGCCCCATCAGTCAACCATGCCAATCTATGATCTAGAAACTTGCCTATTATCTAGTCTTCCTTTTTTAAAATAATTATCCTGCCTTTAGCATTTTTATAAATAATTCAAGGCAGTGAACAGACCTAATACTCCTTCCTCACAATAACAAACCTATGAAGTGAGTTGGGTTGACAAAGAGTGATTGTTCCTGTCACCCAGTTGGTTTTCTCTTGAAATAATGCTTTCTTGTTTCTCTTCACCCAAATTTGCTAAGACATTCCCAGACATAATATGATGGTTTTGTTGGTCTTTGCTTCCATCAGACTGGTATTCCCTTGCTGAGAAAATCTTGTGCTACCAACATGGAAAATTTCCACAGTGTTCACCTGATTGCTTTGCTGCTGAAAACAATTAAGATCTCAATAAACTATTGCAGTTAATTCCACAGATGAATGATATGCTGTTCAAAATAGTAATTTATTGTTTATTATGTATTAATGGGATTTTGTTCCTCCTTCTCAGTAACAGATGGCACTCAAGTTGGCCAGCAAATCATTGAAAGACAATTAAAGATCATTAAAATTGTACCACTAAAAAAACAAAAACACCCATGGGCTCAGAACTTGAACAAATTTCTCTTTGTCTTCCTGCATCTGCTACCTATCCAATTCATTTGAGCTTTAATTTTATGATACAATAAAATACCATGCATACAAATGGAAAGATTTGGGGAAATGAAAACACAGTTACTTGCAGAGTCACCATACACAGCTGACTTGATAGTGTTATCATCATTGAGCTGTCTTAATGAAGTCTGCATTTTTGTTTAGAAAAGTATTTATTACATCTATTGATCTCTTGGTGGGTAATTAATGCTGGTGTGCAGAGACCAGTCAGACTGCTTCATGAAAAGGATATACATGATCTGTAGAAAAAGGAATGAAAAGATTGTAAGAACTGAAGTGAAAACATTAGGGAATGATTGTAGGAATTGAAGAAAAAAAATTAAGAGATTTTGTTGCACAAAATAGATCAACTAGCTAATGAAGTTCAAAAGAATTGCTACATAAGAATTCACAAGTGGAAGCCAGAACATAAAAGAAGCCAAGCTCTTTCCTAAATAGCTTGTGAATAGAATGCCAAAGCACTAGGGAGAAAATATATAAATGAAAATTCTTCCTACAAGATATACTGTTATGATGAAACAGATTATGTCCCAACTTCTGCTGAGATCCAGAGATGGATCAGAGCTAGTTGATGCTGTTTGCTTTGCCTTAGAGAAATGAAAATAAATTTGAATTACCTTGCTACAGTTTGAGATCTGAAAGCTGGCTAAATCCAATGCACTCTGTTAGTAATTTATCCTGCCTTATATAGAAGAATAGCAGTTCTGGTATGAACTGTGTCACTATAGATAAAAATTAGTTTTCCACTTTGTACTCTTATTCTTTTCATAACTAGGAACCATGATGTTTTTAACTATAAAGTATGTATAGTAACTGAAGAAATTCATGATTATTTTCAGGAAGCAAGTTTGAAGCAAGTCTGCATATTATATATAAAAACAACTGTTCTATACTGTATTGATATTTGATTAGTTTCTAGACCCAAGGCCCTCCAGCTATTGCCACTCAAAAGTCTGCCCAATGTTTATAAGAACTAGATTTTCATTTCGATCTGTAATGTAATCAACAGATGTACAGGAATCTTATGTGTACGAGAACTCCCTAGTGACTACAAGGTAGAAGTTGCTAAAGGAATAGGAAAATCTGACATATGACAGCACTAAACAATATTGAAATGTATTAGATACATGGTATCTAATACTGTATCTAGTACTGGTTTGATGGGAAAGTAGCTGAAAAGCAGAATACATATACAACTGTAAGTCTGAGCATTAATTTAATTAAAAAATCTTCTTTCTAATTAGATTTCTCTGAGAAAGTTCTTATCTAGTGATATCCTTCCAGGAAAGAGTATGTGATTGTATCCATATTGACAAGAACTACCAAGTTAAAAACAGTGGTTTGCTTTTAGAAATAATTACAAGCTACGAGATTTACTTTGTCACTATTATTAACCACCTCATTAAATCATTGGAAAGGTCAGGGTCTGGGTAGAAGTCTGTGCTGAATTATTTCACTGAGTTATGTTCCATGTCAACTAGAAATGTTATAAGTCCTTAGTTGGCAGTTGTGAGCAAATCCACAAATTCACAGAGATTTACATCCAGTAAAGCCCTGCTCTGGCATTTGTCTGAATATGTATAAAGCATAAGAAAGAGAATGAAAGGGACATGCACACATCTGCATGCCTCTTATACTAGCCTTCAAACATTTCGGCAGTGGTTTTTAAAAACTTGACTGTAAATAAAGCTCTAACAACAGTTTAGATATTTCAAGTCCTGGGTCACTCGATACTTGTACAACTGGTACTTGTACATTCAAGCCAGATCTCCAATATGAAATAAGGAAGCTTGGGAGATATGGCTTCCAAGTGAAGCCCTTCACATTTTTAAGTAAACAGGAATAAAAGCTTACTTGTTTGTGCACTGGTTTAAAATTAAATAAATTGAATTGTACTGTACCAATTTTGACATATAATGCTATAGAAATTAGGTTGCCAAGTAACTATAGCCCAAGGCAGGAAAACTGCCTGCTAATATGAAGTTTGAATATTGATGTATAAAATGGCTCCATTTCTCCAAACATTCAGTTACTGAAAAATATTGTCATGTATTTCAGCATAAATATGTGAAAAGGCTGAATGTATTTTTGTTTCCTTATGAAAAAGAGGCACCTAAATTTCCTTATAAAGAATTGGAGACTATAAATGAAAGAACTTTGGCCTCTGAAATGAGGAAAAGTGGAGCCATCCCTAGGTACAGAAGAAGAATTGTGGATTAGATTAAAAATATTGTTATCAGGGGCATGGAGAGAGGACAAATAAAAGCAGCATAAGATTGTTGGTCTTCCTTTCTAACTGAAAATCATCATATCCTGTACATGCCTCTGCTCCTGCATTAGCAGTTTTGGACTATAATTCTGACAAGTTGTACGACAGAGTTGCAAGTTTTGAAAGCTGTTTTTCTTGACACTAACATATTCTACAATCAGTTTCAACAGAATACAAAAGACTGAATGCCTGGTCAAGGAATGCTGATTTCATAAATGTTTAAGTGGTTCATAAATTAAAATGTAAACATTCTGCGTGAAGAAATAGAAAAACAGTTTTCAGGATCAAATGTGTATTCTGAACTCTTTAAAAAAATTAGGTGATCATTAAAAACTTGTTACAAATAATTAAACTGAAAGAAACCATGACAACAGAAATTTTTCACTCCTGATTAAATTCACATCAAAATCAAATACCTCCATTAGAATTTGTCAGATAAAGAGGATTGTGGATGAATCTACAAGCTATCTGTATATTTAAATATACATATATATTGGTTAAAAGGTTGTAAGGCACTAGGGCAGGGGAGCCAAACTGGCCAGATGCATCATGCACAGGCCATGCCCACCCCAGCTCTGTGAAGGGAAAAAACATCGCAAAAGTTACATAAGGGCAACTTAGTGCAACGGGTGCACTAGGGCATTTTTAAATTAGTAGTATTCTATTATGTAGAAGACGACATATATTGGAATAGCTGAAAATGAAGCTTTAACCTCAGTCATTTATCCAATAAGTTGAGGTAAGAAACATTAGGGTTCCATAACTTCAGAAAGGAAAGCAATATTAATTTCTGTTTAAAGTTAAAGGAAAAGTCACAGTCAAGTCAATTTGGACTCCTGATGACTTCATGGACATACCCAGGTCATTTTCTTGACAGCTCTATGGAAGTGGCTTGTTAAAAAATTATATCCAAAGGCAAATCACACTCTGACCCTATTCTACATCCAGGCAGGTTCTCATAGATACTCTTATCTGCTGAAACTAGGTTATATAGGAAAGATCATTTTTGGGGTAGGATGATGGCTAGTGTTATAAGCATAAGTTAATTGATAGAACTGATGGAGAAACTGCACACTTCTAGAAGGGAAGAAGCTGTATTAAGCATCCTGCTATATTTAGTGTTTTGTTTTTTTTCCAGTGGAACCAGTCTATCAGGGCAACCTCGTTCACACAATTATGTGAAGGAGCAGACTGCTTCCACTTTCACCTTTCAGCCCCAGTCCAGGAGCCTTCACAGGCAGTCACTTTTATGACAAGTTATTTTTGTGTTGAATTGAATTTATGTTTACCAATAAAGAAATAAAGGGAGACTGGTATAGATTTATTTCAAACTATTTAGCTCTCATCAGCTAGCCCTACCCTTCTGGGATTCGAACCTGGGCTACTTGCATATTACTGTAGGTAGAAGTATTAACCATTTAGCCACGAGCTCTCCTTGCTTTGTCAGCTATACTAGGGGAGAGATCAAGTGGGTTTTTTTTTTAAGTGAGACCGGTCTATCAGGGCAACTTGGTCTACCCAATTACAGGACAGAGCATACTGTTTCCACTTATATGTCCTACTATAGGTCCAAGTCCACATTAATGAGATTATCCTCCTCCCCCATGTAAAAAAAAAAATTTGTACATAAATCTATCCTTTTAAAATTATTTTATGTAATGTATCCAAGGAAGACTTACCTGAAAGAGAAGCAATTATAATCCTGCATGTTAAATTTCCTACATAAGGTCATTTTGTAAAAGTTAATTGAAGTTATTTATTTTAGGCAATGCCCTTATTTTAAAAAAGAAACCTTTAAGAAAGTTACTTTTCCCTTCCCCACAATATTAATTGGTTTTCTGGCTAGTGTTCAGCAAAGTACATATGTTTCCCAGGGTTTATAACAGCAGAAATGTTAATGTCAGCACCTGATCTATATGAAACTATCATATGCAATGATCATGTTATATCAAAACAGAGGAAAATGCCAACTTCATCGTAATTAGCAATCTTATTGCAGTAATGAAACATTATTATACTTGTTAACAAAATTACATCCCCTTAATAAAGCAATGAATTAAAATCCTATCACAAGGGTTAGGTAAATCAGTATTTTAAATATAGTATTTCTATTAAAACTGAGTAGCATTAATATCCTTCTCTATGAAAAAATAAAAGAAATAGAATAGATTTTTTACTAGACTTTATTTTGTGCCAATGCTCTATTATATTTTAGGCATGAAATGAAGGAAAAAATACAGATAATTATTAAGAAAATGACTTCTGGCATCCATTGGAAATGAGTATTGGATGCTGAATAAATTTACCAGCCAACATAAATAAAAGTTGTGTCTTGGAATCTCTTTAGTTTAATCTCATAAGAACTTCAAATTTAAAGTATCTCTCTCTAAAGGCTTTGTGAATGCCATCAAATCACAATATGACAAATATATCCCTATGACTTCTAGACAAAAAAAAATGTAATTGGGACAATCGGGAATCATTATTAATTCCCCCCTGTTTTTGGTACAAACATTTTGTAATTCATAAAAAGATCAGCTGGATCAGCAAGTACATGAGATCAGCAAGTTTTAGGTTCATTCTTATTAAGAGCTGTTTAAATAGCTGCCTGCTTCCTTGCACATCTTGTTGCTCTCTGCACTATCACAACTGCTCATCAAATAAGTATGGTATGTATGATTGATACTAACACTTGAGCTGTGTAAAAAATATCATCTCGATTTTTGTTTTAACTTCATCATTTTCAAATGATGAAAATAAAATAATGATGATGTTTTCCAATTCTGTTTCAGAAAATGAGACAATCTTAGTGTAACTCGCATAGATGGAAGGTAGATTTTTTTCATTTGTTTAGGTATGAAGTTGCCAAAGGAATGTGTAGAACTACTGGACCACCACCTGCCTTCTATGCTCTGTGTTTACTTCTTACATTTCAGTTACATCCCATGTGAAACCATGGTGATGGACATTCTGAAACTGTAATTCTTTAGGAACAAGACAGCTTTAGAATACAAGAAAGTGTATTCTCTTTCCTTCAAAAATAAAGTAAGCTGAAAAACTATATGAAGAGAAATTGAGATAAATTCTCAAATGTCCTGTCCCCAGTAAGATAGAAAAGAAAAAAAAAACTTTTTACATGAGAAGAAAACTTAAGAGAAATCAGAAAGCGCACCTAAACATAGCATTATTTTAAAAAGTATATGCACATTTGACATATGAAACTATGTTTTACAATACAGAATAATAAAAGAATAAGGAAACTGAAAAATGTAATGGCTGAAAGTGGAGCCATTTGTTAAAATCCAGTGAAGGCCAAGTTAAATTGTTGAATTGTTCAGGGCAATCTACTGTAAGTTTTTATTTGCTATAGGAAAGGACCATTCAAAATTCATGAAATTGGTTAATTACCACTGAAAAAGAATCAACATTTAATTCAGTTATGGCTTGGATCTTAATAAACACTTTCAAGTCTTATTTTCTCTTTGTTCAGATATTACCATAGTAACACACTTCTGCATAACTTAGCACACAAAAAAATTAGAGACCCTGACTGTTTTTTTATTGCACAGTATTAAAATTCTCACTGCTTACTGCAAGAGACAATAAGAAATTGAAAGAAGTGACCAAAATAAAAACTATGCATTTTAAATACATATTCAGTATTTTCTTGATTGGAAGAGTACAAAGGAAAAGAATGTAGAGAAATGAAAGGATGCTTCAAAATGTACACAATTTATGACTTGTAAAAGAATAAAGATTTGTTCAAGTTCTCTTATTGCATCTTGAGTTCAATGCTTGTAAAAAGGATAAAAAATGTATAAACAATATGTAACTATACATTTCTATCCAGGAAGAAAAATCATAGTACAAGTCTTCCATGAATTCCTGGTTGAGATTAGATGTTGATATTCACTGAAAGTCTTATTTAGGTCAAGTCCTGTTTTGAACATAACCAACCATCATAAATGAGAGCATCCTTGAAATACTTATCCACACCTAGGTGGGAATTGGTCATGGCCAATTTTAATTATTTCCATGTTTTTTTCAATTCATATGAATTATGTATATGGTAATTGATTTCAAACTTATAATTAATTTCCTCTTTTTGAATATATATGTATGCCAATCCAAGGCCACACAGTATTTTCTTTTTTGTCTTTGAATGCAACCTTTTAACTTTTCACTTTTTCAAAATAAATTTTATTCTTCTTATGCTATACCGCATGGCCATTCTATAGGAACTATTTTAGCCTAGTATAGAGATAAACTTGAAAAAAAACTTTAAAATAAAGAAATAAACTTTTAAACTAAAATATTTACAAATCCTCTTTTTCCATTTAAAAATAAAGATTGGGAAAATCGTACAAAATGGTGTAAAATCTTGGATCTGCTCTCAAGCAGTTTCACTAGCATTGCAAAGGAAATGTGCTAGATATTACACCTTGAGAGTTGTGAAGCCAATAATTAAATATTATTTTGAAACATAACTTCCTTCAATACTGAAATGATTAAACATACAATCAGGCAATTGCTATCGAAAACTTTAAAATGTTAATAAATATATAACTTCTGAGTATCTTGCAAAACAAAAACAGAAAAACAAAAACCCTGCAAAGTCTACACTATGCAATTACTTGAAAGAACCCTTCCCCCACAAAAACAGATCGTGATATAAAGCTTGTATCTCTATCAACTTAACAGAGCATTAATTGCATATTAATTTTTCCAATTATTTTAACTTTGCAAACAACTTAAATATTGTTAGTTATAAAAAAAAGTCAAGTCCAATGTTTTACTTAGGCTTCTATATAAAAGACTACACCTTTTTATTTTTTTTAACAATAATTTTCTTAATTTTAAATAGATTAAAAACTAACAAGATCTAATAATCAAGAGAATAATAAAAAATAAAGTTATAAAAACAGATAAAATTGCAGCAAAATTCTATTATCATACTTGGAACAGAATACCATGGAGTTTTCCCACATGTTTATCCACTTCCCTGGTGCAAATGTCTTTGGTCTTGATTGTATATTGACCTTCCAGACTTTTTGAATTACTGTATACATTTTCGACAAGTTTTTTTAAGCTTTTTTACAAGTCCACCAAATAGCTTCTTCTTGATGTTGACATTTCCAGCACATATTTGAAGTCCCTTTATGCATGTTAGCAATAGGATATTCACTATTAATACATAACTCAATTTCAAATACAGTTTTATCGTGTTCCCATAAATCATTTTGCTAACTTTAAATATTTCTGAAAGATTTGAATGGATGGAAACAAATGATATGTATATACTATTCTTATCTTGATTTTATTTAAATTCACTCTGGGAATGTCGAGCATCTGTAACCATTTCTTAATTGCCATTTATTTTCTGTAATGTGCTTCTTGTGAAAAAAGCCATAGAGATATCTTCAAACAGATATTAGGTTTGTATTTATTCCACATTCTCAGGATGTGGTATCTAATTTAAATGATTTCTGAAATCTATATTTACCTTACCATAAATACTAATGCCACTCAAATCTCAAGTCATGCTCTGTTAAGACCCATAGCCTTCCATCTATTTGCATCCACATTTTTCAACCAAGTAAACAACCAAGTGACAAAGTACACTCTCATGTGTGGTAAAGTTAGACTTCTCTCTTTAGTTTCTTTCTCTATTTAACTTTTGTTGTTTTTTTTACCTTGCCAAACAAATTTAGATATCTACCATTTGAATGGTAGATCTGTAGGAGACTTCTGGTGATGTCACGACATGGCAAGGTAGGAGAACTCCCACTCTGCTCTCTATATCAGGGTTTTTGCTCGTGGATGACCATTCGAGGTGGGATAGATCCTGGCGGGATCACCCAAGTGAGGAAGAACTCTCAGAGCCTATCAGGAAAATTGCAATCCCGGATGTAAAGTAGGGAGCCTGAAGCTCAGGCAAAAGAAGTCAGCCAGTGGAGGCTGGCCCAAAGATGCGACGGAACAATATAAGAAGGAAGAGGAGAGAAGAGATTGAATTTGAGTCTGGAAAAGTTATTGGAGGCAAAAATTGGTGTTGGATTATAACTAATGGATAGTTTGGAAAAGTAATTGGTGACTGCCTGAAACTCTGAAGTGGAAGGTGGGAAAGCTGAAAGTGGCAGCAGGATTGAGTTGTTTACCTCCAGCTCTGGATAATGTGAAATTCACTCCCAAAGAGGAAAGTGAAAAGGAGAGAAGAGCAATTATTGTTGGTGAAAACTCTTTATTTCTAGCCATACAAACCAATCGTGGAGAGTACTTTATAGATGGACAAGAACTTTGAAACTTTGAATTCGAGTGGAGGACTGACAGTGAAATTTCTGGTGGTGGCCATTGAGACCAGCAATTCTGGGAGAGTGGAGGAAGGCAGCTGAAGTGACTGTTAGAACTGAGAACCTCAATTTATCATTGGATATATCCAGAATACCAAGGCAACGATAGGAAAGTAGGAGACTCTAAATCCTCTGCTTGTCTAGTGCTTTTTTTTTAATCTTTTTTTCTTTCTTTTCCCTCTTAGAACTGACTGGAGTGGTATAGCTTTACGTTATATTTATTTATGATATATATTTAAGTAATAAGACAATAAGATCGACTGATTATTTTGAAATAGGATCTAACCTGTGTAAGTGATATTTAATCCCTTTGGATTATACTCTATTTCTCCTTTTTCTTCTCCCATTTACATATATTTGATTGAATATAGATTAATGAACTTAATATTAATATAATGATAAGATAATTGATTGTTTCCCCTCTCTCTTTCTCATATCCACTTTATACTGGACATTGTGATTTACTGAAATATAAAAAGTATCAATTTGAATTTTGAACGTTATTATATATCTAGGGAAACATTAGCTGAAATACAGTAATTAACTTATAAAGAACTGACTGGGATTATAATATTGTTATATATCTAAGCATAGCTGAGTGATTCTTTTTTTATCTGTTAAACAAATTAAGAACTGATGAGTTATTGAATTCATTAAGATTAGGCATTGTATTAATACAAGGTGAGGGGAACATTTAGAATAATAATAATTAAGGTGGGCTTGGAAGTCTTAATACAGAATTATTAATTGATAATTTTTTTTAAGCTAAAGAAGTTCGGAAATTAGATTAAGTAGACAAATAGTGGCATAAAATATTAGATAACCGAGAAAATTAAATTGTAAAATACGAATAAGATTGATGCTGGTTGGCAATACAACCTGGGAAAATATATTTAGGATAGTGGAGAAACAACAAAGGATCATCAAATATATGTCAAGTACAACTGCCACTATTACAAAACAGGAAGAAAATTGGTATCAACAGCAAGACCATCTACTCCCACAGTAACATTGACTCAAAAAACAATTGAAGGGATGTTGGTGCCAGAAAAATCAATGGCCCAAACTAACACACAATTGGTTCAAACCACATTACTAACTATTTAAAGCACAATGCTGGCAGTGCAGGAGTCAATGTCTAAAAATTGTGCATACAGAAAGTAAAGCAGAAAGAGAAAGAATGAAAGAAGAATGAAAAAAATGAGTTAGGAGAATGAGAAGCAAAGTTAAGAATTTGGATGGAAAGACAGGCCAGATTCAGGAATTGATTAAAATAAATGAAGAGAAGATTTAAAAGATTGAAAAACTAGCTGATCAAATGGAAAAGAAGTTGGAAGGCATCGAACAAAAAATTATGGAACAAAGAACAAAGAAACAAATGAGACCCTGACTCATCTCAAGATGGATAAGGTCTCCTATTATCTCAGATTCCAGAACGTGGAGGAAGAGAGGGGAGAGAACTTACCATTAGTGATGGCAGAGATATTGGCAGAGCTCTTGAATAGAGATAAGAATGAGATGGTGAATGAGTTGGATGACATATACAAAGTGTACACGAGCTACGGCATAGACTCCTCCAAGAAGTGCATATTAGATTTGCAAGGAGGCGAGTGAAAGATATAATTTATAGAATTACGAGAAATAAAGGAATAAAATTTAAAGGTAGATAAGTGATTGTTCTAAAACAGGTGCCAAGAAGAGTTTGCAAGCAGAGGAAAGATTATCAATTTCTCATGAATTATTTAAATCAAAAATATATACCTTTTAGATGGATTACCCCACAGGGTATCTTGGTAATATGGAAGGAGAAAAGGGTGTGAATAGATAGCCTAACTAAAGCTCAATATTTTTTTGATCAAATAGGAGAAATAGAGGAATAATTGAGCAGCAGAGATGATCATGAGACCTCGAGTCAAAAAGAGTTACAACTTAGAAGTAGAGGGAGGGATAAAGAGAAAAAGAGGAAAGGAGGTGAAAAGATACTTGGAAGAGAAGAAATAGGAGTGAGGACCAGAAATCAAACGACAACTAAAAATTCTGAGGGATAGAAGCAAGAAGGGGAATGGATAAAGGAATGAATTTAATTTCTATAAATATTAATGTGTTAAATGATCCAGTTAAGAGAAAAAGAATATTTTTAAGTAAGAAAAACAAAGAGCTGATATAATTTTTATTCAAGAGGTTCTTATTAGGATACGTGATCAAGAATATTTACTAAATAAAAAACTGGGGAAAATGTATTCAGCATTGCTGGAAGAATAAAAAAAAAAAGGGCTAGTACTATATATAAAAGAGGACATAGCCTCAGAATTGATTTATAAAGATGAATTGGGAAGAATAGTAATGGTAGAGGTGGTAATACAAAATAAAAAGATATTATTAGTGGAGATATATGCCCCCAATAAAAATCAAGGTGAATTTTACAAAACTTTATGTGAGAAATTAATAGAATTTGGCAATTCAAAAATTTGTATTATAGGAGATTATAATGCAATAATAAACAATTGCCAAGATTATGCTTGTGAACAAAGACAATATAAGAAATGGAATACAGTGCCTAAGAATTTTTTAGAGATGGTGGAAGAATTAGAATTAGTGGATGTATTGAGGAAGAGGAACCTAGGAATATCACAGTTCACTTTCTACTCCAGCCCACATAAATCATGGTCCAGGATAAATGGCCTGGGAAAATAGTGGGTTATGGAGATCTAGGATATAAAGATTTTGGCTAATACGTGGGAAGATCATAACCCAGTACACATAATCTGGAAAAATATTCACTATAAAAAAGGTAGATGGACGCTCAATTCACAATTATTGAAGGAAGAAGAATATATTCAAAAAGTTAGGGAAGAACTGGCCAGTTTCTTTAAATTTAATAAAAATTTAAATTTAATAAAAAAAAACAGGATACCTCATTGCAGAATCTATGGGATACAATGAAGGTATATATAAGACAAATATCAATAGCTTTTATAGCAAATAGAAAGAGAGAAAGAGAGGAAAAATGGAAAGCTCTAACAAAAAGAATAGAGAAAATGGAAAATAAGCAAATGGAAACCCGGGGGAACGAGCAAATTAGAAATGAATTAGTGTTAAACATGAAATGAATATTTTAGACCAAGAGGAATTAATTAAAAAAATACTATATACAAAACAAAATTATCTTGAGCATGCAAATAAATCCGGTAGGTGGCTGGCATATAAATTAAGGAAAGAAAATCAGAAAAGAATGATATATCTACGGATATGGAGAAAAAAAAGGAAATCATAAGAGAATATTTTGAGGATCTTTATAAACAAGAGGAAACTGGTTTAAATAAAATAGAAGAATATTTGAAAGGAGGATCCCTGTATCCATTATTGGATGGTAAAAAGGAGCTGCTTAATAAAGAAATAACCTTAGCTGTGATTCAAAAGAAAAAAGAAATAAAACTCCAGGTCCAGATGGGTTACCAAATGAATTATACAAAGAAATAGGCGTCATATCAGAGAATATGCTGTTAGAGGTCTGCAATGAGGTAATACTGGAAGCTAACATTCCAGAATCATGGAAGGAAGTTTATATAGCATTGATTCTGAAAGAGGGTCAGATGCCAACCAAATAAAGAATTATAGACTAATATCTCTTTTAAATTCAGATTATAAATTTTTTATGGCGGTGATGGTGGAAAGATTAAAAAAAGTACTTAGTAACAAAATCCATTCGGATCAGAATGGTTTGTTCCCACGAGGCAGATTAGAGATAATACAAGAATAATAATAGACATATTAGAATATTATGAAAAACATCCTTGGTCTTTCTAGATGCGCAAAAGGCTGTCAACCACTTAAATTGGGACTTTATGAAGAAGCAGATTAACTTGATGGATTTTGGAGATAATTTTGTAAACATGTTAAATGCAATTTATGCCACACAAAAGGCTGACGTTTTATTAAATGGAGAGATTACTAAATTATTCAAGATAAGGAAGGGTGTCAGACAGGGATGTCCTTTTTCACCTCTGCTTTTCATAACAATTTTAGAAACTTTCTTGATAGAATTAGATCAAATAAAGAAATTAAAGGAACTAAAATTAAAGGTCAAGAAATTCCAGACTTTCACAGATGATATGGTTTTTGTTATAGAAGACCCAATAGACTCAGGACCAGCTTTACTAAATGAAATAGATAAATTTGGTAAATTAGCAGGATTAAAAATTAATATGGAAAAAACTAAAATGCTAGTTAAAAAATTAACAAATAGTCAACAAAAAATTGGAAGAAAAGATGGGATTATAAATTGTAAATAAGATCAAATACTTAGGCATATGGTTAAGAGCTAGAACATGAAACCTGTGGGAGGATAACTACACCAAATTACTGAAATAGATTGAAAAGGATTTGGAAAATTGGAATAAGATGCAAATATCATTATTAGGCAGAATAACAACAATCAATATGAATGTTTTACCTAAAATATTATCTGTTTCAAACAATTCAGATACTATTGGATAAAAAAAATTTCAAGGGGAAAACATGCAAATAAACCCAAGAAACAAATTACATTCAGCTATCTATATGAAATGTATAAGAATAACAAAGGTTTTAAATCCTCTTTTCTTTTACATTATTATCATTATATATTTACTATATCTTTTTATTTATTATTTAAATAATATGAATGTATTTTTAATTAAATAATAGTTATAAACCAATGAGAAGATTAGCATTGTGAGTTATTTAGTGAGTAAGATGTGATAGTAAATGAAAATGCGATAAGTATTAGTTAGTATTGACTATTAGGACTTATCACTTTTGATAAATGTAAAGAGGAATGTGTTATTTACATACTATTGCTTTTGTATTTTTTAAAATTTGTATGTTTTTAATTCTTGTAAATAAAGTTTACTTAGAATGGTAGATCTGTACTAAAACTAGGAGTTTCTGAAATCTGTCTGAGTATCCACTATCCATTACAACATCAATGATTTTTATGCGCACACATTTATGTACACACTATCTATCAGGACAGTGGTCCATGGAAGTTTTCCAAGATATAGGTTTTGAAAATAAGATGCTTTGCTCACACTGGCATGATTTGTGAAAAATATACACAGCTTTATTAATTGGATCCAATTTTATTTTAGGGGTCAGAATTATATAAGATCAACTAGATTAAGGCCTGGTTCCACTGCACTTATGGATGCAAAGAGGATGTAAAAGCTTGCCTTCCGTTGGAAAATGCTATGCATCCGTTGTGTACTCACTGCACACGTTTCATCAAACGTGTGCTCTACCCATCAAACATACATCCACTGTGATTTCATCCACGCAAAAAGTTTTGAGCTGCACAAAAATTTTTGAATGGGTGAACTTTCCGCCGTGTACGATGTACATCCACAACATATACGGGCAACAAACGTTCTATGTCCGTTATCATCTGTTAAATGTCCGCTGTATCCTCTCTGCATCCTCTGGCCATCCCCTCAACTCACATCCGCTGCAGCTGAAAATGGAAAGAGGGAGGAAACAAAAGATACACAGAACATCTACACAGCGTCAGCAGCATGGAAATAGAAAGGATGTAAGCGTATGCATCTCGTATATAAAATATTAAAAATGGAGAAAATGTTTGTATCTGGGATGTATCTCATATATGTAGGATGTCAGGAGTATGTCAAGAGTATGTAGAAGGACACCTCGTGGAGAAACTGATATTTTCTATAAAAAGGGGGAGAAAATCATGCGGATCTCAGTATGAGTCCAGCAGCTATGGTGTACAGACCTCATCACCCTTGGTCTTGGTCTTCAACATCATCAATTGTTCTCCACCGTGGAAGGGCTGTGACATCACCTGGGGTGGAGGAGCAGACCTGGACTGGGTAGGAGCAGCTTCAGCTGGGCCTTAAGAACTATAGACCTATTTCCTTATTGAATGCAGATTATAAAATCTTTGCTTCAATCTTAGCAGAAAGACTGAAAAAATATTTAAATAATTTTATCCATCCAAATCAAAATGGATTTCTACCAAAGAGACAAATTAGAGACAACATGAGAGTAATTTTGGATACCTTGGAATATTATGAGGCTCATCCTGAAAAACAAATGGCTTTGATATTCCTAGATGCTCAAAAAGCATTTGACAACGTGAACTGGAGATTTATGTTATTATTATTGGAACAGATGGGCTTTACCAGAAAATTTATTCAAGCAATAGAAGCCATATATAATAAACAGACAGCAAAGGTAATGATGGAGGGAGAATTTACAGATCTTATTAATATAAGAAGAGGTACAAGACAAGGATGTCCCCTATCTCCTTTGTTATTCGTATTAACTTTGGAAGTGCTGAATAGAAATATTAGAGATGACAAAAATATAAAAGGAATGAAAATTAAAAAGGAAGAATTTAAACTACAAGCTTTTGCTGACGATTTAGCTTTTATTCTGGAAGACCCGTTAGAAACCGCTCCAAAGTTATTGGAAAAGATAGAGACATATGGTGAGATGGCTGGCTTGAAAATAAGATAAAACAAAGATATTGACAAAAAACATGTTATTGAGACAAAGAGAAGAACTGACAGATCTTTTGAAAATTCAAATTACAAACAAGGTTAAGTATCTGGGGATATATTTGACAGCAAGATGTAGCACATTAAAAGAGAATAATTATATTAAACTCAAACAACAGATAATTACAGATTTGAAGAAATGGGAAAATTTACAATTGTCATTAATAGGGAGAATTTCAACAATTAAGATGAATATTTTACCTAGAATTTTATTTCTCTTTCAAACAATACCAATTAGACTTGGAAAAGACTATTTTGAAGATTTAAATAAAACTATGTTGAAGTTTATATGGCAAGGTAAAAAAGCGAGAATAAAGTTAAAACTTTTGCAAGATGCTAGAAATAGAGGAGGCTTTGGCCTGCCTAATTGGGAATTGTATTATCAAGCTGCAAGTTTGATGTGGGTCAAAGAATGGATAACATTAAGAAAACATAGATTGTTGACATTAGAAGGACATGATTTACTGTTGGGCTGGCATGCTTTTTTATGGTACAAGGGAACTAAAACACAGGGGTATTTCAGAAGACATTATATACGGGAGTCTTTGTGGTTAAATTGGGAGAAGATAAAAAAACAATGTTACTTGAAAATTCCAGTTTGGTTATCGACTATTGAAGCATTTTCCTATCCTATGATCTATAAAAAGGAACAAACAGTTAGATATGGGGAACTGTTGGATGAAAAGGGTGGACTTAAAACGATCCAAAATTTGGAGGAACAAGGTATAAGGATGAATTGGTTTTCATATGCGCAAATACACTCAAGATATCTTGAAGATTTTAAAACGGAAGGATTCTATGATAAACAGACTGATTTAGATAAGATATTGATGGGTACTGATGAGAAAGTGATTAAAAAGTTATATGGTTATTTATTGGGAATTAAGCTAGAGGAAGAACAAGTTAAAGAAACTATGATTGCTTGGGGGAAGAATTTTGGATATGGGATTGATTTAGAGCAATGGCAAAAATTGTGGTCTCAAAATTACAAAATGACAATGTCAATAGCATATAAAGAAAACTTGTATAAGATGTTTTACAGGTGGCACCTTCCCCCGACAAGAATAGCAAGAATGTTCAAGAACAAATCTGAAAAATGTTGGAAATGTCATCAGATACCTGGCTCATACTATCATATGTGGTGGACTTGTGAGAATGCCAGAAAATATTGGACTAAAATTCACATGTGGTTGGAAAAAATGACAAAGAAACACATAGACTTGAAACCAGAGATCTTTTTATTGGGAATTTTACCTGATATATATAATAAAGACTTGAAATATTTGATTGTAAATGTATTAACAGCGGCTAGGATTGTATTTGCTAAAAACTGGAAGAATGAGAAAATGCCATTGCAGGAAGAAATTATTGAGAAAATATTGGAATGTGCTGAGATGAGTAGATTGACATTTGAAATTAGAGAACAAGAAGATAAACAATTTTATGCAATTTGGGGTTTTTTTTATCAATGGTTAGATGATAAAATACAATAATAGAGCATTAATATTATATATATGAAGAGTTTTTAGGATTGATTTGTTATGATTATATGATAAATTATAGAATAAACTGTTTGAAGTATTGTTATCTCACAAAGCATGAATGATTAAAAGTATAGTCAGAAAAAGATTTTTTTTTTTTTTTAGTAATATTAGAATATGGATTGACAATATGAGTGGTTATGCAATATAACACTATATGACACTATAAAATGAATGCACAAAACTGATGAACCAACCGATACACCGGAAGTATATATGAGAGTAGATGTTTTTAATGTTTTGTATGTTTGTCTGTTTGTAGAAAATTAATAAAAACTTAAAAAAAAAAATGGAGAAAATGTTTGTATCTGGGATGTATCTCATATATGTAGGATGTCTGGAGTATGTCAAGAGTATGTAGAAGGACACCTCGTGGAGAAACTGATATTTTCTATAAAAAGGGGGAGAAAATCATGCGGATCTCAGTATGAGTCCAGCAGCTATGGTGTACAGACCTCATCACCCTTGGTCTTGGTCTTCAACATCATCAATTGTTCTCCACCGTGGAAGGACTGTGACATCACCTGGGGTGGAGGAGCAGACCTGGACTGGGTAGGAGCAGCTTCAGCTGGGCCTTGAGGGTTGTGCAGAAGTGCTGCGATCTTCTGCTTCATCACCTGGTACTCAGCCTCGGGCAGATCCCTCAGGGTCTGGGTCACATAGGTGTTGAAGGGCTTTCGGGCTGAGGATGCTCTGTTCAAGTCGACCAGCTGAGAGAGAAGTTCTGTGCTAGTCTTCATTGTGTCCTGATCTCCAACAGCACACTGTGGTCCTGGCCCTCCAGTCTGCCTCTCTGCCTGTGTCCTCTGGAGCTGGGGGTGGGGGTGGGTTGGCCTCTGGTGGCTGCTGCTTGTTCCTCCATTTGTGACAGCAGAGCATCATCTCCACGGGATCCTCCAAGTCTGCCCGCATGGGTTGTGCAGCTGTTGAGGGGGTCTCTGCTGTGGGGCCCTCTGAAGACACCTGCCTGGACAGGGTAGCTGGCTCCTGGCTGGAAGAGGACTGGCTGTCTGTGGGCTGTCTGAGGGAGAGGGGTGTCAGAGAGGCTGCTCCTTGGTGGCGAATCTCACCCTCCAGGAAACTATACTTGGCCATGATGTACATCTCCCAGTCAGTGAGCTTGACAGCAGCCTGCCCAGATTTCTTGAGGTGTACATTGCCATACCAGCTGTGCATGTGCTTCCACCATCCAAGGAGTACTTCTGCAGTGTACCCCAGGCTCTCTGCCTTGTCTCTCCAGGCTGCCTGCTTCTTCTTGGTGTTCTGATACAGTCTGTGTTCCTTTCTCCAGAGGTACTCGTTCTCCCTCAGCCATTCCAGCACCTCATCCTCATGCTCCTTGGAAAGAGTGCACTGTTTCCTCTCTCCCTTCTCCTTTCTTTGCCTCTTCCTCCCTCTGGCAGGGCCTTCAGCAGGGCCTTCAAGGGCTTGAGCAGCAGGACCTTCAGCAGCAGGGCTTTGAGGGGCTTGAGGGCCTTGGGGCTGGTCCACCACAGCAGCACCAGCAGCAGCTTCAGAGTCAGTGCCAGGGGGTGGGATGCTGTTAGTGGCCTTCTTCACCTTGCCAGGGCTTGACAGGCATGGACTTCCTCTTCTTGCCTGACAAACCATGGTGTTCCTGCAAGATGTATGTGGCAGCACATCTTTCCCCTGTATGCTACTGCATGCGTGCTGCATCCTTTTCTATCTGTGGAGTGGATGCAATTCATACCTCTCGCATGCGCAGTGAACGCTTTGCATCCGATATACATCCGTGTGACACCTCCTTTGTTTCCTGTAGGTGTACGTGATGCATCCGCTTCATCCGCTATGCATCCGCCCCTTCCGCTATGCATCCGCTTCAAAATTCTCCCCCGGAACCCCTTCGGAGGTGTCATTCGGTTCCATCTGCTTTCATCCGCTAGGTTTCCGATGAACATTCATTTAACATCCCCGCTACATACTACCCACGTCCATTCTTTTCCATTCTGTTTATGCAAATTTTTGCCAATTTTTGGAGCGGAAGAAAATGGATGGAGCCACCCCCGAAATTTTGCTCATCTGCTGTGTTCTTTATGCATACGTTTTGCATCCATCGGCCAGTGGGACCGGGCTTTTAGGCTACTTACCTCAACATTATAAGCATCATTTAGAAATAATGGGTACAAGCATAATTGTAGTCTGATTTTTTATTCTGTTTGGTCATCAGCATATCACCTAACCAATATGTGGTAGGTTAAGAATTTGCTGAATTTTATCCTTTATTATATTTTGAAGAACAAACTAGTGTAGACTAAAATTAAAAACTTAAAAGTAGAGTAAATTTAGTTTAGCTTTGCACTTTATATTACAAATAGAGAGAAAAGGCAGTAAATATATGAGTGGTTGGTGACAGCATTTTCCGGCTAAGAAAACAAAATTTACAAAATTCTTGCTGAATATCACTGCAATAGGAACAATATTTTTTGTTCAATATTAACTAATATTCTTTTCTTTTTGGTATATTTTGTCAGTTGTAGTATAAAATAACTTAAATAAGCATATTTAATAATCATAAATGTATTTTTTAATTTTCTCAAAATATATCTAATGATATAGTACATTTTAACTGGACATTCTGTGTCGAAGGATTCTGAAAATTAAAGGACAGAATGAGTGGAGTCAGCACATGTCTTGTGATTTAAATTAAATTAAAATATAGCTAGAATAAATTACAGCCATTTGATATGATTATTTCCCATGTTGTCTGTCAGTTTAAAATTGTATATGCATCCTTTCCAGGGATTCTAGAGGCTATGCCCAAGGCTTATTGGCATAAATTTATTGTGAAGCTTCAGGGTATGAATCCTTTCCTAGATAAATGACTTCTAATTCTGCTTGTTATAGAACATTATAAAGTTATTTCATCATTCTGTATTTTCCCCATTTTTTATATAAAAAAAGTCCAGGAGAACAGAAACAGAAAATACAACCTTGATCTTAACCTTTACAGAATTTTGTAAATGAAGATAATTTGTAATACAACAAAACCTACTTGGGACACTGCAAATGAGAAAAATGATTGTTAACCTATTTTTCAATAGTTGCAGTGGAATACTATATGTATGTATCTCTCCTGGGTTTGATGAGACTTAAGTATACCTAAAAATTCAGCTTTAAGCTAAATTTATATTTTGTTTTCTGGAAAGAGCTCCATCAGGTCAAACAATACTTTTTTATGAGTTCACACATATGCAGAAATGAATACAGTAGTTAAAATTTAGTTCAGGCTACAACTAAGCTTTTGTTTCTTGATGGTTTCTGAATAAAATCCAAAAATGTAAAAATCCTGATTCCCTCAGAAATTTATTTATTCTTTTCAAGAAGTTGGATGTATCACAAAATTTTTGCATATTTATGTAGCTGTTCTATGGAATAACAAGTAATGGGAAATATTCAATGAACAAAGCAGAAAATATCGGAAACATCAATCAGTTTTAGTTTTGAAAGGGTTAAAAGAAAAGAATGAGATGGATTATTAGAATGATATGATCAGAAAAGAAGCTACAGTGCATCTAATATTAGTAAGTTATTATACATTATCTTAATCACATTGTTATTGAAATAAATTTTCTGAACTATTTATACTTTATAGAGTATCAATAAAAACTAAGAAAAATGTTCTTCAAATTTGGCTAATGATCTAGACTATTAATTCCTGAAATAGTGTCCTGTCAAAAAAATTTCTATGAATTTTTTTTAGCAATGGGTTGACAAATGGAATTATCAAACACAAAAGTAGTGGGATGTTTACTAGTAATTTTAGTATTTGCAAAACAGATCTGTTTTGGGCTACTGTTGTCAAATGTTATTTATTCTCATGCATAGATATATTTTATATGCTTAATGCATTTTGAAATAGAGTCTAGACAGAGTTCCAAATACCTTGATGGTGTTTTGTTCGCTTTTTGTCACATATATTCTTATAACTCATGCCTTTGCCAAATTATACCAATACCTTCCTTTTAAAATAAAATCTGAGGCTTTTCCTTGTGTAGAATATCCAAAGAAATTCAAAAGAAATGTAATGTTTTAAGAAACCAGACTATGTCAAAGAGGATGGAAAGAAAAACAGCCATTAGAGCATCTGAAGTAGAATTCTACCTATTAGTGACTATGAAATAACTAAGAAGTAAGTCCAATTATCATTGACTTTTTTTTTTTCTTCCATTCATCCTGTTCAATTGTCAAAGACTACCTGGACAAGTTCCTACAGCTTTTGTTGGCAAGATTTTTCAGAAGTGGCTTGCCATTGCAAGACATTGCTTAGTCTTTCCTAGGCCCTGTCCCACTGCACTTATGGATGCAAAGAGGATGTAAAACGTTAAAAGCTTGCCATTCGTTGGAAAACGCTATGCATCCGTTGTGTACTCATTGCATATGTGTTTCATGCACTCTATCCGTCGAGCATCCATCTACTGAGATTTCATCCATGCAAGAAGTTTTGAGCTGCACAAAACTTTGTGAATGGATGAACTTTCCATCATGTACAATGTAAATCTGCGACATATGAGCAACAAATGATCTATGTCCATTTATCATCTGTTAAACATCCACTGTATCCTCTCTGCATCCTCCCAACTCACATCCACTGCAGCTGAAAACGGAAGGAGGAAGGAAACAAAAGATACACAGAACATCTACACAGCGTTAGTAGCACTGAAATAGAAAGGATGCGCAGTGAACGGTTTGCATCCAATATACATCCACGCAGGATCCCCTTTCTTTCCTTTAGGCGTACGTGATGCATCCACTTCATCCGCTATGTGTCCGCTTCGTAATTATCCCCCTGAACCCCTTCGGAGGTGTCATCCACTTCCATCCGCTAGGCTTCCTATGAACATCCGTTTAACATCCCCTCTACATACTACCCACGTCCATTCTTTTCTGTTCTTTTCCATTCTGTTTATGCAAATTTTCACCACATTTTGGAGCGGATGACAACAGATGGAGCCACTCCTGAAATTTTGCTCGTCCGCTGTGTCCTTTATGCATACGTTTTGCATCTGTCGGCCAGTGGGACTGGGGCTTAAGACTAAGAGAAAGTGACTAAGATAAGTTAGCATTGTGTCCAGAAGACCTCTCCTGGTTTCTAACTTGATGCTTGGCCTATTCCAAAGTAGATCATAATTAACGATATTGTTTCTAAAAAGATATCTTAAGTTCACATAACAATTTGTATTTATGTCTTGTCTTACAAATAGTGAACCCTTTTTGTGGTCAGATTTGGGAAGCAACTTCTATAACAACATATACTATTGAATTGTCAGATAATAAATACAAGTGTCTTCATTATATTACTCAGCCAAAGTCATTACCCTGTTAAGGTGTTATACTTCTGTGTACTAAAAAGCAAGACTTTGAATAGACTAACTATTCCACAATGTGCATAGCTGACCCTTATTAAATGGTACCTTATATATGAGTGAAATATACAGGAATAATATATGGGAATTGTTTGTGCAATGATATCCAAAGTTTCATAGATATCTGGTAGTGTTAATGAACCTGTATGTGTTTCTGTTTCTCAAAGGCATAATATCAGATTAAGGTAATTGTTCAGGACTAATCAGCAAGTTTAGAAATGTATGGGAAAAGCTATACATACAAAGGCAGATTAATTAAGTAGAGTTTAATTTTATATATTGTTGCTACAAATTAATTTAATGTCTATATATTTCTATAGCTTTAGTTTGGATATTGAAATTGTTAAACTTGCCTCATCTTTTCTCATTACTGAAATAGTTTATAGGTTAAAGTACTTAGGAAAGCAACTGTGCTTTTTGATCAAAGTGGAAATTGACGTTAGGTTATAATAAGCAATTTAATTTTTAATGAGCTTTATCCAAACACAAACTTATAAGAAAGGTTATAAGGTCCAAAATAAACTAAACAAGAACAGCATCTTTTCTCATAACATGAGTAACTGTGCCCTCAAATAATACAACAAATGAATAGTTAATTGAAAATGCTTAATAACCCATAGCTATATTTTGTTTTAGAACTTTGACTAATGCCATTTGCCTTATCAGACAAACCTTACCATTAATATGGAGATATAAAACCGGTCTTCTTTATATGGAGATATAAACCAGTCTATCTTGGCACAATACTGGTTGGATTACTTTTGCAAGTCTATTTAAGTCATACCATAGTTGGGATCTCAGACAAGAATAAGCAAAATAAAACACATTGAAGTATATAAAGATACTAAAAATGGGTGAAATTGTTTTCCTTAAAGAGAGTCTATTGATAAAATTTCACATTAATAGAAAATAGAATCAGGTTGAAAGAATTAAATCAATAAAGTAGATCTTTCAAAATGTCAGGTAATTATTATTACTATTATTACTACCTAGTTCATGTTTTACTTTGTAGTATTCTATACTGCAGCTATGTTAAGAACAAAATATGAAAAGAAAAGAAAGCAGTAGTACTATTCCTTAAATAACAAACAGTCTCTTCCTTCAAAGGTCTCTTCCTTCCTTCCTACAGGATCTCAAAGTAACATTAGGGTAAACTGAACTGAATGAAACTGTCTTATCAAAAGATAATGAGACACCTAATGTGTCTCATGACATCATGAGATGTCATGACATCATTTAAGCAATGTCTACACAGATAGTGTATGACCACAATTGGGACCAGGATTTCTAAAGCTAACCAAGATTGTTAAATGAGTAACATCTGATTTTATGAGCTTTTTTGACATAGTTGTGAAATGAATCACTGCATTTAAATGAATCATGCAGTTAAATGAAACCAGCCAAAAGGGAAGACTGCAATCAATGATCATATGACCCTGGCATACTGCAACCATTGTAAATTGATGTCAATTGCCAATTGCCCAAATTTTGATCATATAACCATGTGGATGCTGTTATCACCAAAACCTCGAATATCAATCACTTTTCTTGATCCATTGTAACACTGAATAGTTGCTAAACATTTGGTTTTAAGTTTAGGATTGTTTGCACCAATGTGTTTGCTAAGTGTATCCCAAACAAGAAAAACACAAAAAAGGAATGTATCAATATGTGCTATACGAGCAGGAAGGTTTCAGTAAAGGAACAATAAGATTGTACAACTAGTTACCATAATGTGAATAATAGAAAAGAGAATTGCAAAAGGAATTTATGTTTGTTTTACTGAGTACAATAACATTCTGAAGATCATGCCAGGACATGGAATATATTAATTATAGTATGTGTGCCAAAATACTTCTTATGCTTCTTAGAAAATTTTGAAAAAAATAATAAGCTCCTGCAACAAATGAATTCATAGAAACAAAGTGGTTCAGGATATGAAATGAATAAGAAAAGGATATATGTTGTTGCCATATCTGGATATGGAAGAAAAACAAATTTGGAAGAGATGACAGCTGGAATAAAATTAGAGGCAGAGCCTCTAACAATATGAGATTTGTATGCCATTATTTTGTTAGCTGAAATCAAAGACTTAATTTAAATGAAAAATGAAAAACATTTGAAATGTTAGACACCAAGAAGATAGAGATGATGTCATGCTTAGTGATTTTACAGTTTTGTTGAAAATAGGAAACAGCTTTACATTATTGGCACCAATTAAAGATAGTGTTAGATGATGTGCTGCACAAGCAAAGGAATTAACTGTAGGTAGGAGGGCAATGTCAAATTTAAACAAGATGAAACAGGTGAAACAGAAGGCTATCTCTATAATAATGGTACTTCAGTTGCAAACATGTAGATAGCTAAACAGTAAGAAAGATGACAGAAACATTCAAATTATGAATGAATGTACCATGTACTGAAGGAAGAATCAATCAAATAGAAATGGAATGAACCCTTGAGGTAATATCAACTTTAAACTTTTATTAAGTCATGTATAAATATAAACTTATAGCTCTTATGTACTATAAATATTAATTTGATTAATTTTGTTTTCAAATCAATATATGAATAGAATTACAGCTACCATATTATGTATGTTTTTTTAAAGTACACATAATCTATATATGTGTACTTGCACCCTATATATGAAATATTGTTTGTTTGAGATCATGTAGTGAAAAACTACATATTAAGAAAAAGCAAAAAAAAAATCATGTACAATTACATATACATTTTTTAAAAATATGTATTACTTAGGATTGGAAAATAATAAATTAATAACTAATAAAATTGACTAACATATGCAATGTTATTTATCACATTGATCCTTTTCTTCATAGCTATGTATACTCCTAATGCTATAATGTCAACCTGCATTCACCAACAAGTCGGGGTATTCTTGTAGTTTACAAAAGAAAAACATAAGCTGAAATTTTAGTATACTTAACTTACATATTTGTCATTAAGAAAATTTACTTGTAATATCCTTTGAAATAATTGAAATTAAGTTCAAATATGCATATATCACAATTCTTCATTATGACATTGTTTCCACAAATAAATATATTACTTATTATTTTAGGAAAACAGAAGTAGACAATTTGGTGAAAAATATTATTCTATTTCTTTTCTACAATACGAGTGAAACTCTACTGAACATGTTTGCATCAAGCCCCATTGTATTTCCATTGATTTTAGGAATAATTTATGATACAGAGAAAAAAAAAAAATACTGATATCACAGAGAGCAATGAGCTGAGATCTGTAAACTATCCATTCACTCTACATTAATATCTACAGGATTAAAATTTCAGCTTTCAGAATAAAAAAATTAAAGGTTTAAACATTAAACTTAAACATAGATCAATATAGAACATTAGCAACAAATTAATTAAGACTTTTTTCTATTAATGTGCAGAAAATTGCAGCATGTAGCAAATAAAAAGAAATAAAGGTTAGGGGAAATGAATATATTTCAAACTTTTTATTTAGGAAAAAAAAGATGCTTGTTAAATTATTCGTAATTTTTTTCTAAAAATTAAAAAAAGATAGTATTCGCTAAATGCATCTCATATGCTATTATAAAATGAACCATACAAAATCTTCTAGAGAAGTAATCTAGGATTATAACTACAAAAATTATTTTGAAATGTATCTTATAGTCTTATTGTTTTTAACAAAAATTAGTAGATAGTTATAAAATCAAGGATGGACATCTTCACTTGTTTCAAAAAGCCACAACAATTATGATTAAGCTTCTTTGCATTATGCTAAATGTCAGTCCCAAAATATTGGTCAGTGCAAGATGTATATTTATTTTTTGATTTGATTTGATTTGTCAATTGCTTACAACATAATAGGTATAAGTAAAAACATAGTTATGAATACATGGATACATATAAGAAAAATAAAAAAAACAATAGGACAAGGATGGTAGGCACGTTGGTACGCTTATGCGCACAACCTACAGACCACTTTGGATCTCTTGTTCAGCATATTTTCTTACAAGATGTTCCTGTATGTCCCTACAGCAATTCAGCAATTTATTTCCTCCCTCTTTTTTGGTGACTTCAAGTCAGTCTTAACTCTTAGTGATTCCACAGTCCAATTCAGACAATTTTCTTGGTAACATTTTCAGAAGTAGTTTCTAATTGCCTTCTTCTTAGAGCTAAGAGAGAGTGAGTGGCCCAAAATCATCCAGCTGGCTTTGTGCCAATCAATCAGAATTTATTTATGGTCCAAGACCAAACACAATAAAAGACCAAAAACAAACTATAACTATAAAAGGTCATTTTAAAATTGCAAGAAAATCCTAACGCAAATAGCAGCTAACAGTTAATAGCATGAAAGAGAAACCTAACACTTTCTGATGGCTATAGCTGTTGATAAGAATTTTGTAACCTTCTTGCAGATTTTTGAAGAATGGTCACCCAGGAGAAGGGGAACCAGCTTCTGGTCACAATAGCAATTACACATTAACAATTGAAAATGTTAAATTTGACTGCAATTCTGTGCATTGTGGAAATTTTAATAGCACATAGTAGACAGATTCTACCTCAAAATATGAACAGAAACAAGTTCAACTTCTATAAATGATGTTCAGTTGATAGTGACCCAATCCACACAAGTAAATTTTATGTATTTATCTATCTATTAATCAAATTTATATTGTTACCAATCTCAAGGTATGCAACAATAAAAATAAAAGCCAAAGATATAAAAACAGAAAATACAAAAATAAAAATTGTACTAAAAAAATCACAAAAACCAAAAATGCAAACCATAGCTGAAGGGAGAATAACTGCCCCAGTGTGGAGCCTTTAAGGTATTATAGACATGTCTAGGATAAACTAGGAAGAAGGAACAATTTTGATATGAAATCAAGGGATAGGAGAATTCAGCTCAGTCACTTGGATATCTCAAACCCTTTGCTTTAATTCAGCCAGGATTTTATCAAATCCCAAACCAGAATGCTAACAAGGTAGCACTGTAGTACAGGTAGTCCTTGACTTACAACCATTAATTTAGTAACTCTTAAAACTTACAATATGACAGTTTTTCACACTTACAAATGTTACATGGCCATGGCCACATGATCAAAATTCAAATTGACAACTGACATGTATTTATTATGGTTGCAGTGTCCTGGAATCATGTGATCCCTTTTGCAAACTTCTGACAAGCAATGAAGAAGCCAGAATCATTTAACAATTGTTTTATTAACTTAACAACTGTGGTGATTAACTTAACAACTGCGGCAAGAAAGGTCATAAAATGGGGCAAACTCACTCAACAATTGTCTTGCTTAGCAATGCAAATTTTGCACTAAAATGTGGTCATCAGTCAAGGATGACCTGCATGCAATATTATTATTAATTTACCTTTATATTCATGCTTAAGGTGGGACTAGACCTTTCATTCTCTCAGTTTGAGACCCACTGCTTTCAGCCACAATACCAAACTGTTCATTCTTATATTAAATGGATTGTGTTTTTTATACTTGTGTGGTATTTTTTTCATGTAAGTTGAAAATTTGCTTAGTTAACTTGATTTTTATTGCTTTCATCACATTATCAGAAATTATATTTCTAAATATAAGAAATTATTTTTCTTATCACTGTAGAAACAAATTTGGATATTGTAAATTTTGACTTCAGGTAAAATAGGCTGAAAATAGCACCAGTTAAGATAATTTATCTGAGAGAAATTAAGCTGCTAAGAAAAATAAATAAAATGTTTGACATGAGATATTAAGGAAATCAGCTCCATTGATCTTTCTTTTGATTCAACATCAAGAATTTTAGTAGTAAGAGATCTAGATTAATGTGAATGAAGTTATTTGTGTTAGGCACTTCTAAATAAAATAAAAATATGAAACTGCAGATGAATTTTTGTAAAAAAAAAGTTTCTAAAATTAGTGAAAATTAGTATATATATTTGCATCTTCTGATCGGTCAATCCTGCCAGAATCAAATTAATTCACAAAACTTATACATGATGATTTTCAACACTCAAAGATTATGTTATCAAATGCAGGAATAAAATAGACATATTTTGGCAAAGCATGTTCTCCAATTCAGAATTAAGCATAATAATTATTACATGATGCCTCCTATGTATAGCTACTCTAAATTCATTCCTGAATGAATTTCTGGACTGAGTCCAGCCTGGAGTTTTTCATTTTAGAAAGTTTTAAAGATGGGAATAGATTTAAAGATGATTTTATTCTACTCTTAACCTACACCACATTCCTGAAAAATGTTCCAAATATCCCCCAAATTAGCAGTTAGCAATTATAGGTCTTTCCTTCCTTCCTTCCTTCCTTCCTTCCTTCCTTCCTTCCTTCCTTC
>BLBF01000039.1:10406377-10437563 GCA_015471245.1 Laticauda colubrina | reverse complement strand
CTTCCTTCCTTCCTTCCTTCCTTCCTTCCTTCCTTCCTTCCTTCCTTGAATTCCTAAAAGAGTGGACATACCAATAGTAGTAGAATGAAGATTTGAAGATTTTCCAAACAAAAGAAAACAAATATTATAGGGCCATATATGTCAATATGTGAACTTCTTGAAACTTTCAATGCCATAATCTTTTTATAGAATCACATAGTTAGATTGGCATTGCTATGCAATTCAGCAGCAAAATTCTCATATTGGAAGGCTGTCCTGGGAATAGTGTAAAAACAATAGACTATTGACATATGTTGCCTCACATAATTCTAACTTGTCTCCATGCTATCTAATATTGATATGATATTGGTAGAGAGAAAGGGGATGTGAAATATCAGAATTTTATTGCTTCTTAGTATCCAAGGAAGTAAGAACTATGTCTAAATATTTCCTGATTGCATTTATTATATTATATGTCATCTTAACTCAAGAGGATGAAAACTTAACAGCAATGATTTAACAACAAATAACCCTATGAAATAAACTGAGCTTAGAGATAACGATTAGATGAAAGTTGTCAAATGGGTTTTGGTAGCTAAGGTCCACCAGTCCTAGTCCAAAATCTTAAGCACTATACTAACTATGCCATACTAACCTAATGAGAGAAAACAAGCTGTAAGGAGATTCTACTTTAAAGTAGTTCCAGGCTACTGAGACTATTCTACTTTCCCGACTGAAAGATTGGTTAAACAATTGCTGCTGATTCCATGGATTTACAGATTGTTGTTGTGGCCAACTTTTGCACCATTATGCCTGGAATACCATCTGCAATTTTTCAGACATTTCTGGAAATGGCAATAGTTACTTCCATTTTTGTAATATCCCATCTGACTATAAATTTATTAAGATTCTTGAATACTGTTTTTTTACCAGTATAAAAGTACAAGGGAAAATCAATCAGAAATAATAAAGCCTTTTTATTTTATCCCTCCTTTCCAAATTTTACAATAGTCTAATTTGGTAAATGTAATCTTTCTCTTTTTTTGTGAAATAAAAAATGCTTGTCTCTAAGCTAATTAAAATAAAGAACTATCATCTTGTAACAAGAAACATACACTTACAGATTCTTAAAAATACAATAGCTTTCTCACACCCCAAATTATAGAAAACAGCCTAGAATGAATAAGAGGTCATAAATAGTTTGATAGTGAGCATCCACTTAAGTACCCAAGGTTGTAATCTTGTGTGATTAAATTACATGCACTTCTTGATAGAAAATTGATCTAACCTTCAGATGATATAATGCAGACGAACTGAGTGAGCTTTTATAATTGTTTAGTCAATGGTGGATTAACTACCATTTTTCAAGTGTCTTCAATTCTATAGTTCATAGTATCCACCAATAACAAAATAGATGACTGGCCAAAAACTCCAAGCAGTTAGGTTTTAATTCTGTGCTGGCCTAAGATCTCACTTTGGCGACAAGTGCTGTATACAACTGCTGACTTTAGGGTTCCTGAATTTAGTTTAATAACCTAGCATATTAGCACTACTTACTTATTCTACAGAACAAGTAGCTATATAAATTGGATGTTCATGTTCAGTGAGTTTCAGCATTTGGCAAGAGATGTTCTATCATTCTTTCCTTGTATTTATTTTCTAATTATTATATTAAGGAATTTGTGAATTTGTATTTCCTGATGTATAAAATGAATACCTGTATGTGGGAAAACAGGAAAGAAAAGGATAACATGAAACTTGCTCAATTAATAAAATATTATTTTCTGGATCAGTTTACAATAAGCCTTGACAAAGAAAACATGAAAGGCTTTTAAAAAGTGAAACTTTTAATGGTAGATCATGTAGTAACCAACAAGAATTTAAGATATTCAATTTTAATTGAGCTGTAGTATTGAATGTTTGTAGTTTTTATTTATGTCTTTTAGCTTTTTACATTTTTTATTTTTTATTTTTAAGCTTCCAGAGTTGCCTGAGATAAAATGGACAGTAGATAAATTTTACAAATAGCAGATAGAGAGATGATAGATAGATAGACAGATAGAATCAGTAATATGTATAGTAAGTCTTAAGTTAATACAAAGTAAAAATAAAATACCTTTTTGAATGGAAAACTGGAATGAATCCATCTACATTGCCACATATATATATATGTGCTGTTCAGCTTCCTTCGGGTATTATCCCATGTCATTGTAGTGCTTTCAAAGTTGTAGCAACGTTTCAGCAGAATCTCATCTGCCATCATCAGGCTTCTGTATGGATGTGGGTCTCACAGCTTTTGGTTTCAAATTCGAGGCTGGCCTATTCTGATTGGCTGGGAGTTTTGGTCTGTGTTCACTGGACTTGGAGTTTGATTGATTGGTGTTTCTGGTTTCTTCTGTCTGTTTTGTGGCTTTGATTGGCTGGCAACACTCTGTTCCTATATTGGAGGCTTTCAGTGCAGCTTGGCTTTGTGTGAAAGGATGGCTGCTATCCATTAGGAAGCCAGGTTTCACCTGGATGCCTGGTGGGGGGGTGTTTGAGTTGGAGGCATCAGAGGGAGTCTGTTTGTGCTCAGGTGTTTGCCTGGTTTGTGATGTGGAGATCTTTCTATTTGAGAGTGCAGGCTTCCAAATGATTGACAGTCTGCTGGAATCATCTCTTCTATTCATGCTGTCAGGTCTTTTTTCAATCTTTATGGCTTCTCTGATGATTCTGTGGCTGGGGTTTTCTATAGTGGCCAGGGTTTTAGTGCCACTGAAGTTGATGTTGTGACCTGTGGTTTTCATGTGTTGGACTAGTGAGGAGGTGTGTTCCAGCTTTTTTACTGCATTTTTGTGTTCATCTAGGCGGGTCCTTATTCTTCTATTGGTCTGTCCAGTGTATGTGGCCGGGCATGATACACAGGGAACTTCGTATATGCCTTGGTTTTCCAGGTCAGTTTTGTCTCTGGGGTTTTTAAGGATGGCTGCTATTTTTTTGTCTGTTTTGAAGGCAGTCTTGATGTGATGCCTGTGTAGTATCTTACTGATTTTATCTGTAGTACCTCTTATGTAGGGCAAGACAGCTGTTCCATAGGTCTGTTGATCTTCTAGGTCTCTGTTATGTCTTGGTGTGTTTTTGTGGATCAAGTTGGTGATTTTGTTTTTGTGGAAGCCATTGGCTGTCAATACTTTAGTCAGGGTGCATAGTTCAGTCTTTATATGTGTCTTGTCTGCCAGGCGTTTGGTTCTGGTAATTAGTGTTTTAGCCATGGAATTTATCTGTGCTGGGTGGTGGTGGGATTGGGTGTTGAGGTAGCGGTTACTGTTTGTTTTCTTCTGGTATATGGTGTGTCCCAGTGTGCCATCTGTTCTCACTAGTCCAACACATGAAAACCATAGGTCACAACATCAACTTCAATGGCACTAAAACTCTAGCCACTATAGAAAACCCCAACCACAGAATCATCAGAGAAGCCATAGAGATTGAAAAAAGACCTGAAAGCATGAATAGAAGAGATGATTCCAGCAGACTGTCAATCATTACAATCTGTGTAAATTCTCTAAAATTTAAATGTATTATTTCAATTGTTCATAATGTAATTTGGCTTTACACTGATCAAGTGGAGGAAGAAGAGAAGGAGGAGGAAAGTGCTTCATTTATGTTGCTATAACAGGTGATGTTAGGATTTAGGAAGAACAATTGGGAAAAATAAACCATCCAAAAAATGAGACTTACAAATTGAATTTGAACACCCATGGGAAAAAATCATGTTTATACTAATTGTGTATGGATCTTCAGGTGAATCCAACACATAATTAAAATATGCAAAATAAGGTTTAAATTTCTCTTTTCAAATTATTTTGTGTTTAATTTGAGAATTTATACAACAGAAATTATACTAATTGTCTTATTGCTGGTTTGGCTGCAGAAAACGGTCATAGAGAAAGAACCAGCTTTCATATTGTTACTAGTATATTAATAAAATTCACAAACCTGATGGTAATTTGCTGATTCTATTTGATCTTTTCTGAAACAGTCGGTTATAATATTAAGACATATGTGGACAGAAAAATGGGAGCATTCAGCAGTGAATTCAAACGCATTTTACTTCTATAATTACATAATTATTGCCATGATAGCTTGTACATTTAATGATGACACTGGGCATTTTTTTCAGCTCATATTGTCAGTTTAATGGTCTGGTGAATCCAAGAATATATTTCTAATGCTAATAATTTAATCTCATCTGAGACCTGTCACATGTTTCCATACATGTTTTGAATCACGTTTTTCTTCCAAAATTCTAGAAAATAAAATCAGACTATTGAACTGCTATGCTAGGCCTTCCTGTTTATTAATTTGAATAATTCCCTTATAAATATATGCTTCAAAAGTCTTTCTGATATTTAGTATTAACATAATGTTGTCATTCTAATATATAATTATTAATATCCAAATAAAAGAACAGCTGAAAAATTGAATGGAATAATAGAATGACATCAGCAACACAAAAAGCTATTCAAAGTGTTTTCTGAATAACAGAGCTTTATTTAGCTTTTCACACTTGTTATCTTTTCTTTGATTATATTTAACTTTTAGTTATTTGCACTTTTTCTCATTTTGCCTTGCTTCAGCCATCTGTTTTCTCGCAGCTCTCTCTATTCTTAACATTATTCCCTTAATTGTATGTAGGCCAAAAATTGTTTAGCTTTACCTAAAACAACGGAGCAATGAATTCAGAGACAGTTTTAGATAATTTTAAAAATATTTTACTGAAAATTAAATATTCATTCATCGTCAAAAAATTATCCGTGGCAAAATGTATGGTTAAATGAAAGTGTAACAAAATATTACTATTATTTAAAAATGAATTAGTCATTTATACTTACATTCAGTAAAGATAATTTATTTTAAAAAATGAGACAGTATTTTTAATTATGCCTAATTATGCCTATTTCTATCATTTTAGTGCCTGGTTTACATTTCTTTTCAGAAGGTTTTGGTTTACCCATACTATAAGATTTTGGATGTCTCTAAATAACAGTCCTGAAGAAGAAGCTCAAATACTTTAGCTCACAGAGAATTGAATATGACTTAGTGACTGTGCAACAGATATTATGACTTATTTTTTCCAGAGAATTTTAATTCATTTTATTGGGAAATTTTCCCACAAAAAAATGGAATTGTAAGAAAAACAAACTCTCACTTCATCCCAGCAAGCATACTAAAAATTAACATAATTGTCTCTTAAAATACAACCATAATACATCTACATCCAAACTTCACCATATTTTCTATACATTCATTTCTAAATCTTCATTTCTTCTTATTAATCAGCAAAGATCCAGTAAAAATTAGAAAAAAATTAACAGCATATATAGCTCCTTTTTCCATTTATTTTTCATTCATACCTTTTTTTAAAATAATCAAAATCTAATCCCAATTAAGCATTACAAAAGATTTAAAAGGTTTTCAACCTTACCAGAAGTAGTAACCCCTTATTTACACATCAAAAGTAATAATATATGGTAGATATTGCAATCTAATCCATTACATCCTTGTTTTGTAGTTTCTACATTTAAAAAAAAATGATTCTAAGATGTATAATAGCAGACTAATTGAGCTCCCTCTCATTGCTTTCGGTGGAAAATCCTACTTCCCTCTTCCCCAATTCTAACGTTTTTGATATATGGACTGGACCTTATTTATCCGAGTAAATTTTTTTGCAGCCTGGACCAAATGTTTACTCCATTTATTTCTCAGATCTAACACAATTTTTTTCTGCAACAAAATAAAATGCACAGAAGACCAAGATACATCCACAATGAATTTTGCTCATATGTTCAAAAGTTCCCCTATACTTTTGTTTTAAAACTGGCATCCATATTGGCTCATTAGAATTAGTACATTACCCTTAACTAGAGATTCATTTTTATTGTTCATTATAGATTAATTTTATTATCTGAATTTTCCTATTAATTGTTTCAGTGTTTGACAGTGGCTAAACCATGAATGATATCAAAATCTCAAGTTCTTTCCAATCTAAGGATGTTTGAACATCTTCTCAGCCTTCCCCTTGCATGGCTTATTATTGAATTTCAGCAAGTCATTGACAGATTTAAAAGATTATTATTTTCATTAACATATTCTATAATTTCTTTTAATGCTTAAATCAGTAAAATAATATTATATTGTTCAACTATACATAGAGGCATGGCTGTTAACTAAAACAAACACTGAACTCCATAATTTATCCAAATGGTATATGTACTTTCTCTTAAACTATCAGAATCAAGAGATAAATCATATTATGCCATGGCAAATGTGTGAGGTTTTACACTGATTCACATGGAATAATATCCAGTTACCTATATCTAATGCCCCAAACAACATAATTCCAGTCATGCTCTGCTTGACTCTGCTGGTCAAAATATCTTCTATAATAACAGCATTTTAATTATAATTCTTTATTGGCCAAGTGTGATTGGACACACAAGGAATTTGTCTTGGTGCAGATGCTCTTAATTTGTGGCAGTGTTCATTAATCATTGTTTTCCTAACTTTAGTCTCATATCATGATGTATTTTGGAATACACCTTTATTTATCTATCCAGTATTCCCTATTGGATGTTTTCAGGGGTAAACTTCAATGTTCCATTACAAATCCTTCCATGCATCCTTGCTTATAGCAAAAGCACCAAATTAAATAGAAGTTGCAGCTGTATTAGAATCTACCATATTTCAGCTCTACTGGAAACAGTTTTTATCTTCTATGCAAACTATGCTTCCTAGCTTAAGTCTGACTTTCTCTGTTTTGCTAATATTATCCCAAAGTGATAATATTTGGGCATAACTATTATTATAAAAGCAGATCAGAAACCTTCCCTTCAACAACGAAAGGAAATGTCACGAAGCTTTCTAGCACACTGCCTACAGCTGGAAAAAGAAACCCCATTTCAGTTTGGTAAAAGCACTGGAGAATGTTTTTCATTATTATGAAAAACTCAGCCAAGATACTTGTAAGATACAAGTGAATTTCTGCAAATATTCTTTGCACCCATGAATTCACTTAATGTGCTGTCGGTCTCTCATATACTTACACACAGATATATACACCATATAATTTTCTGATGTTGAATGCAAATGAATTCTTGACACACTGGATAATTGAAAATTCCAGTGTTCAAGTTTGTCAGGTCCTACGGCAGTAGGATTATCATTGTCAATATCCTGTCTACCCAATCATTATGCTAAAGAATACCTGTCCTTTCCTCTGCCTTTAACTCAAGAAACAGAAGGAAAAAAAGCATGGTCTTCTTTCTATCTGACACCTTAGTGACAATTTCTTTTTTATTTCTTATATAATTTGCTTTCTAAATTTTTCAGAAAAAAAATAAAAAAAATTCCTCAGACAGGAGAGAAGAACAGGAGTTTCTGCTAAACAGGTCGTATTTCTGACTGTCTGACTGTCTATTGAATTTACCTATCTACCTACTTATTATTCTCACTCTCTTTTAATTCAGAAGAAGCTGAGTGTTCTTCAAGTCATCAAAATTAGCCCAAAACTGCCACAGGAAGAAAATAAAGCTATTTTTTGTTTCTTGCCTCCTACTTCAAAAATTCAAAATCCTAACCCTTTCTTACCAGGAAAGCAACTTTCTTTGGTAAGCTGCACCCTGAAACATATTTAACAGTCCCTTCCAAATACACATTTGTGCACACATATTAATGTTGCATTTGGTATAACTATTTGTTGTATCAAGAAGCTTTAAAATTACATTTGCATTTTTTTATTTTATTTATGTATAGCTGGACTTGAAATATGCTCCATTAAGGTGAATTGCTTTTTGTCATCTCCTGATTTTATACCTTTATTTGAACTATCTGCCTTTCTTTAATTGTACTGAATTTATATGCTTTCCCACATTTTTTTTTTAAATTCTACAGCAGGGTGTCAAACTTGATTTAACTGAGGGCTGGATCAGGCTTGTGTTTGACCCCAGAGGGCTGGGGCTGGGGCATGCCCAGGGGGATGGTCATGGTGGACATTGTCATGATAGGCATGACATGGGACTCTCGTTGAGGAGCACTTGTAGTGGCTAAGTGCTAAAGCAGGACTTGTCTAAGACCCTCCCTCATTCTCATTATACAGTTATGAATGTAATAGAGCCTGCCAATTACATTTGTAACTGAGGATTAATTTGATTGAATCACGTGAAATGAACTTGATAACTTTCTGCTTTCCCCAATGCATTTGTTATAAAATGTGCAGGTCATTAAATGCACATGATGTATATCAGAGTTGGGAAGAATATCCAAAGCTCCCTTAATCCACTGAGATACCTTAGGATCACCTGGAATTCCCACAATTGCTTCCCCCCATCCTGTACCCCAGGTTCCCAAAGATTGGGCCTGCTTTGTTAGCATCCAGGATTCCGCTTACTCCTTCCTATCCTATTTCCCGTGGATTACTTACTTTTTGAAGATCTCCAGAGCTCTAGAAGAGCCTGACCCAAAGTGTTTTATTCAGATTAGGGCAGCTTGCTTCGTCTCATCGGGCTGAACTGCAAGTCCCTTGTTGATTGACTGCCACGTCCCAATCCCTGAAGCTGCTCATTCAAATAGCCAGTCAGTAGCAAGCAGGAGGTTGCTCATCGCTGGCCAGACTAGGGCCAAACTAAGTCTGCAGGCTCTCATGGCAGAGAAGCCATCTTTTATTCAGATGGGGAAAGCTGCTTTTCTTATATCTCATATTCTTCCAGTTTCACAGACTTCTGAATAAAAGACTTTGAATCTTGAAAGCTTACCTAAGCCAAACAGAAACAGAACTCTTTTGAATTTCTTTCTCAAATGTTCACACCCCACTTTTGCAAGAGTTTGTTTCTTCACTTTTAATGGGCCTTTCATGAAGGTTATCTTCATATTAGTTGATAATTAATGCTTCCAACTTCTGGAGTAGAACAGCAATCTAAGGAATGATGTCAGAAACTAACCATGCTTTATCTAAGGATTAAAGCACTATACTCTCTGTAGCAGCATTGTACATCAACCTTCCCTCATATAGTTGGATCCCATGCTGTACATTTTTCATCTTAAATGTGTATATTGTCACATTCAATAGATAATTCTATAAGAGACCACAGTCCAAAGAAAAGATGCATTAATAAAACCTTATAAAAATGACAAAAAGAAAAGGAGTTCATTGACAACTGAGACAGTTCCAACTACAGAGGGGAAAAAAGATAAAAGTATATGTCAAGGTTAGTTGCACTCCAAATTGCTAAGTTAATATAACTCATTTAGTCAAATACCTGTCCTCAGTTTTTTATGTGTGTGTGACTTAATATGTATTAAACATGTTGCACTGCTGAGAAAAAAAGGAATATTTTTAGGAAGTTTATTAAAGGAATATTTTCACTATCAAGACTTTCAAAATTCTTTAGAAACAGTTTTTGCTGCCTGTACTACCTCATTGATATTGCAAACCATTACATAATCCTAGATATACTGATAATATAGTGCATATTACCATCATTAGACTTTTGTTGTTTACTTCAATCTCTAAGTCTTTGTTGGCCCAGTGACAAAGTTGGCGATTTTTATTCTCTCCTGATAGCGTTAACATAGCCTTCAAAATGGGTTTTCCTCATAAATTATGATTAGCTTACTAAATAATGCATTTGGAAATTTTTGCCTTTTCTCCAGTTTCCATACACTTTATGAAAGTTCATCTTCCCCTTATGCAGCAACACTATAATAATCACATTTAGAAGCAAATATTATTTGCATACAGCCTGGGGCTTTTTTTGTGGGGGTGGGGGGCACTCAGTCTTTAGTTCTGGTTTTAATGACCAGAAAAAGAAGCCCACTTATGAAATCTCTTTCAGTCACTTCCTCTGACTGGACCATGGTGATGTCTGGGTTCTGTCTAGACCATACTTTCCAAAGCTTCCTATTAGTGCAAATGTTCACTACTGGTCCATGGCCTGTGCAAATGATGGGCAAGTGCACAAAGCTCCATTTCCACATACACAGGATTGTGTTGCAAAACTGTCCCCTTCTCCCACTGCCAGTCTCTGGATTTGGAAAGGTTGGGGACTCCTAGTGGATTCCTCTGCATCTTTACCCTTTCATCATATAGGAAAACAAACACCAAACATAATTTCCATAGAAGACCATTTTATGCATTTGGTCTGTTGAGAACACTGAGCATAAAATAATAGAGTTAGAAGAGTCCTTAGAGCTCTTTAGTCAAACCCCCTTGCTTTACTCTCAGGTTCACTGATACCTCTTATACTTGTTGTCTACATAAAGCACCTGTTGTTCTTGGGACCTGAGGTAAAGAAGAAGGTGACAGAATAATTATTTCATTTGCCTGGGAAAAAAAAAATAAAATAAAATTTCAAATCATCAAGACTAACCAAAATATCACAGCATTATCAGGTTTCCTGTCATTTGGAGGCACCTGCTAATAGTTGTTCAGCACCAGCTGAATAAACTAAATAAACAAATATCTATCCGTTTATCATTCAACAATCCAGGATGCAATACTGATGGAAAGCAGAATTAGTGATTAGGAAGACATTCCTTCCCTATAGCTTGTAGAGTGGAAGGAGATGCCTACAATGATGGAGTGCAGCACTACTTGACCTTACACTAGTCAGCAAATACTATTTTTGACATGTAGCTGGAAGAAACAAATCGAGATTGGTTTCTCTGTGGGCTAGGAACATGTGGAGGATGAAGTTGATCATCTCTGGTTTTTTAAAAATAGTGGCTCCTACCAAATTGAATGCCCTGGTTGTGCAGAGCAGCCTTTAGTCTAAGTAATTGCCCAGAGTTGCAATGGGTGGCTTGGGTCCCATATATGTTGATTAAATAATAAACAAACAGATGACTTCCAGACTTAATTGAAATAATAAAGAGCAGAGGTTCAGTCCACATGGTGTTCTAAACAACTTCCAACATATTAGTGGCAAATGCATCTTAAAATAGTAATGAATTTAGCAGCCCTGTTTATTATCTTTTGCTTGTAACCTGTGAACTGAAAATGGTTTTCTTAATAAGGAAAAGCCAAATTAGTGCTTATACTGACCACAGTGACATTGGTGGAAGTGAAGCTAAGTGGTGGGAGAGTGTTAAGCTGGCTAGAGCATCACAATAACACAAACACTATCTGCAAGTCTTGCACGTTTGCAAAGAGGTGCTGTTTGTGGCCCACTATTGATTTCATAAGTATGATGAAAGCAGAAATCTTCTATTGACTTCCTGCCTTTCATTGAAAAATAAAAAAGAATTTGTGTAAGTGCATAGGAGGATTTCAAAATAAAAAGCAATAAACAGACTTATAATTATATCAATATAAATATTAACATTTATCTAGCAGTATTAGATTTTCCTGTTGAATATTTGATAAAATATTCTATTTTCTATTAATATGAAAGATGAAATCACATCTATTTAAATGAATTTCAAGTTTATGATTTCTTTATAGCATAACATTTTGTGATATTTTATAAATTAATATAAACTAGCTAAAATCAAAGGATTTTGCATAATTCAATTTAATGCTTTCTATTAAGTGCAATGACCACTCAGATTGACAAATACTGATAACTCCTTTGAGAAGTGATTTCTAAGTATGCTAAGATCATGAACCAATTCCTTTTGAATACCTTTATTTAAAAAATGTCAAAAAAAACCCAACCAATTATCTTTTCTTTAGACAAAAAGGCTTTTTTTACATTTGAGAATGTGCTTTATTACTGACAAAAATGCATTGATCTTTTTTTTAGTTCATTATTTGACTACACTGAGAGGTATGCAGATATGTTTGAACCATTTGTTCTCTGTTTAAAGAAGTAAATCTATGTAAACTCACTGACTATTAGATAGATAAAAGAACTCTTTTGGTTATTCATGCAGTGTTGTTTGAAAAGATACATGAATGTTACAGTCCAATTAAATAATAATACAATATAAATAATTTTACAAATCTGGAGGGGAAATAGAATTGTTTAGAATTACCTTCTATTAACCTTACAGAACATTGTCCCAATAGGGCAGCTGTTTCTTGCTATTGTCACAATTAAACTAGTTTGCCCCAGCAAAAGCAATTAGATATATAATATTTAATAAAAGTAACATTAAAGGGCTATATTGTTGCTTAATTCAGAACTTTTATTAACACCACCAAACAATTCTTTGTTAGTATTTTGAAATAAGAAAAATATGTCAAAAATAGCTGAAAAATAACTATAGTAAGAGTTATGATTCCTGCAGTTGACTTTGCTATCTCTAAAAATCCAGTTAACTGATTTCAGATCATTTTCATATTTTGCAAATTAGAAATAAAATAAAGCTTTTTGCATAAAGACTTGACATGGTTCACTGCCACTATATTCCTTTGACTCAATTTGCAAACAAAACAGGCATTTACATAGCATGATCCAGAATTTAGGGACTCGGTGGCTCAGTGGCTAAGACAGTGAGCTTGTCAATCAGAAAGGTCAGCAGTTTGGTGATTCAAATGCCTGGCACTGTGTAACAGAGTGAACTCCCCTTTTCCCAGCTTCTGCCAACCTAGCAGTTTGAAAGCATGTAAAAATGCAAGTAGAAAAATACTTTGGTGGGAAGGAACCACTTTGGTGGGAAGGTAACTGTGTTCTGTGCGCCTTTGGCATTTAGACATGCTGGTCACATGACCATGGAGATATCTTTGGACAATGCTGGCTCTTCGGCTTTGTAATAGAGATGAGCATTTTCCCCTGGAGCTGGAAGCAACTAGCATGTGTGAGGAAAATCTTTACTTTTACCTTACTATCCAGAATTTGCACAGGAGATAGATAAGGATTAATGACTATATTGAGACAAGTTCATGTTTGCATGTGAGTGTGCATGCACACACACACATTTATTTAAAGTATTTTTATTTTTAAATTAATGAATACATAACAATGTACAATACATGAAATATTTTGTACCTTAATTAGTTTTAATTCTTAATGTAAGGAAATATACTGTACTTTCCTTTGAAATTAGCCAAATCTGAAAATAAATAGCTATAGTTCTTTGTTCACTTTCTCCAGGTGTAATTGTAAATGCCAGCTTATTCACAGTTTTGTCATAAATCTTAGACATATTTAGGCCAAAATTAGTACTCAAACTATTAATCAGTAAAAGAAATTAGAAATGAAGGGGTCAAAACTTATACCTTGCTGTTGAAATCTTGAAATGTACCATGTGAAAACACTTTCTTGACAAGTTTCTCAGATAAATCAGTATGTAGATTTTAAGACCATCTATTTTAATTGTATTGATTTCTGAGGAGCAATTGCTCCAACCATGTCTCATGGAATTATAACAAACTGAATTGAAAGTTTCAGGATCTGTATCATATATTTGATTACATCATATATGCTCCAACATATATACTGTAAAATATATTTTTCCATCATGGTGTCCAGCTGGAATACGTGCTGGGAACAGACCCTGTTGGTTGGAGGATTTAAATATATTGTGGATGTTTATTGGTTTATTCTGGATGGTGATAAGTGAATTTTTGGATAGTTCCAGCTCCTGTCTGATTCATGCAGTTTATCTCTTTGGCTAGGCTTAAAGACAATTTTGGAAGTAACTATGTGTGGCACCTGAAACCCATGCTGCAGCTTGGAAAAGTAACCCTTGCAAAACTGCAGCTTGGAAAAGTAACCCTTGGTGGATTGCAGCCAGCAGCAATATTGACTGGATTATTAGATTGTTTGGTGCAGGGGTAAACTGCCTGTCCTGGCTCTGTTTTGAGTAATTCTTTCCCTGGAGAGGGTAATACTAAGCTTCACCGGGAGAGTTGCTTGAGGAATATGCTGTGCATCTTGCAGATCAAGTAAAGTCACTTATATTCATTGTTCATTGGACTCTGGCCTTGAGCCAGAAGCAATGGTTATGGGAGTGCTGTCCTACAGGGCTCTCTGGGGGGAAATCTGATACCATTAAACCTGAGGAAAAGGATAGGGTCTTTGTAACTGTTGGTTGGCTACATCTGTACTCCTCCTGATTGGTTAATACTGCTTAAGTGAGAACATTTACTTGAGTCTGAGTGGTAATTACTTCTTTTTTGATGGAGGGCCTGGTTTTACTGGCTGTTGAGGCAAACATTCATTCTCTTTTCAAGGTAACTTTGCTTGACCCAACTAACCTGGACAGATTTCATTCAGTTTCCAACTTTCTCTTTTTAGGTGAGTGTTGTTGCTTGTCAGCTTCAAAATATCCCCAATGAAATGGATTATCTAGATTCCTTTCAGTCAGTGTCCTGGCTGGGACATGGGACTGAAAGGATATTGAATACACTCTTGAATGATCTCTGGCAGGAACTGAATAGTAGTTCATTTATCTTTCATCTTCTTGACTTCCCAATGGCTTTTGATCATGGCCTATCATGGTATCCTTCTGGAACAGCTTCAAGAGTTAGGGGTGGACAACATTGCATTGTTCTGGTACTTCCCTTTTCTCGGAGATTGGTTCCAATAGTAATTGATGGAGGCATAAATGTAACTCTTCTTTATGTAGTGCGTCAGAACTCAGTTAAGCTGGGCCAATGGTTTGGGATGGAATATCATCAATATGCTGATGATACTCAGCTTCATATTCTCTATCCTGGGCTACCTGAGGAATGTTGTGAATGTTCTTCCCCAGTGCCTGGAGGCTGTATGAATTGGAAGGGTGACAATGGGCTTTGACTCAACTAAGCAAGAGTGAGGGGCTCTGGATATTTGGGGCCTTTATTAATAAAGTTCTCCTATCTTTGTCTCAAATGGGGTGGATTTCAGAATAACTTCTGAACATTTCATAAAAACTTTAAACACTGTCCAAAACAACATGATCAGAGTGGTAAGAGGTTTTAGTCGCAAAATGCTTTCTAAAAAAATTCCAATCTTCAGCTATTTCTGGAAAGTTAAGTTATTGTATTTTCCTAACTTGAAGAGAAATGGGACCAGGTCTTGCTTGTCTTATTGACCCATCCCACCATTCAAGCAGGGAAAGAATGTTGCAGACTCCATTGGCTAATGGAGATCCTGGTGGGGTCTAGGAAGAGCCTTCTCTGGCATGCCCCCACTTTTTGGAAAAGCACCAAGACCAAGCTCTGTCAACTTATAAGGAGTTCAAAGAGAGGCATTAAATCCTGGGTGTGATTGGTGGCTTGAGGGCACAGTGTCTGCTTTTTTAACTTTTATTTTTTTTAATTGTTTAATGATGTTTTTAATATACTTCTTTTTATAGTTTTTTATTTGTAAACTTCCCAGAGTCACTTGAGATAGACAGTGTAGAAATTTGATATATACATACATACAAGCTTAAAAAAACAATAAAAACAAAAGCAATGAGATCAGTAAATTGTGATACTCCTATTCCATAGTCATATGTCTCTCTCATGTATAGAGAGAGAGGGAGAGGGAGAGGCAGAATGAGAATATAAGATGACATTTGTATACACTTGATCTTGGAAAAGAATATTGGAGGCTTATTGGACTTTTGCATTTCATAGCCTTTTGCTTTCTCTGTACTCATAGGCAATTTCTCTTTCCCTAAGGATTTGTGTCATTTATTCAGTGATGTTGGCTTGAAGCTCTAGTTTGTGGAAGCTTATAAATATATTTCTTACAATCCTGTGCATATTTGTTCAAGAATAAATCAAATTATGTTATGACAGGTTAGTTAAGTATATTTAGAATTGCTGTTTTCTCTAATTTCATCTGTGATATCTGTCTGCTTTTTCTTAAAAATGAAAAACACACTTCATTATTGTTTTGTAAGAGGTGACCTATATTATAGAATGTTACCTGCAGGTCACTTAATATTCATACAATCACAGACTTTGTGTGGGATCTCATATTTTTAGCCATCACTTGATATGTTTTGCTTCTACGCTTACTCTTCTGTAAAATATCCTATGCTTAATAACAAAAATTGTAATGCTGGCATAAAAGATTGTGTATACCATGGATAGCCAGAGTAACTAACAGAGAGATATTAAATTGTATAAAACCAGACACATCCTAGAAGCTAAAATCATAAGACCATATCTTATTTACTTTGGTCATGTTATGTATGCAAATTCATTGGAGAAGGCAATGCTGCTAGAAATGGTTAATGGAACAAGAAAGAGGGAATAGCAAAGAGCATGCCTATTTGATAACATCAAATGTGATACAAAGTTGAATGTGCAACAATTAAAAGAAGCTGTGCTTGACAGGATAGTATGGGCATCACTTACCTATAAAGCTGTCAAAAGTCAGACATAACTAACTGGTTAAACTAACTTTTATTGAATATGCCTTGGTATTCACACTTTTACATTATTTTGAATTATTCATTTGGTTATGAAACTGGAATTAGAACACTACTATATTCATTCTTTCAGCCATGCTGACAACTTCCATGCTGAAGATCTCTTTCCACAGTTTTTCTTGCTTTGAATACAGACAACTGTCCTTTTCCTCCTTCTCTTTAGGCAATATATAAAAAGCTGTCCTAAATACCTTTATTTGCATTTTACTTATATTTCCTACCCTTTATGGTTCTCTTAACATTATGCTATCCGTTCTGATTACTTACTATTATCTCTTATACCAACTTCAGGATTGTTCAGAACTTTTTTGTTACATAAAATTAAAAGCTTATCTGACCTTCTATGGCAATTTATTACTTCCACATGGTGCTATTTTTATTTTGATAAAAAACAATCAGCTGGTGAGAAGAAGAAAAATCAAACTATTAAGAGTAAGCAGTAATATTTTTTTCCTTAGGTTTGTAGAAAAAGATGGAGAGATACTCTCATAGTTAGAATTTCCACTTAGGATTGCTTACTTTCACTTATATTTCTTCTACAGGGCAAAAAAACATTCATTGGACAGTCATGGCAATAATTCAATTTGCTACTCACCTTTTTCTGGAATCTGCAACAAAAATGCTTAGGCATATAGCATTACTAAGAAGCAGTTAAGTACAATAGTTTCTGTTGGATAACTGAATTGTGCTGTATTGATCTGTAATTGTGCTGTATTAATTCATTGATAACTGAATTAAGGTACTGATCACCTAAGTAAGACAAAACTTATCTTCTCACTTCCTTAACTGTGCTGAATAGTGTGATCAAGATTACTCAATTATATCAAGATTATTTAATTATATTATCAGCATTAACCAGTATGAGAAGTAAGCAAGTACATAAAATGGTGAAACAAACAAGTACCAGGCTGCCTATTAAGTCATTTGAAAAGTTGAGTGAGGAGCTATCTATCTTCTTTTGCTCATTGTGTTCTTTCCGGATCAGCCAATTAATTTCCTTCTTTCAACAGAGCACAGGAATGAATTCATACATTACACAGTGCAGTAAGCCACAGCCAGGCATGGTTTAACATTATATAAATACACAAATGAACAGTTTGTGTAACAGATAAGCAAGTGAAAATAGTATCAGCTAATATTCACACTATCTTCCTTTTGCCATTTATGAAGGGCAGAGTTGGTTTTAAAGTGGTAACTTTATTATTTTTATGTCTAGGGAAATAACTTAAGCAAGAGAAAAAGATATCTACTGATATTTCCATAATCAAGAGGCACACCAAATTATGAGATTGGATAGGTGCTCAACATGCCCATTTATTTAGTTGACAGATTTGTGCACCTTCAACTATGAATTCAGCTTTTAAATCAGCTGTGACATAGCACAATGAGCCACAAAGTAGTCAAGTAGTTTTACATTTTAACTTAGAATATTGTGTGATAATCTTTAGAGTCAATTTGGTCCAGGTAAATTTGCTGAACCATATTCAGTTGAATAAACAATTAAGTTGGCTCTACAATATACTAATGTATAAAACACAGTTTGTGACCAACCATAGTTGGGTTCACTCAAAAGCCAAGGCCAAATAAAACATAGAACTGTATTTAAAAAGATTGACCAATGGTTCTTCATTTTATCAGAGGTTTGGATTAACAATGGTAGTAATTTCCAGTTAGTCAGATACACACTCCTCTAAAGTGTGTTATTTGCTTGTATCTTCTGTCATATGAAACAGGCTAAACAGACAATCATCCAGAGAAATAAGGAATATTCTCCATCTTTAACTTTGCAATAAATCTCTCTTATATAGCTTGTGAAGCTTATTCAATCTTCATTTATTGAACAAACCACAGTATCCTGGTTCACAAAAATATTTATATCAGTGGTACTTAAAGTGTTGGACCAAACCTGGGAGACTTAGATTTAAGTCTACCTTCCACCATGGAAGGTCATTAAATTTAGTTCACGGACTGGGAAAAGTTCATGTAGGTATTTGGGAAAAACTGAACCTTAGAATGCCAGAAAATATGAGCTATAAGGCTCGTAAAAGAGAAATCTATTGAGGATCAGAGCTCAAAGTCACTTTTGGAATTGGCTCACTGCATAAAATCAACATTGCATATTTACATTAGTTGGGTCAATTCCTTTCCTATAAGCCCCGAAACACAGGACAAATGGTGATTGACCCTTCAGTTCCAATGCAGACCCAACAGTCTGCAAGGCTTGCACAGAGATAACAACAGTTTCCCTGTCAGTAGCTCTATAATTGCATTTTCCCCATTATGAATTGCATGGTTCACAAGCAGCATGAAGAGCATCTTATGCATTCCTAAAAGTGACAAATGAAGAAAGGCTCTGAAAAGTGGCGAGACTTATTGGTTTAACTAGGAAATCCGCCTCTCACTGTCTCAGTGTCTTTCACAGCTTCCGTTGAAAAAGGAGGAAAATGAAGCGCGTGTGTACAGACTATTTACTGGTTGATTCAAAAAAAATTCAACAAGTGTCCCCCTTTTCAAAATCAAAGCGGCAACGCGATACACCAAACACCTGCAGTTGGCTCGTCCGCATCCCTGCTCTTTATAAAAGTCCAACTTCTTCTTTTCCATCAGCTGAAATGACTCCCCCTTTCCTCCTCCACCGTTCCCTCAAAACGCGATTCACCTGCCCTCCCCGACTCCTCCGGGTAACCCCGCCCGACTTTCCTCTTCCAGCAGCAGCAACCCCCACCCGCCCACGCGGCAAGGGGGAACGAGCCCCCTCCTGTCGTCACGTGCTCCTGGTGTCCTCTCTGAAAGGGTTTATGTAGCCCATTCACAAACGTAAGCGCCACGCTGAGAAGCCAAGTTGCGGATATATACCTTTAAGGCACACGAGCGGGAGGGCGCGAGAGAAGCCCTGCCGGCGCATCGCTAAAATCCTTCCATTAACAATGGCAAACTCGCTTCCCTGACGAAGGGGCATTCTGATGGGAGCGCTGCTCCAGAGGAGGTTAATGAGAGAAACCGCAAAAGACGAAGCGGCAGCTGAGAGCTCGCCGGCTACGAGAAAGCCGAGAGAAGCTGCCACCAGCCGCGGTTCTTGAATGTTCGTAGGTTTTCCGGAGCTGCTTACTTGCACGCCAGTGCCCTCCGCAGACCGTGCGCGTATCCTGCCTTGGCCGCTCAGCCCTCGGGTGCTGTGGGAAGGCAGCTCGTCTCTCTCCTCTCCTCCTCTCCAGCATCTGGAAGAAGCTGCCGCGAAAGACAGCCCGCTCTTTTCCTTCCTGCCGCTGGCCGAGCTCTTTTTTGCCCCGTTTCCCCACCTCTCCCTCGCATCCGGAATCAATTGCAGCTGTTGCCGAAGCTGCGAGAGAGCAAGTGGCGAGAGCGAGTGGGGATTGACTGAGGTGGGCGGGTCGAGCTGGGCGAAGGGGAAACCTGTCCGCAGCCATCTCACCTCGCCGCCCATCAGAGGTGGAGGGACCCGTCTGCGAAGGTGGCGCCTCCGCGCAAGCGACAGGATCGGACTGCGAGGGTCTCCCTCCCGTGACTGATGCGGCGAAGTTCTCGGCAAACGTGTTGCACGTCGCCGGCAGCTCCTACCTGAGCCTTTGAACCGCGGCTCCAGTAGAAGGGTGGCCTTGAGGGAATCCGGGCTGCGGCTGTTTCTCGGATGGCCTCCTTGGTTTGCCTGCTCAAAGGCTGCCACCGACCCAGACACAGGTACGTTCGTCTGTGGCTCCGCCGTGGTGGAAGGTGATGGGACGGGATGAGGGAAAGAGATTCCCCCTCACACACACATACACACGGGTTAAGAGAGCGGATTGTGTGCGTCAAACTTTGCCTCTGCCTGGCACATGTTATTGGCAGCGTCTCCCCTGTCGCCCTCTCCTGTTCCCCACCTCTTTTTCTCATTTGGGCGAGACTGAGCGGCGTGAAGCGTTTGCGCTTTAAGGAGAAGCCAAGACCCTCCTCCGCCGTAGGAGCCGCTCGCCCCTTCTATTACAAGGATGGTTCAGATTCCCACTTTCTCGTGTACTTTGCTTGTTGCTCCATCAGGAGAGTTCAGTTCCCTTGATTAGGCAGGCAAGTTTTGCCAAAGTGGCGAAGTTTGACCTCCTTGGTAGCTGCTCTTTCGTTTGAATAAAGTGGGGGGGGGGAGAGGGATTGTTCATTGTCTCTCGCTCTCTTCCACCTGCCCCCCCCCCCAATTTTAAGACATAAGTTGTCGCAATAAAGGCAGTCTTAATTATAAACTCCCTTTTAGCTTTTCATGCATCTGAAGTCTGAAGCTAGTGTCTTTCGGTAATGTCATCTTTCGTCTGATGGAATCATCTAATTGTATGCAGAGTTTGAAGCCAGGTAGATGTCTTTCTTAGTCGATTTACATTTGTAAAAACTGTTTTTGGCCTGCTTTAAAGGGTACATTTCTCTTGAATGCTTGTAGTGGATCACACCCATAAAAATACAGAATAAAACGTTTTTGTAGGAGAAAATGTCTCTTTTAAATGACTTTAAAAGAACAATATAAAGCTATGTGAATTTCGAGTAATAAAGCAAATTTAAAAAAAATATGCTGTAGCCACCTGCTGAATTGCTTCATGGTACTTGTCTCCCACCCCCTTATAAAAAAAAAGTATTGTAAAGACATCCAGCAGATGGAGCAATGAAAAATACAGAATAGGCTCTTCATATAATAAACAGTTGCTATGTAATCATAGCTTAAAAATGTGATTTTTTTTTTTAAAGGGGGGGAATACTATGCTGCTTCCCCAATGAGAGTATGCCCCTTGCTGTAAATGTTGGTTATGACATACCTGGAATTGTTTTATTTATTTCATGTGAAATTTTGTAAGACATCTGTCTCAGATGTATTTTTTTACTATTAACAATTATGGTGCAATTAATTGTTGCCTATGACAACATTGGTAAATAGGTATTGTAATTTGCTCTAGGAAGGTAGCTCTTATTTGGCTAACTACAGAAATGTAACTGTTGAATCAGATAAGGCAAGCCTCTAATTTAGGCAGGTATAATTGGAAAGCATGCCAGTTTGCTCCTGATAGTTTTAAGTGATTATACTCATTAACTGTTTAATTCACTGAGAATGAGTTATTAGGTTGTTTGAACCCTGAAAATAGCTAAAGATGAGTTTTTGTTGTTCTACTTTTCAGGCAAGAAGATGATATTCAGCAGGCTGTTATAGTTTATCTGTATTGCAAACTTCATTGCAAGCTTAGAGTACAATTTTTTATTCAGAAGCTTTTTTTATTAACATCATTACAACTACACATCTAGTTAAAGTTTATAATTAGTCTACAATGGAACATGAATGCTTCTAATCTAAGCTAACTATCAATTATCTCCTTTTTTTGTTAGCGTATTAATCCAATTATTTAAGTGTGATAACAGCTAAAGTTTGTACACTTCATATAATTGATTAATCACGTTTTATTCCCTATTTCAATGGATATATATCAATGTTTGACACAGTTATGCCCTTTAATAACTAGTAACTATGAGTTTTTCTTTAAGTTTAAGTTCCTTTAAGTTTTAGAAGTAATATTTGATAAAATGCTGGTTTAGTGATTTTACAGTTACAAGTAAATTGATAATGAAATCTGGCATACGAAATTAGATCTCTCTTTCTCACCCTCCCTCCCTCCCTCTCTCTCTCAATCTTGTCTTGATCTATGTTTTCTAAATCTGACTTTACATCTGAAATTGTGTGGCCTTGTTAAGATTATTGTTCAAAAGTTCTATAGGATTTTAAAAGCTAAGCTTTAAATGGAAATGTAAAATTTAGTGTGCTAATTTGTGAAAGACTACTGGAAAAACAAATGTATAGCTTCAGTAAAGATACACATTTCCTGAGCTATTTTCTAACATATATTCAGAAAAAATATTTGCATATTTCAAATTGGCATTGTCAGAACCAAGTTTCTGCAACACTTAAATATGTAGGACTACATTATTTTGAAAAGTTAAATCATAACTTGCTTGAACACAGGTGTTGTAGTGGAACTGTGATTCATGAGCTAAGATGGTATTCTACCAATGTTTTCAAAAATGAGAATAGATTAAATTCCATTGAAATTAATGAAATAAAATAAAAAATAAAACTAAATTCTAGGATTACACATTGAATTCCACATTGAATTCATGAGAAAAACATTCTTTAGATAACTTTTTATTCTCAGTGTATTCTCATGACCACTAGAAATCTAATTTTCATGAATGTCTTAAGCCACTTTATTTCATCTGCTCTATATAGGAATTATTTGGGAAGATAATGAAAAGCATGGGTTTCCTTGCTGGTGTGAATATTAAAAAATTGTTTTCTATGTATTTGCGTATTATGCTGTACCTGAGTAGTACCATATATAATACTGATAGTTACAATATGCAGAAGTTGATGAAAAGTGAAAAAGTTCTTCAGAGATAGTAAAGTTGGTCTTGTTAAGAATTAGGTAAAATTAACAGTATTAAATTTTGTCAATGTGTTTTTAAATGTGGGTCAGATTTAAACTAGAAATACTGTTCCATTCTATATATATATTTCATCAGCAATAACTCTGTCTTTAGAGTGCAGGTTAATCCAGCTTCAGGTCAGTTGCTTTCAGTGAAATTGTATGAATAACTTGTGATTTAGTCCTGTGCATGGTAACTCAGGAAGTCATTAGGTTTTATTTCGAGGTAATTATGTGAAGGATTTGCAGTCTATATTTATTTAAAGATGTTCTATGCTTTCATTCCTAACATACTTGTATTCAGAATTCCTGTAGCTAATAGTGCAGTGTTTCATTTCCCTCATTATGACAATTTATTTGATTAGGTATTCCTATAAGAAATTTTTACAATAAAAGCTATTATTTTTATATCATAATTTTATCAAGGTTACATTTATTTTTTTTTCAAAAAAAAACAAACCAAAACCCCTTGCTTTTAAATATATACAAGTATTTTTATCTAAAATTATTTGGAAAAAGTTTCATTTATTTTTTTACCCTGTAAGATACTTATCAATGACACAATAGATATTGTTCTGTATGGACATAAATCCTTTATTTTGTTGGAAGAATGGCATTTTAATAGTTTCATTGGGATAAATTTATGTCACATATATCTAATCTGCTTAATGAAATATCAATTAAGTTCAACCAGATTTCTAACTATACATAGAATTATTCTACAATCAAACTAAAATTCATAATTACTATGAAAATTTAACCACCAGATATTTTCACAAATATTGAAAAGATTATTGATTATTCCAGCTGAAAAATGGCTGGAATAGAGGGTTATCATTATGCATTTCAATTGCCTTATTCTAGAGAAAGTTATGAACGACATAATTCACAATATATCAGATTAAATTGTCATTATCTCCATTACCAAGGCTTGAATGGAGGCTATTCCAAAAATGAATAATCTGACTTCTTTGAACATTAGTGGAGGCAAGGGTTATATTCAGAAATACATGGCTTGTAGAACTATAGTTTTACTATAAAAATTCCTGATCTGTAAAACATTTAAATCTAATGATATTGTATGCAGTATGTATTCTGGTTTAGAATTCACTGCTGGTTGAATTAAATCAGCATTCCCCTCCAAAAAATATTTCATTTTTTGATTGATTTGTATGTTTTATGTATAGAGAAATTTGGTATAATTTAATTTAATATAATTATACAATTATAATTTAAAATTAATATAATTAAAAAGTAAAAGTATATTTAGGAAAATTAGTTATGGAAAGGTTGTTTTGCAAATTGACAAAAAGATTTAAATTGAAATATGGAAATAATATATATGAAAATAGCTGATGGATCTTGGGTAAATTCAGTAGTGCTATTAATAAGGAATGGGTTTTTTTCTTATTTCAGTCATTTTTTTCTGTCCCATTTTCTTTATCTTCCCTTTCATAACAAATACTACTAGAGAGTTTTTAACTTCTTTATAGTAATATTAAATAGAAAATATAACTTCAGTTTTGTCAGCTGATAGAACAAGGAACTATTTTTAAAGAAATTTTAAAAAATCTGTGTAAAAACTTTGTTAAAAATTCAGATTATTCTTAAATTCAGTACTATTAAAATACAGAAAGAGATTTGCTCATTTTTTTGAATTTTAAGACTTCCTGAATTTAAATCCTTACTAATACAGGAAATACAAATTTCACAAATAAGTGACAAGATCTTTCAGTTTTACTTAAAATTTGAAAGAAAATAAGAGGTGAGATACTCCCAGCTGATATTATTTGTTCTTTTCAGTGGGGCACTAGAGGGTAATTCATATCCTTATGTAATGGCATAAGGATATGAATTGTGCAAAATGTTCCTAGAATATAGGATTGGAGTAAGAAGTTAGAAGCCTGGATTTAGTTTCAGTAAAATTGAAAAACATGCATTTGAGATCAATTATTTTTATGCACATAAATGTTCTTTAGGTACTTCATTGCTGTTGCACAATGTGAAAATAAGAAAACTTCACATCATGGGACTGTAACTGCAAATTTTATTCCCGTAAAACACCTAGATGGTTGCTACCATTGGAGAAATCCTTTTATTCTTTATACTATATACTTATTCTTTTGATGTATAGTGCTAAGCAAAACATTAATGTGGTATTTTGAAGACTCGTAAATGGAAAGTACAGGCAATTCAGATGTAATTGAAAATCAGTTAAAAGTGATCACAAATAGAAATGAAATTTACTCTGAGGAGAAATGATACAATGATACAAATGAGTTCTTTGGAGTTTGGTCAATAAAGCTAAATAATTTGAATTATTTTTCTTATTTAAGGTGATGAGATAATTAGACAATGTGTGGTAAATAGATATGCAGCATATATACATACATATGAAAGCCTTATAAAACATTAAAGCTCTTCAAAGATATAGCATTCATTTAATCAAGCTCTTTTTTACAAAATGGAACTCTGGTTAGACTTTTCTGTGAGGTTGTACAGGTGCATTTGAAATAGTTTTAAGGTTTATGTTATATTTAATTTTAGAATATGGTTGTGAAGCTTCATCTATCTGCACTATTTTTAGTAGTATGCTGGGACTTTAAAATTGGAAATGAATAGATAATATTAAATTCTAAAGAGTAATTCTTGACAAAGATTGAGATCAGTATCTCATATGTTTGGAATACATATGTATATGCACATATACGTGCATGCTAACATAGATGTGTTCTGTCTAAAACAGCTGGGTTTGAACATTTATAATCTAGAACTCTTGAAGATGGCTTCTAATAGTTTTTAAATGTTTCAGTGTTAATTAAGGGATAATGGGAATAGTCTGTTATGACAGTATAATGATTTCCTACACTATGTAAATTACCCTGCTCAATTTTAAAAAACTGTAAAAACTAAAATTTTAACTATTGTTTCTGTTTCTGCTTTTTTTCTAGATTATTAATTTATATATTGTGGTGCTTTAGTATATTTTCACAAAAAATAGAAGAAAGACAACATGAAAGAGTGTTGTGGCTTCAAATTATAGATTGCCAAATATGTGAATTATTTGATTGCCCTCTAATAAGTAAAATATTCCTTAATATGGTTATTATATGACATAGCTGTATGATGTTATAGTTAAGATTAGGGTTATAATTATTACTTTTTAGCTAAGGGGAAGAACAGCAGCTACCTTTTTGTACAAAGGAACCTTTAAATGTTTGTAAATTGTAGATCATCAGAATACATACTTTAAAGGTTATGTTGTTTGTAGAGAAACAATATGTATCTCTTTGGTTTTGGCTTAGTACTGTATAATCCAACTACTGCAGTTATTCTGTAAACTGTTGTAAGTAGTCCCACTGTCACCTATCACCACAGATTCTGCCGATACAACCAGAGTTTGCACCAGCATCTTAGAAGATCTGATAAAAGAGTGATTCTGAGAAACATGAGCAAGACAAGAAGAAGAAACATTCCTTTCCATTTCTAAAAGAAAATACAAAGGGTGCTTTAAGCTGAACAAATGCACCTGTCCCCAAGCCCAGAAGTACTGGCTTAAAATTAAAACATGATTGGAAAAAATAATGAGACAAAGAACTGAATTAAGACCAGAAATGTTTTTATTAGGTATAATAATTTTAGGAGGAACCTCCAATATATCATACTCCATATAGTAACTGTTGCCAGAATTTCATTTGCTCAAAACTAGAAACAGGACACTATCCTTTCCAAGGCAACAATAATAAAAAAGATCCTCAAATGTGCTGAAAAATGGACCAGCTAATAATGGTATTGAAAAACAAAGAATAAATAGAGTACCAAAAGAATGTTTGGTATGAGTGGTTAGAAAGAAGACACAAAGGTGTAAATCGACAGTAAATATGAGAAAGTGTTAACTAATGTTATACATATGCACATATATGTTAATAGCATTATAAGTTAAATTGAAAAATAAGAGTATAAGTGAATAGAATGTAGAAGTAATTGATATGGTTATAGACTTTGGAAATAAGTGTGAACACCATTACAGAACAGTTGTAAAATGTGGAAATCATTTTTGAAATGTTGAATAAAAAAATATTAAAATAAGTTGAACAAATCATAGTATGCAAATACTTGGTGTGATACCAAACAGGACAGCACTTATAATTTTATGACACAGTTGAAGCACAAAAGTATTAGGTTACAATTCAATACTTTCTAATATTGCTAACAAGCAGTATTGGCCTTAGAAACAAATTATTCTCCTACTAGTCAATAGTAATAAACAGTTGGATAAAAATGGCAGTGCTTGTCCAAAGAATTCAATTAAAAGACATATCTTATTTCTCTAATTTTTTTATGGACAGTTTACTTAGTATCTTAAACCATCAATCAAATCATTTATTAAAAGTAGTAACAATTAAACAACTAGCATTGTAATTATAAACTTGTGATAGCTTTAACTCTATTCTTAAACACAGACTCTACAGCAGAAAAATTGAATTTGAATTGAATTCATTAATTACAAATTACTGCAAAAATGAATTTGGTGATAATCTCTATTTCAGGGAGAATACTGAAAATTATATGCCTAGCTCTGCTAAGCATATTCATATCGCAATTTGTATTTTTATCTAAATAAGAATAGAAAATCAATTACTGTAAGATTCTCTCTCATGCTATAATGATGTAAACTTGAATATGTATTGTTTTATCTAAATTAGTAACACTCCCTAGTCCCTGTGCATGGTATATTGAAAACTGTTCTGTTTTAAAGCAGCAGATATGAGCAGCTGGTAAGCTGTTGCATTGACAAATAGAGGTATCTTTTATAGTTTATGAAAGTAAAATCTACCAATTTTTATGAACTAATAATTTCATTATTTTTACTGTCATAGTTAAGAATAAGTTAGATTTCACATGGATACATTTTCACCTTCATTATATAAGCATTCTTGAAAATAGTTTAACATATACTTTTATCTTGGAAACAAACAATATGCTCTCTAGCAAGCTATTTTGCATATATGTGGTCACATAATGAAATAAGCAGACATTAAAATAAGGTTTCAAGATCAAATTAAAACAAAAAAAACTAGTTGTAAGTAGTTAAAAGTTGTGTGTTAAGATGAAAAATTATTTTGATGTATTTGATATAAAAATACTTGTCCAATTTCCTAGGTGTAACTGCTGAAAATTATCCATAAACTAGTTTATGCCATCCAAAGCTTACCAATCAAATTTATCAGCTTAATATAGATTATTTTAACATCTGTATTTGGCATACATTGTGCATTTTCCAAATAACTTGATTATTTAAATCTCATCTTCAGGTACTATGTTGAAAAATTCATCCTATTATATCTTGGAATCTTAACTCAGTCTATTATTCTTTCCAATTATTTTGGAAATTAAATTTATTTCACCTTCAGATACTATAACATTTAATGTTATATTGCTGCTTTTCACTTTGTCCTTGCCCAAATGCAAGGCCATAGGAAGAGCTGGGATAAAAAATATACAAGTATCATATGGAAGGACGTTCTTCTATTTTTAATGAATCTTATTCCTATGTAATAATCATTTAGATATTGGAGAGCAAGTAATAAGGCCCCAGGCTAGAAACCAGGAGACTGAATTCTAGTATGAAAGCTTGCTGGGTGATTTGTAGCCAATCACAAACTCTCAGACTCACTCACTGCATAGGGTTGTTATTATGTGGAAAATAGAAGGAGGAAGGAGTTTAAAATATGTTCACTGCCTTTAGTTATTTAAAAGAATATAAAGGTCTCTCTTTCTTTCGCCATCTTGTGCCTGGATCGTCTCGTACAAAATGACTGGAGAAGCCACAGAAACTGTTCCAGCCACAGAACAGGAGCTGCCACAGCCTCAGGCTGAGACAGGCTCTGGAAAAGAATCAGCAATGAATCAGTGCCAGAACTAGAACAGGACTCCATGCAAGGCAGACACCACACAGCAGACGCAGCTTGCAGCAGCAGCTGAAATAGATGAAGAACCAGTTAGCAAAGCAAAACAGAGCCAGAGTGAAAAGAAAGCACGGAAGGTAATGTCCAAGCTTGGACTGCGTCAGGTCACAGGTGTAACCAGTGTTACCATGAGGAAATCCAAGAACATCCTCTTTGTCATCACCAAGCCAGATGTATATAAAAGTCCTGCGTCAGACACCTATATAGTCTTTGGAGAAGCAAAGATTGAAGATCTCTCTCAGCAAGCACAGCTGGCTGCTGCTGAGAAATTTAAAGTGCTATTTCAAACTTTCAGGAAAACACCCAGACTCCTACTGTACAAGAAGAAAGTGAGGAGGAAGAGGTTGATGAGATTGGCGTTGAGATGAAAGACATTGAGTTAGTTATGTCTCAAGCAAATGTTTCCCGGGCAAAAGCCGTTTGTGCCCTAAAGAATAGCAGTAATGATATAGTAAATGCAATTATGGAATTGACAATGTAGTCATCCAGAAATGACTTTTTAGTGTAACAGAGAAATTACAGCTGAATTGAAAATTTGTACTATTTCTATCAGTTTATAGAAGTGATGGTTTAAAAGAAAAAAAATAAAAGAATATCAAATACAAAAAAGCAAATTACATTATAAATTATATAAATTATTTAGTGCATAAATGTTGAGCATCATTTTTACCAATAATTTAATTATACTATATTTATTGCATTAATTTTATTGAATTATTAGCTGGATACCTGTACTTTGCAATAAAACTATGTGACTGGGCTATGCAGAAGAAACTTGGTTCACAATCCTTTGGCTCAGTGGTGGTCAGTGATTGAAACACATAAGGATTTCATTTGTCCGTTCTCCTTTCCCCTTTCTTTCCATCTATTCATTTACGTCTGCCTGCCTGCCAGCCTGCTTGTCTGTCTGTCTATCTATCTATCTATCTATCTATCTATCTATCTATCTATCTATCTATCTATCTATCTATCTATCTATCTAGCAAAAGTTGTAAAATACAGTCCTCCAATTGTTGTCCAAAGGTGCTTTTTTCAGGAGACAACTGGACTTTCTGGTTTTCCTTTGAAGATATTTTGTTTCTAATCCAAGGAGCATTTCAGCTCTGACTGGATGGCGGGTAATAAAAATACTACAACCTTTGATGCCAAAGTAGCTTCCTATTTGGAAGTGTAGTTTGCATCCTTTTAGAGAGTTGTTGAGCCAAATTGGAGGTTTGTCTGTGTCTTCAGGTTACCTGAGTGGTTCAAATGGCTGTGGAATTATTCAGGTAATGGAATGTGAGGCAACTGGCAGGTTGAGTTCTTTTCAGGTGGGGAGGGGGCACACTTTTAGTATAAGAGCGTGTTAATTACTGTATTAAATCTCATGGTCATTTCAAAAAATCCTTTCTTAACAAGCACCTAGAAGCCAAGAGGAACATACAGAGGAACACACATAAATTTCAAATTTGTAGGCTTTATGGTTCTGGGAATTTTGTGATGCTGTGTGAGTAGTATTTCGCTTTTATACAGTATATATAGATACTATATCGGGTTTTGGTGTGATGCTAATGCTGTGATGGTGTGATTCTGGGCAAAATAATAGCAATCTTATTTCATCCATGGTTATGTTCTCTCTTGTTCCTTCATTTATCTTTCTTTTCTATGTCATAAAATAAAGTGGAAAGCATCAATTAAGAACTCCCCCCCCCCAAAAAAAAAGGTTAAAACTGAAAAGAAAAGCTTGTTTAGGGAAGAAGTTGAGTATGTAGTGGTAACTGTAGCTGGATAAAAGCAATTTGATTGAATGACTGGGATGTGATTCTATTTAACTTGTTTGCTAATTGTCAGTCAATAAATGGTTGTTAAAATGATTTCTCCAATCTGAGGCTACTTGCTAGTTGTTTGGCTTCCTGCAATCATTGATTTTCTTTTTAAAAAGCTGAATTGATTATTCCTTTCTCTGTATAGTCTCTTGTTATTTCATCAAATCTTTCTTGGATGAAAATAAAAGTTTTATTACTGTTGGAAATCTTAAAATGAACCTTAATTATTGAGAAGAGACACGATATACATCTATTTCTTGAACACTTAATATGTAAATATTTGGCCCCCGGGTAAGCTATCATGAGTTCATTACTATATCCATTAAGTTTAGTCTTTAATTTTCCACGATATTTAAGTCTTTTGCTGTTGTGCTCCATCCTAATGTTGGTTACAATGTAATATTCTCTTGCCTAAGCGTATCAATGAATTAAAAGGTTTACATACTATACTCATAGAATATAGCAATATACTTTTATATTTATACATAAAAATAATGTTAAGAGAGCTAGCATGAAAAGGCACCTTGAATCATAATATTTGATTTGTTTTTAAGTGGTTGGTTTATCATATAACAAAACAATTTTCACTCTTTGTCTGTTTGTCTATCCCCTCCCTCTCTCTCTCTCTCTCTCTCTCTCTCTCTCTCTCTCTCTCTCTCTC
>BLBF01000039.1:10377447-10393512 GCA_015471245.1 Laticauda colubrina | reverse complement strand
GGGTAGTGGTGCAGCTGCAGTATGGTTTCTGGTTCGTGGTCGTGTCTCCTCTTCTGTGTGGGTGTGAGTCTTTTTTCTGTGTGGAAGTGTGGTAGCATCTTGTGTGGCACTTGCGGGTGTGGGTCTGGTGTCATTCTTCATGTTAGTTACTCGTTTATTAATGAGGGCAGGTTTCCAAATGGTTGGTAGGCGGGAGGTATCATCTCGTCTATTCATGCTGTGTGGGCGTTTCTCTATCTCTATGGCTTCTCTGATTATTCTGTTGTTGAAGTGTTCAGTTTTGGCGATAGTTCTGGTATTTTTAAAGTCAATTTCATGTCCTGTGGCTTTGAGGTGTTGGACCAGGGAAGAGGTCAGTTCTTATTTTTTGATTGAGTTTTTGTGTTCTTCAATGCGTGCACTAATTCTTCCTCCCCATGGTTGTGGGGTTGCTGGCTGGCAGGCACCAAAGCTGGCAGGAAGCCAGGCACGAAGGCTGGCAGGCAGGCACCAAGGCTCGCAGGAAGCCTGGCAGGTAGGCTGGCAGAAAGCCTGGGAGGTAGGCTGGCAGGAAGGCTGGCAGAAAGGCTGGCAAGAAGGCTGGCAGAAAGCCTGGCAGGCAGGCAGGCAGGCAGGCACCAAGGCTGGCTGGAAGGCAGGCTGGCAGCAAGGCTGGCAGGCAGGCATGCAGACAGGGCAGGCAAGGAACTTGAAGTGTCCAGCAGCAGGTCTTTCCTCGGAATGCTGGCCACGTGCGAGCTGCTTCCCTTTATATCCGGGGGGGTTACGTAATGCTTCCCCCTGCATGCGCAATTAACGCTCAGCATCCATTCCGCTTCCTCTGTGCATCTGCTAGGCTTCCGCTGTGCATCCGCTTTATCCGCTGTGCATCCGCTTCATCCGTTCGGCGTCCGTTCTGCATCCGCTGTATCCGTTCCATGTCCGCTTCGCTGAGCCCCCCCCGGAAGCCCTGCGGTTGCGCCATCCGCTCCCATCCGCTTCCATCCGCTGGACTTCTGTTCTGCATCCGCTTTGCATCCGCCCTGCGTCCTCCCCGCATCCGTATTATCCGCTCCGGTTATGCAAATTTTTGCCCCTTTTAAGAGCGGATAACAACGGATGGAACATTTTGCTCGTCCGCTGTGTCCTTTTTGCATCCGTTGGCCATGGGCTTAAGGCATGTCTTGCCCCAACTTGGTGTAAAAACCCTGTTTGTATAGCAATTATTTTGCCTCGACATAGTAGAACATATAGCCTCGATTTCAATGAGAGTACTTAGGGTTACATTCCATTTAGGATTACGGGAGCCGGGTGTCTGCTGTTGCTCAGGTGTAAGGGGAAGTCACTCTACATGTTTGCCATTTTGACTTATTTAAACTTTTTTTTTGCTTTTTCCTGTTTTTTAATATTGCATACAAATTAACTATTTTTTAGTTGTATTCCAATAAGGATACTGAGAAATAATTATATATAGTCATTATACCACTGCTACAGCAATAAATCTAAAGGGGCCTAAGACTTTGTCTAATACTCTTTCTCTCTCTCTTTCTTTCCCTCTCCTCCTCTCTTTCTCTTTCTCTTCTTCCCTGTCCCCCCCCTGCCTTCCCCCCCCACGTGTCTGTGTGTGCAAGATAATTTACTTTTTTCTATGATAGAAAATAAATCTGTGGAAGAAATCAGAGGTGGCTCTTAATGGAGCTTGTTAATAATCTTATTTCATAGTTCCAAAATCCTCAAATGCAATAAACTGTATTCAGTTTTTCTTGCTACAAAGTGAGAAAGATCAGGGTTTTTTAAAAGTTATATCTCGGAATCTATGAAAATAACAGCATATGATGGCAAAAAAGTTCCATTTACAAAGCTTTTTTTAAAAAAAACAAAACAAAACTCTGAGTTATTTTTACAAGGTATTCCATTAAACACTTTAAAGTGGAAATAATTAATAATTAACAGATAATTACACCGAGACAATTTTTAAAGAAAAACCAAGATACTGGAATATTACCCAAATAGCACAGACAATAACATCAATGAGAGGAATGTTTATCTATCCCTAATTTACAGCCATGACAGAGGTAAAGTCAAAGATAATTTAAGTCAAAGTTGGACAAAAATCATAGTGTGAATTTAGATGACTGAGTCTGATGCTGAGTGATGGAATTTAAATGAAAGCATTCTTAAAAGGTAGTTTCTCTGCCTCTGGTCAAACATAATAAACATTCAAAAGGAATCTACTGTCTCTCTGGGTAATTATCAATTATTTCCACTATATACTTTTTTAAATGGGTTATCTTGCAGGGATATGTTATCAAATTCTAATTTATTTATTATTTTTATTTATTTTGATTTGTCAGTCGCTTACAAGATAATAGGTATAAGTATATACATAGTTATGAATACATGAAATGGATACATAAAAGAAAAATAAAAGAAACAATAGGACAGGGACGGTAGGCACGTTGGTGCTCTTATGCACGTCCCCTACAGACCTCTTAGGAAAGGGATGAGGTTAATAGTAGACAGTCTTAAGGTTAAAGTTTTGGGGGTTTGAGAAAGAAACTACAGAGTCAGGTAGAGTATTCCAGACATTGACCATTCTGTTGCTGAAGTCGTATTTCCTGCAATCAAGTCTGATTAACCTTGAGTTTGTATGTATTGTGTACTCTTGTGTTGTTATGGTTGAAGCTGAAGTATTCATTGACAGGGAAGTCATTGCAATGTATGATTTTGTATACCATACTTAGATCAGACCAAAGATGGCGTAATTCAAGGTTTTCTAGGTCTAGAATTTCAAGTCTGGTGGCATAAGGTATTCTACAACGCATAGAGGAGTAGAGAACTATTCTTGTGAAATATTTCTGGACTTTCTCAACTGTGCTAATATCGGATACATAATGCGGTTTCCAAATTGATGATATTCGAGTTTTGGTCTAGCAAATGTTTTATATGCTCTAGTTAGTAGTGTGATATTACCAGAGAAAAAGCTATGTAGGATTAGGTTAACAACTCTTAATGCCTTTTTGGCTATGTAGTTACAGTGGGCTCTAGCACTTAGATCATTAGATATGAGTATTCCAAGGTCCTTTACGGAGCTTGGATCATCAACAAGATCTTGAATATTCAGCTTGTATTTTATTTTCTGATTTTTTTTGCCAATATGTAAGACAGAGCATTTATTTGTTGAGATTTAAAGTTGCCATTTGTTCGATCATTCTGATACATAGTCAAGATCTTTTTTTGAAGGGTAGCAGTATTGTCAGTGGTATTGAACAGCTTTACATCATCAGCGAAGAGAACGCAGTTGCTCTTAATATGAGCAGAGAGGTCATTTATATAGAGTATGAAGAGAGTTGGTCCTAGAACATTGCTTTGGGGGACACCACTATTGACAGGTACAGAATTTGATAGGACACTCCCAATTTTGACCATTTGTTGTCTGTTTGACAGGAATGCTTCTGTCCAGTTATGGGTGTACAGTTTTACTCCTTGCATATTTCCTAATTGATAAGTCATCTTGAGGAATAAATATTAACATTTGGTGTTTTATTCTTATTGAACCATACCAGGTGGTTGCTAAACATTTTCTTGATTTACTAATTTGGTGTAGAGATAATATTTATAACTATGCTGGCTGTTCATCTGAACTTGCTATCCTTGTCCTGAATTTCAGTTTGAAGTATAAAATATACTTTGCCAAGAATATATTTGGTTGAAGAAAAATTATAATTAGTGTCCTTAAGATAATTTATTGCTATACTACACTGGTGAGATCTCTCATTATGAGGTCTAATGCATGTAATTGGCAAATGTGTTTGCATCACATACTTCATATCAATTGACACCCACAGTGTTGCTACTGACAGCTTTTCAGGCAAGATATATGTGCTGTCTACCAACAGCTATTACTGCATTTTTAATACTTCAGTAATAAATACTGCATATTTACTGCATTGGAGGTGGGTGACTAAAATAAGTAAATATGTAAAAGAAATTTACTATAATTTTACAGCTCTTACATCAGGATTTCTGACATAAACCATTCTGATTCAGATTCTTCATATTGGTGTTATGACACATGATACATCTGACCACACCATGCAATGTGAATTAAAGTGGAATTTTATAAAACCTTTAGATGAAACTGCACAATTCAGCAAATGAATCAGGAAATTGTAATGTCTTTGTAAAGGATAGTGTTACCAGACAATCTATTCTATTCTGTACCTTCTCAGCTATTTTTTTTTTTTGACTCAGTGTTGGTTTAATTTTATAAGTATACAAAGACCATAACAACTACAGAGGCATAACTGGCTAGCAGGATTACTGCAATGACAAATTGTCAAGATACAAATAGTGGCCTTTCACAGTTGGTGAACTGAGGTGTAATGGATTGTTTCAAGTGTAAGAGGGTTTCTGGTAATAAAGATGAAATAATTGTAGCTGTAATGAAATACTGCTTCCACTATAATATTTTATTTGGTATCACACCTACAATTAATTTGTGTACAGAGGCAAACATGGAAAGAACATAATTGAAATCGTCGTTATAGGCAGTGTTGATAATTTAAACAGTGATGTTCTGTGTTAAACTGTTAGGCAGTAAAGCAGAGTTGATATTGTGTATCATTAGAATTTATGTCAAACTGAAAAGTATAAATAAAATGTACTTCAGTGTCACAATAAAATAGAATTATAGAACATTATATGTAGCCTTATTTTACTTGTGCAGTTTCACTAAATTCTTAGCGTTAAGATAATATTTCTTTGTATCATTGTAGCTCTATTTTCTAAATACAGAAATAAATTGTATGTGGGATCATTATTTGTAGGTAGCTGAAGTTGTATTATAGAATTTAATTTTAATATTGTTCTATGATACTTTAATATTAAATATTTTTTTTAAAAAAAGCACTTGGCATGTCTTAATATTCTATATGTACAAACTCTGGATGTTGGAAAATCATGGAAGTTGATCCAAAACATGACATGGAGCTGCCTGGAAACAGAAACTTCATTTATCCTGTTTGTTTATACTGCCAAGTTTGCTACCATTTATCTATTCATAAAACATTTCAGTCCAAGCAGGAATTCAAGTGAGGCATTCATGACAGATAATATTTTTTTCTTCATTTCAATCCTTTCCAACAGAATATTTCTATTTTGATAATATATGTTATTTTTCCTAAAAATTTATAGTCTGATAGTTTGAAAGAAAAATTATTGAAATAGTTCATATCTATTTCTAAGTAGTATTGCCATAAATGAGAGGGCAATAGCATCTGGAAGTGTCTTGTCATGCTGTGAAATAGTAGTAGACAAAAGCTTATCCAATTGTGAAACTAAAATAAATGGTGGTGTGGCTTGCATTTTTTAAGTCTTTTTGTCTACTTATGAAAAAAAAATCGTTAAAACAAATTTATCAGCTGGTATTTAAAAGAAAAATATGATATTGGATTTTTTATATGCAAAATCAATTACACACATTTGGGTTACATATGATTAGCCCCCATATTCCAGAGTAAATCCCATTTCTGCACAATCTAAAATAAAACACTTTGAAATATTTCCCTCATTGCATGTATCACTGTATCTTAAAAGATATACAATTAATATCATATCCTGAGTGTTAGAGAAGGAATTATGGCATTCGTCAAACACATGTGATATAAAGTTGTAGAGTGATGAAAAAATAAAACTTAAAGCTTTTATTACTGAAATACTGATTTTTTTTCTATACTTCACTTAGTTTACTTTTTCCTCTTCCTCCTGCTTCTATTTTTGGTTTCTGATTCAAGCTGGATCATTGGAAATATCAAAGAATATATATTAAAAAGTCTGTATGTGCTTCATTCATTATAGAGATCCCTTTGATCATGTAGATCACATAAAACTGTGGAATATGCTCAGAAAAATGGCAGCCCAGAACATCTCATTGTCCTCTTGAGAAAATTAATGTTCAGGTGAAGAAACCACAATAGAGACAGAATGCTATAGCTTAGCAAAGGAGTGAAATAAGCTGTGTGTGTGTGTGTGTGAGTGAAAAGTGACAGACATCCCGATATCTGGAACTAAAATTTTATATTGTTCACTAAGCTTTCGTTAGCCTCTGTTAATCATCCTCAGAATGTAAAACTACCATTAAGGAGATATGTGTCTTTATATAACATTAACCAATGGCCATTGTGTGCTTGACTTTGACATCATTCTCTCTAGTTTCCTCCCTCATCCCAACGGACTTATGTCTTAAAGACCCCTTTGTTTTTTTCACTAGATTCATTTGTTGCTTTGCTCAAATGGGTTTGATGGGAAGCAGTCTCTGCTCTTGCAGGATTTTTCTTGGTGCCTCAGTGCCTGGTAGGCCGGTAACAGTTCGATTTGTCTATTAATGGAGTTGTTCTTGGAAAACAAGGATTCTTTCAGTAAGAATCCCCCTTTGGTTGCATCAGGGGGAACAACTTCGGCCTCTTGAAAATTAAATATGTGATTGTGTTCCTTCATATGTGTCCAGATCTAGGAGTGCTGCTCTTTGCGCTGGACAGCCAAATCATGTTCGTGTACTCTGGTCTGTAACTGCTTGGCCATTTCTCTTATATAGTTACTTGCACAGTTTTTACAGTAGATATAGTAAACCACCAAATATGCCTGTCCTTTGGGTAATGTTTCTTTTGGGCACATCACATTCTCATCCATGTTGCGACGAGAGTCCAGGATGGGTATGAATCCTCCTTCTGACATCATAGGGCTGAGTCTAGTTCCCAGGCAACCATTTAAAAGGCTAGCCCTTAGCTGGCTTCCCAGCTTTTGACTCAGCTTCTTGTCTATAAGCTAGTGCCTCTGGAAGAAGTTTAAACATCTTCAGAAGCACAAAAGCAACTTCTACACAGCTCCTGGGTCTCCGTTTGGGCTGTGCTATGAGGAGAGCAGAGACTGCTCTCTGGCAGCATTGAGGCTTCAGCGCTGCCCATCTGAGAAGCTGTGGTCACAGGGAGCATTTGGCTGAGTCTCCCACACAGTTTGCTTCAGTGCAATGAGCTCAAGGTGAATTTTGGGCTGCTCCACAGCTGATTTTTGGAGCTTTGTTTTGACCGCTTCACGGCTGTTCTTAATTTGACTGTTGGGTCACTTGGGGCCTGGTAAGAGCTTACGGACAAGTGAGGTGACTAGGCCATCCAGGGATAGTGCACATGATGGATGGACATTTTGAAGGGCAGTCGGCAATTTTATTTTGAGGAGCAGCTGTTACCAGGGCCTCACAGCTACCACTGCTCACCTGGCCCATGCAACAGGCAGCACTTTCACAGGGGAAGCTCCAATGAACTCTTGTGTCTGCCCTGTTAGCAAAATGGAGAGCGAAGTGGCCTAGTCAGACTTCTCTGGCCTGGAAGAATTTCAAGGTTTTCAATCCCCAATGAGCAAGAGAAGACGACAAAGAAGTCATTCAGAAAAACAAGAGTCTGCAGCAAAGATCAGGGCCAAGACCCTCACCCCCCAAAAGACATCCAAATCCAAGCTCAGGATGAGAAGAGAAGGCATGCTGCTTTGGAAAAGCTAGGACACTGGAACCAATGAGAAACAGGATCCAGCAGACTTTTCAGTCAGGTGAAATGCAGGTTTGCCCAGAGGTTATGGCCAGGGTGGGGGAGGCTGAATCCAGCTCTACCAGCCATCCCTCTTATCCCATAGGTCAGGTTATTCAAGGAGGCCATAGGCCTAGGCCTGAAGCAACTTACACTCCCACTGATGCAGAACTGTGTCCAGTGGACCAGTGGACATGGTCTCAGTGGTCATCAAGCAGGACCTTGTTGAGGGGTTTCAGCAACTCCTATGCCCCTTAGGGCGGTCAGTCTTTGTACCCTGGTTACTCCCAAGGGGCCCCTCCTTCTCAAATATCTTTCCCAGGCAACAACTGTTCAGTTACCCATCTATCCAATTGGATTGGGGCCAGGATCAGGTGAAGGATTACACAAACCCGTCTGAACACAGTCACTCTTCCATGTCAGAGAGGGAAAAAGGGGAGATCATGAATCCTAATTTATCTGAAGAGGAAGGGCTTAGATCTGAACACCCGCTACCCCAGCAGTAGTTTTTAAACCTTCCCTGTTCAAACCGCTCCTGCACAAGGTCCTAGTTACTGCCCAATTAAGTCATGAGGAGGTGGCTCTAGAACCCCAAGTGGCCCCCTAGCCACAGTGACTCCCTGTTCTCAAAGCCAGTGGTCCATACAGAGATTTTTCCATTCCCTCTGTTATTTCTGGATTTGGTTAAAGAGCAGTGTGCGTCCCTTGGAGCAGGGCCTCTGACTTCATCACACGACAGGTGGTTTTACAATGTGGGTCCTTCCTTTGCCAACACTCTCCTGGTTCCAGCTGTGGATGCTCTGGTGGTGGCCTTGTTTTCAACATCAGCCACCCATATTGAGCCAGAGAATGTGCTCAAGGTGGAGGACAAGAGGTCAGAACAAACTTTCAAGCGCATCCACCAGGAAGCGGGTTGGGCAGTCTGGGCCTCCAAAGCAGCCTTATTTTTTACTTAGGCATTTCTGCACTGGCTGCACCAACTGCAAGATTGGCTTCCTTCCACCAATTTTAGGTCTCATCAAAATCTAAATAAAATCATTGTGGCAGCAGAATTTATGGCAGACACTACACTAAATTTGGCCAAATATGCATCAAGGACCATGACCTCATCAGTGGTGTCTAGGAGGCTCCTCTGGCTGTGAAATTGGCAATCTGATGCTCACTGAAAGTGGAAGTTGGCCTCCACTCCATGTGCCAGAGAAAAGCTGTTTGGCGACGCCCTGGAGGCATACTTGTTGGACAAGAAAAAGGTTCTCTCCTCAGCAGGGAAGAAGTCAGAGTATTGTCCTGCATTGTACTACCAACATTCTTCCTTCCATCCCAAGTTCTCCATTCATTTCTCTTGGGGCCAGAGAATATTCCCTCCTCATCAGGAGCAAGACCTGAGGCTTCAGGCAGGCAGCTGCAGACTACCGGTAAACAGCCTTTTCAAAGAGGAGGAGGTCATTCTTTTTGATGCTCAAAGTGAATTTCCTTTCTCCCTGCCCATTGGAAATGATTTGACCTTCTTTGCCTCAAGATGGGAGGAGTCAGCATTGTATGCCTGGGTGCTCAGGACCGTGAGGTCAGGTCTCCGACTCGAGTTCCTCTCCCCATCCCCAAGATTTTTTGTCTGCTGCCCAATATCTAGGGATAGTTCTAAATGGGCCCTGATGGAATTGGCCATTCAATACTCATGGACATCTGAGCCATTCAGGCGGTTCTTGTGGATCAACAAGGGCTAGGTTTCTACTCTCATCTCTTTGTGATTCCAAAGGCCTTGGGGAGTGGTAAGCCATTCTTCAAGTTTTTGAACAGATTCATCCCCTACATGCACTTTAAGATGCAGACCTTGCATTCAATTCTAGAGAGTTTTTGATGGGGCAATCTCCTCTCTTCCGTAGACCTTATGGAGGCATACCTCCATATTCCTATATAGCCTCATCACCACCAGTTTCTTTGTTTCTGTTACTAGAACAAGCATTTCCAGTACTGGGCCCTGCCTTTTGGGCTTTCATTGGCCCCCAGGGTCTTCATCTTCTTGGCAGCATTGGTGGATTTACTTCCAGCAATTCCAGTGAGGGTCCAGTGTTACCTGGATGACATCCTGATCCAGTCGACATTGGTTCAATCCACCCATTGCAACCTTCACATCATGCTGCAGTTCCAGCAAGACCATGGTTTTTCTATCAATTTCAAGAAAAGCCATCTCTTTCCAATGACCAGATTGCTTCATCTTGGCGCAATCATCGATACTTTACTCTGTGAGGTCTTTCTCTCCCAGGAGCATGGAGAGAGCCTCAATGACTTCATCAAGATTCAGTGGCTATGCACAGTTCCCTTGTCCCACCTATCTAAGCTCCTAGGGAAAATGATTTCGTGCACTGACATCATCCCATGAGCCCGTCTCTATGCCCGGATTCTTCAATGGTTCCTGCTGCATTTTCAATGGGCAGGAACTGGCCACACTTCCACCAGGGTTCAGGTTTCACCACAGATCCTTTGCTCCCTCAGATGGTGGCAATCTCCAGCAGTCTGGAAAGGACATCCATTCAAGAAACCAGACAGAATCCTGCTCACCATAGATGCCAGCTTCCAGGGCTGGGAGGCTCTTCTAGCCAGCAAAATAGCCCAAGGGACTGGTCTCAGGTAGACAGGGCCTGTCCCATAAATTGACTAGGGCTCAGGGCCATCTTTCTGGAACAGAGTGGCAGGTTGTTACATGCTGATCATGACCGACAATGTGGCCGCAAAGGTACAGGTCAACAGATATGGGGACCAGGTCTCAAGCTTTGATGAGGGAAGTAAAACAACTCGGGTGGTGGACGGAGAGTCCATCAGGGCAGACCACATTTCAGGGGTCAACAATACCTAGGCCAACTGTTTGAGTTGGTCCAGAGTGGATCAGTCGGAGTGGAGTCTCCATCCGTCCTTGTTCCTGGATCTGTCCCACAGGTTCAGAACATCAATAGATCTCTTCACCTCTTCTCAAAATGGTCAAGGAAGCAGATTCTTCACCAGGTTTCCAACCCAGGGAGCAGATGGGACTAACACTCTTCCATTTGCTTCCAGGTTTTCTCTATGCATTTTCCCCTTTTCCAATCATTCCAGCAGTCATTCAGAAGATGTTGGAGGAAAAGGTTGAGCTACTACTTCTGGTGTCTCATTGGCCCAGGAGACCCTGGTTCACTGATCTGAATCTGTCTGTAGCCCAGCTGAGGAGGGTTCCGGCCAACAGCATCCTCCTCCATCAAGGAGAATTACTCCACATGGACTCTCAGTGGTTTCGCTTAACCATTTGGTGCTTGAGCGACAATCTCTGAGGGACTCTAACCTCCCTGACAGGGTAATAGAGACATTCCAGGCTTCCCGTAAGCCTTCCACTACTCGCATCTATGATGTTATCTGGAAATTTTTCTGTACTTGGTGTTCAAAATCAGCCCGAGATCCTCTTCTGCATCTGTTGCAGAGGGATTAATGTTTCTTCAAGATGGGCTAGATCACAGGCTAGCACCTAATACCATTCGCTGTCAGGTGGTGACTCTGTCATTAGTATTGTCCTGGGAAAATTACTCGATCTTATCTCACCATCCTATAGTTAGCAGATTTTTGAAGGAAGCTTCTAATCTCTTTCTCCCAGTTGTTCATATGTATCCCACATGGGACCTCCCTAAAGTGTTGCAAGCCCTTATGGGAAATCCATTTGAATCTCTCAGATCTGTGTCACTTCAATTTATGACCATCAAGGTGGTTTTTCTAGTGGCCATTACTTCGACCAGAAGAGTGTCGGAACTAGTGGCACTCTCAATTAAACAGGGGCTGTGCATTTTCCATGAGAACAGGGTGGTTCTAAGGCTAGATCCTACATTTGTTCCTAAAGTAAATTCTTGGTTTTATTGGTTGCAAGACATTGTGTTACAAGATTTCTGCTCCAAACTACTCCATAACTTGGAGCACAAGTGGCATACGTTGGATGTAAGATAAACCCTCCGTATCTACATCAAACGTACTGCAGCCTTTAGGAAATCTGAAGCCATGTTCATCTCTTTCCAACTTATGCCTTGGGGAGCAAGGCTTCCTCATCTACCATTGGATAGATGGATTAGAACATGTATCTATGAGGCCTACCAGACTTTGTCCCTGCCGGTGCCCAAGAATATTATGGCCCACTCCACTAGAAGTGCTGCTACTTCCGCAGCCTGGAATACCCAGGTGTTGCTTGAGGAAATCTGCAGGGCGGCTACCTGTGTATCTCCTTCGCCATTTATACAGCACTCCTGCCTGGACTCCTTTGCTTTTGCTGAAGTGGCATTTGGGTGAAGGGTACTACAGAAGGTTGTCCCACAGTCAGAGTGAGTGGACCAGATGATGGCCCTCTCATGGACATGCAAGCTTTGGTATGTCCCATTCTGAATTCTCATCGCAGCGTGGATGAGAATGGGTGTTGGAGAACACCCTTTCTATGCTGCAAGAGAGTCCAGCCCTACACTTAGGCATCTGGTCATGGTGGTGAATTAATTTTCATGGTTTATCTTCCAGAGGCATGTTACATCTGTCAAGCATCTTTGCCTAAAAGCTGGGGAGCCAGCTTGGAGATGGCTTTTTATTTAGTGGCAGACTCAGCTCTATGATGTCAGAGGAGGAGTCATACCCATCCTGGACTCTCTTGTAGCATAGATAGAAAGGGCATTCTCAGGTAATTATACCAATGCCCCTTCTCAATGTTTGATCCAGTTTGTGTGCCACCTTGACCCCATGCATCAAGAGAATGCATGCAGCAGTTTCAGATACCCCCCATATAAACGGGCGCACCCTCCACAAAGATGTTCCACTAGCACCTTCAATTGGTTGTCAAGCTCTGGGTGTAATACATCTTCAGATAAAGTCCATAGAAGAACCATTGAACTTACAGACTTGATACAGTTATCCCTCCTCTTTGGCTTTGGCTGTCAGTGTGCTACATTGAGTATCCTATTGAACAGTGCCTGAATGCAATTGACTTTGTGTGTGGTGGGGTGATTGCTCTTACTGTATAAAATACAGTTCGTGCTCATAATTTTTTGATGTACACCTGTGAAAAAGGCTCCCATCTAGATTACACCTGACTAGTATATCCAGGAAGGCCAGCGTGTTATTGGCCTCTTCTTCCATCATGAATTGAATGTCTGGGTATATTGAATTGAGGATTTTCATAAATCTAGTCTTGCTGTTTAATAATGACAAACATGTCATCAACATAATGTACCACAAACTTGGATTTGTATATATTCATTGCCTCATATTCTAATATTGGTACTCTGACAATATTAGCAGAGGCTAATGAAAGCTTAGTGAACAACATACATTTTTAGTTCTAGAAATCGGGATTTCTGTCTCTTTTTTCACAGTTTTACCTCATATTTTTAGAGTAGTTTAGTCCTGTGATAGGGAGAGGGAGATGATTTCTGCTGCACCATATATGGATAAAAGCCATGGAAGCTAACCTTTTCCAAAATTCCAGGTGCTACAAAAGTTTATTCATATTGGCAAGAGTTCACAACTCAAAAGTTTGTTAGTATCTATATTCTATTATTGATAGTGAGGAAATTATATTTACACATTGTGGTAAATAGCCCATGACTTACAACCAATTATTCATCAACTGTTTGAAGTTATGATAGCACTGAATGGTGGGTATGACCTTGTCTGTTCCCTTTCCAACTTTACTTCTTTCATATACTCACTTTATAATCACATCACTTAGTGTGGAAATTGTGGTCTCAATTACACTTATAAGTTCAGGACTACCCTATATCTTTTTTTGTTTCTTAGTTTTTAATTTATAGCTGAGTTTACATAGCAGTTAATAGTTAAGATAGAGAGAAAGAGATTAGTTGTCATGAACTGAAATAATATTGTATTCCTTGAATCTCATTAGAAGATATTATGCATATATATTATGGAAAAGCTGTCAGTATAATTGAATAATGATTACTTAAAATATGTATGAAAAAAGGAGAAAAAATTAATCATATTACAGGGAGAATGACAGTCACCCCTTTGTAAGTATGCTACATTTCAATGTTAAATGCCAACTTTTTCAGTATGACAGTATTATTTTAAAATTGTGATACCTTTTTTAAATGGCAATTTTGAATAGTGAAAGTGAAATATATTAAATATATCACCTGGAAGACATATTAATACTTGACAAACTGAATCTTTACTGATTAACAAATTTTATTTTAATTCAGTAACCAAAATCATTTTGAAAGCATGTATATTTCAGGCTAATTGTATTGTAATAATACATGATTGGATTATATAAATGCTTTACCTCTTCTAACAAATCATTATTACTGTTTATCTGAATTGTCCAATCCTCTACAGTGTGAAACCCGATTGTGTGTGTTAATAGCGGGTGAAATAAACTATATGGTCAGATTAAATTGTGCATTATTTTAAAATCACAACTAGAATTTGTGTATGTTTTCCTTAAGAGTAAACAGTAAACCTGATTCAGAGATTCAGTGGCATACTTCACAGTCAATATAGTCTAGATTTATTTAACATTGCTGCAAAATATTCATTATTTTCTCAGTTAAAAAAATGTAATTGTCATTGGGTTTTTTTCCCCCAGAAATACAGAATGTGTCATAGACAAGATATGTACAATTACAGCTTTTGGTATTATTTTATATGACTAAGCTGTCCCAGAACTCAAAGCTAATGTCGAAAACAAAAATAAAAATGATGTATATAAGAAGCAAATTATCCATAGCACCCAAAAATGATGTTTTTAAAGTATTTGTATTATGTGATAGCTGAAATCTTTTCCCTGTGTTAGTGAAATCTTTTCCCTGTGTTAGTGTCAGATGAACCATCTTGTTTGTGTATCTTTTTATGTGTGCCTACCAACTAGAAAATTTTATGCCATCTGATTGAACAGATTCCTATCCCTGAGAGCATAAATAAACTAAGTCAAGTATACTTACAAACTGTAAGCTTCCAGATGGCCTTCCCAAATTCTGCATCAGAAATACACTGTTTCACATAATCCATTTTACAATTTAAATGTTTTATTTTTTGCTGCATACCATATTTTAGGTCATATTTTCTATGAGTGAAAGTAAACATACTTAGACATCCTGAAGATTACATTGTAGTAGATCAGCCCTTGTTATCATTTTTCCCACTATTCCCATATGCTTTGAAAAGGAACTACTGGTAATATGACATATATATTTAATGTGTGTATATGTATATGCAGGGCTGGACTTCAAAAATTTTAGCAATGGGTTCTCTGCCCAGTTGTTGGGTGGGCATGGCCATGTTGGAAGTGACTTGGTCAGCCTCCTGCACCATGGTGTGGGGGTTGCCCTCCCCAAGTTCTGGAGGCTTGCCTTCAAAACAGACAGAAATATAGCAGCCATCCTAAGAAACCCCAAATATAAAATTGGCCTGGAAAACCAAGGCATATATGAAGTCCCCCGTACATCATTCCTTGCCACATACATTGGACAGACCAATAGAAGAATAAGTACCCACCTGGATGAACACAAAAATGCAGTAAAAAAGCTGGAACACACTTCCTCACTAGTCCAACACACGAAAGCCACAGGTCATAGCATCGACTTCAGTGGCACCAAAACCCAAACCACTATAGAAAACCCCAGCTACAGAGAAGCCATAGAGATTGAAAAAAGACCTGAAAGCATGAATAGAAGAGATGATTCCACCAGACTGTCAATTATCTGGAAGCCTGCACTCACGAACAAAAAAATCTCCACAACACAAGCCAAGCAAACACCTGGGCACCAACAGACCCCCCCCCCGATACTTCCAGCTCAAACACATGCCAACCAGGCATCCAGATGAAATCTATCTTCCTAATAAACGATAGCCATCCATTTACTCGAAGCCAAGCCGCTCTAAAAACCTCCAATACAGGAAACACAATGCTGCCAGTCAATCAAGACAAAAAAAAATGCTACAAAACAGACAGAAGATATTAGAAACACCAATCAAGCAGAACACAGCAAATTCCAAGACCAATAAACACAGACCAAGAGTCCCAACCAATCAGGATAAAGAAAAAACCACAGTAGTAGGCTAGCACCAAATTTAAAACAGAAACAGCTGTGAAAGCCTGACTCACAGACCAATACAGACCAATACAATACAGAAGCAGGATGATGGCAGATGAGATTCTGCCAAACCGTCGCTACAGTTTTAAAAGTTCAATTATAATGACATGGGAAAATACCCGAACAAAGCTATCTCATCTGTGAGTTCGTCTGTGAGTCAGGCTAACAACAAACCAGACGAACACAATACAGAAGCCTGATGATGGCAGTTGAGATTCTGCCGAAACATTGCTACAACTTTAAAAGCTCAACTACGTGGGAAAATACCCGAACAAAGCTGAACAGCATACATACATACATACACACAAATATACATACACACACACACACACACACACACACACACACACACACACACATATATATATATATATATATATATATATATATATATATATATATAT
>BLBF01000039.1:10339476-10377437 GCA_015471245.1 Laticauda colubrina | reverse complement strand
ATATATATATATATATATATATATATATATATATATATATATATATTCATAGATTTTCATAGGTACAGGTATGTAGGTGTAGGTGTGTTCGGGTCTTTTCCTGTGTAAGATTAAGAGTATCTTGGTGATGTTTCGGTGAGGTTGCACTCACCATCCTCAGGCTGGTGCATGCAGTGCCTGCAGCTCCGATCACACACTGCTTGCACTGGCATGAAGCCGAAAGCACCAGCCTGAGGATGGCGAGTGGGACCTTACCGAAATGTTGCCAAGATACTCTTAATCTTACACGGGAAAAGTCCTGAACACACCTTGGCCTACATATATATGCCATCATCAGGCTTCTGTATTGTGTTCGTCTGGTTCATCGTTAGAGGAACACAATACAGCAACCTGATGATGGCAGATGAGATTCTGCCGAAACATTGCTACAACTTTAAAAGCGCAACTACAATGACGTGGGAAAATACCCGAACAAAGCTGAACAGCATACATGTAAGTACTTGTGAAAATTTAAGAAAACATATTTATATATATTTGTTGTCATACAGATTTGATTCCTCTTTCCCTAAATGTTTAAGTTTTTCATTGTGGACTCATTTATTTAATTGGAATTTTTATTCCAATTAAATTTTATAAGTTTATAAATTTCTAGGAAAAATCTTTCATTTGATGCCACACATGAGTTTTTACTAATTTTTCATTATGTTTTGGTTCAAGCAGTTAAGCAGCTCTGAACTCAGATCTCTCATAACTTTCTGTCCTTTTCATGTGCATTCTCTTCTGCCATGTATGAAGCATTTGACATTTTGGACCACTTTTTCCTTCAGTTGAAAGATAGTTGAAAGATGGAAATTAAACAGCTAGGTCTTCTCCTCTTGTCTATCATAATGCACCTCGCAGACTAATAGTTTTATTGTCAATTTCCTTTTCCTTTCAGGTGTTTAACAAGATTGTTCTGGATGGACTGTACTTCTATTTTCTATTCTATTCAAATACTTGACTATTCTCAAATCTTTACAAACTATGCATCCATGATCAGATAGAGGTGCACTTTCAGTCTTTTTGCTTCTTAGGTACTTGGACTACATTAGAAATATTTCAAAATATCAGTCTAGAACTGTTAGCTATTCGGAAAATGTTTTTAACATTTGAAGGCTTTCACTAAAATTGAATTGTCCAAATTTTATCAAATTTGTTTATGACACATAAAGTGAAAGACTCTGCCCTTGCAAGAATATACATTTTATACTTGTTTAATATCCTACCTATAAGTGAATTGATTAAGGCATTTACACTTGTATTCTTTATTGTTTATTCTTCTAATTAAAATACATAGTTCTGTTTTAACTAATATATTCTATAATTATCCATTCCATATGTATCTTATGATACTTAGAGGATTTTAGATTACTTTTTAAAAACAAAATTGCTCTATGTTTTCAAAATAAAAGAAAAGTCATCAAATTCTGAAAAACGTATCTTGTTTGTCACATACACAGTCTCTGAAAAGCAAGCATATAAATATATAATATCTTTGTATTCTGTGTTCTGGTAAGGAGTCCTTTCATTATGGAGACATACCTGAAAGTAGCGGATCATATTCAATATATTCAAGTGAAAATTATTCGTACATTATTCAGAGGTACAATGTCTATATTTGAAACATGCTGAAAGGTACAATAGCAAAATGTATTTCATTTGAAATCTGACCAGCAGCACATAAGATCCTGATAGCAAAGTATATCTGTCTTGCTCTTAACCCCAGGAGCTCAGGTTGATTATGTCATCTACCAAAGAAATATTTATGAATCTATACATGATCTTCACAACATAGTATATGCAACATAATTTTGTGATTTCTTGAGTATCCCATTTAAAAATATAGGCCTATACATATAGTCCTCCAATTATAATCACATTTGGTGTCAGAAAAATGTAATCATTAAGTGAGGGATCATGTGACAGTACTTGATTTTATGACCTTTTTTGCCACAGTTCTTAAGTAAATCACCATGGTTGTTACAGAGACAGGTGACTTGCTTTGATGACATTTTGATTGACTTTTCCTGTCAGACGTTGGCTGGGAAGATCACAAATCATGATTTGGTAAGCATTGTAAGTACAAGCCAGTTGCCAATTGCCTGAATCACAAACACATGACTGTAGGGATGGCATGATGGGATAGATTGTAAATTACTTTTTTCAGTGCAGTTGGAACTTCAAGATATTGTTAAATGAATTATTTAACATAAACAAAGACAACCTGTAAAATATGTTTTATCTCTATATATTTATATATCTATCTGTATACACACACACACACACACACACACACACACACATATATATACACACACACACACATATACACACATATATACATACATCATACTAACACTGATTACACCTGCCCACCTGCATTGGACCAGTCTGGCAGATGGTCTGTTCCTTCCACATGCCAATACAATTGTCAAAAACAGTCCTCATTCCCTGCAGGCCCTAGTGCAATTACCCACAACAGCGGAAAGACCTGTGCAAAGGCAGAGGGTGCTACAAGTCACCATGTTAAAGCTGAGGACTGGATTGGTTGGAAACATGTGGAAGAGGTCTTCATCCTGTGGTAGAAAGATAATGGCTAAAATGATGATGATAATGGTGATGATATACAGTATATATTATGTATCTCTTGCTTCTCTTTTTACTTACATTGAAAAATCAGTCTTTCATTATTGCTGATGACTTAGCTTTAACTATCACTTTGATTAGAATTAGAAAAATCAGTTAATTATCTTAATTATTATTTGAATCTAGGGAATAATTAGGAATGTCTGTGCCCAAAGGAGACCTGGAAACATCTGGATTGACTAAAAGACATGTACATTTTTTATCCATTGAAAAAAAAATGTTTAGAATGGGTTATTCCATGCTAACCAAAGTTTGATACCATTTTCCCTGAAAAAATATACTTTGTATCTTAAATCAACTTTGTATACTTTGTTTGTAAATGTCAGGTATGCCTTTGTTTTGGTTTCCAGGAAAGCCCTGAAGCACAAACACAGATCTTTTACAATTCCTAGATGCCTTTACATTTTCTTACATACACTTCATATTAAATCCAGGCTGAGACTGAGATGCAATATGGCATGTATAATGCCAGCTAGCACACACATACAAACACAATTATAGAGAAAACACGGTTATTCAAATATTAGATCAATGCAATCCCACAAAATCTGCAAGAAGGCCTCTATTCTGCTTTGTGCAGATAATGTAATGAAGTTCCACTTTTGCAAGTATCATTTATTGCAAATAATCATTAAAAAACTAATACTATGTGCTTTATGTGAGATTATAAATACATCTCCTAGATAACTAATAGGGAACTCAACAAAGAGGTGAGTTTTTGTGTGTTTGAGATTTGTTACTACCAACCATGGGAAAATGAAATGCCTTTGTTGTCCAGATACTGATGAATTCCAAGAGAATCTTCATAACAGTGCATTCATTTTTTTTATTCCTATAATTGAATCAGTGGTTTGTTGCTGCCTGGTTGTTCACGTAAATGCAGCCCACCTATGAATTAAATTATGCTTTACGACTATGTGAGGCTAAGTAATTAATTGGTTCAACTTTTATACAAGTATAAATTTTATCTCACTGAAAATAATTGAATTATTTTTCAGAAAAAAAAAATAGATAGAAAAAAGCAGATCTAAGGCTGGAGGCAAAGCTGTTGATGACTGAGACAAGGCATTGTTGTTTTAAAATATTAGCAGAATTTCAACTCCCTCTACCCAAGTTTGACTGTTTCTACCTTGCCAAAGAAATTCAAATTGTCTTGGAAACAACAGATTGAAAACAAACTTCAGAATTTTGGTTTTGCACCAAAGACAGTGCTAAGATTGGGACAGAACATATTGTGGCAGCTCTTAAACCAAGGATCCTCAATACTCAGTTGCATCATATCAAAGATATTGCAAGTTACCAATACCAATATTTTAACATCAACTGAAATACAATTGTATGACAGTCATATCTGTTATAAACTAGCCTAGTATCTTGATCAGGTCATTAATAAATTCTGTATTTTCGTTACATCATGATTTTTTGATATCTTGCCATCAGTTATACTGAAGGCCAATTTTCAGAATAACATCTATGCAGAAAATACTTGTCCTGTCATGGGAATGTTGATTCACTGGCCGATGTCTTACTTTATTGTAACTTCTCGTAATAAGGTCTGAACACTTCCACCAGGGCATTTCTTAGATAAGCAAATGAATTCTATGTAAAATTCTTTCTGGCAGATAAAGGATTTAAAATCACACAGACTGTTGGGATGATTACATTTATCTTACAGAACATGTTAATGACAAATTAATTTGGTGTTGATTTCTGAGTATAAGACTATATTTCCTTACCTAATTTTATTGTATTTAATCTTACATTGATAGACGTACATATATCTTATCTTTATTTTGCTATTATTTTGGTAATAAACTTATTCAGTAGGTCACTCTTTCACAGACACCCATGCACATATTATTCATAGCTCCTTTTCCCTGCTCATTTAAAGGATTAACTAAAACTTAATTAAAATTATTTGATTCAATCAACTCAATTATTTAAAAACAAAGGCTTTTTATTGTATGAATGGATTGACCTTCTGAAGACAGATGTAAAAATTAAACATGGCTTTGCAAGTCTGGGTTTAAAACCCATATTTAAGGTTAACAAATCAGATTTCATTTGAAAGCTCCACAATATTATATTCATCAAATTTCTGTTTAAATGTCTATATAAACAAATGTTTTATGCATAGACTATGCCTTCCAAACCCCTTTTTCATTCACATATTTATTATCTTTAGCATAATTATGAGCCTCAATGGCGCAGTGGTGAGAGTGCAGTACTGCAGGCTACTCTTACTGCAATTTGACAAATTGAATCCCACCCGGCTCAAGGTTGATTCAGCCTTCCATCCTTTTACCCAAGGTGGGTAAAAGAGGACTCAAATTGTTGGGGGTGTAATATGCTGACTCTGTAAACCACTTTGAGAGGCTGTAGAGCACTATAAAGCAGTATATAAGTCTAAATGCTATTGCTATAATATTTATATAGCTATAAATGTAAAGTATTATTTTCTGATATTTTAATATCCAATAATGACAGCAATACACAGAAGATATTGGATACATTTTTGTGACACATTAAACATAGCTTAATGTTAATTATCACAAATGTGCTTATTAGGTCTATAAAAACTTTTTGGAGAAATATTGCCAGTATGAAAGCTTCAATCTTTTGTATGCTGAAATAGTGACAACTTTTTGGGCTTAGTAGGGTGCCTTATTACCTAGTGAAATGACTAATCTTCATATACTTTCCATAGCCCTAAGACTTACCTAGTGGAATATGATCGGGGGAGGGGGGTTCAACTTCCCATTTCTTTTTAATCAATATCTAAGATATATTTTTCATAACAGCAAAAATGACTACCTGATTCACTATGTGAATCTCTAGAGAAAGCTGTTATGCACTTTTGGATTGCTTCTGCACTAATTCAAACTACCAATCAGTTTTAAGAGGCATGAAGGAGTTAATAATTAATTTCATATCTTCATTCAGATAAGAATCTAAATGATCTTTATGGTAAGATAATTTAGTTAACCATAACTATGGATTGTAGTTAATACTCTACCATGGCCACAATCTGGCATATCCTGTTTCTCACCAGCAAAATGTGATCAGGAGTATGTGTTTGTAAAGGTATATTTGAACTTAAAGAGAATGTTTGCCCAGGAAGCAATCTAAAATAGGTATTTTTTAAAATGATATAATTTTAGCGCAGAAAAAGGTTTTGGATTATCCCAAGGTTTTTAATTCCAACAAACTAAATTAAAATTTAAAGATAACTTCATTGTTCAACAATCAAATTCTGAATTTCTTGTTGATCACATCAAAATTATGGAAACAAATTTAACTGTTGCATTTTAAACTAAATTGAATTTAAGTACATCACACTGACATTTTTGATTTTGTCAACATATTTCCTAATTTTTTTTTATCTTTATTTCAAAATACTGGTAGATAAAGGGGATATAATACAATGCATATTATGAAACATTTATATCGGGTGGGATTCAAGTTTTGTAACAGCTGATTCTGTGGACATGGCTAGGTGGGTGTGGCTAGGTGGGTGTGGTCATGTGACTGAGTGGGCATGGCTTTTTTTGCATCATCCCCCCTTTTTTGGGCCTATTGGCTCTCAGGGAAGCCTCCTAAGGGAGTATTTTTGCTCCCAGAAGGCTTCCTTGGGGCCAGGAAGAAAAAAAAACAGAACATGGGGGTTGGGGTGCAGCCCCCCCATGCTGTTTTGGGGCCTTATGGCCTCAGGGAAGCCTCCTGGGGGGCATTTTTGCTCCCAGAAGGCTTACCTAGGGCTCAGGAAGAAAAAAATGGAGGCCTCTCCTGGGCAAAGCAATAAGTAAATGAGGGGAATCCTGGCACAGCTGATCATAGGAACAGCTGATCGTTGGAAGGGGGAAAGAAATACCTTAAGGGGTGACTGGGCAGGGAAGAACACAGTCAGCGATGTCAGCCATGTAGTTGCACAGGGCAGGGAAGGAGAAAGTGGGGACAACCATGGGCACGATTTGCTGGTTCTCTAAATTGCACAGAATCATAACAACCAGTTCTATAGAACCTGTCCAAACCAGTAGAATCCCACCCCTGATTTACATAATGTATTCAATTGTGCAATTTATAAAAATACATGCACATTTTGCAGGTGGAAAAAATAAGTACACCATTGCATTTATCACTGTCTCAATTACCTGAAATTAGAATCAGGTGCACCAGGTTAGATGTAAATGGTTAGAACATTGTTGTAAAAAATTAAATATGCCCATGAATCTAGGAAGGGATTTTTAAAAAATGTCCATGTAATTGGACATTAATCATTTCACTGTCTGGAAGATCATATACAAGTGGAAAATATGTCAAGCAATTGCCAATTTATCCAAGCTAGGCCATCCCAGCAACATCTGGAACATAGATAGTGAAAGAGGTTTCAACTTAAAAATTTCCTCAAGTCACCTACACCACCTAGCTGTCACTACCATTGATGCTAAAATATGAGGCTATCATTAGAAAAAAGCTGCACAAATTAAACTTACATGGGATATATCCAAGGAGAAAACTTTTGCCACCCAGAAAGAACATCATAGCATAGTCTAAAGTTTGTTCATAAATACCTAGGCAAAGTCCATAACTAGGTTAGCTAAATATTTAATTGTAAGACTACATTAATGGAATCTTGCAAATCTGAAAATACAAGTTTCCCTCTCAGTTATCTGATCAATTAGGGAGGATTCCCTCCTAATTTCTTTCACCGATTGTTGAGCAATTGCAATCTCATTTCTCTCTCATCTTATTGTTCCTTCGACAAGATCTCTTTCTGTGATTTTCACAAGGTCTTACAACCATTCCATTACAGAAACAATATGCTCTGTATAGCTAGAACAATTATTTGGTCACAGTAGAAGACATGTTTGGCAAAAAACAAAGTCAGAATTTTTCCTAAAGAATTCACTCTAAACATGGTGGTGGAAATATTATGCTTTATTGTACCAGGGCCTGGACATTCATTGTCACATAATTCACCAGGCATTCTTCATTGTATTAGATATTGTTTCAAGATAATGTAAAATTATCTGTCAGAAGATTGAAGATCAACAAAGAGTAGACCTTGCAACATGACAATGACCCTAAATATTCCAGTACAGCATATCTCCTAAAGAATAGGTGAAAAAAAGAAATGAAAATACTAGCCAATAGCTCTAAAATCCATCAACATTTAAAAGGGATTGTGCATCCAATAAATCCCTGTAATATGAAATAACATATTACAAGAATATGTTAAGTTATACATCAAAAGCACTGTACCTGCCCTATGGACTGTGGAATAAATAATATTGGATTCCTTTACTTGTGTAAGTTTCAATTTATTTCATGACAAATTTGGAGTTTCAGGAGAAAAAAGAGAACTACAATACTTTTGGCCATGTCTGTATTAGGCTAAAATAGATAATCTTTGGCCATTTGAAAATAACAGTCATTATCTTTTATATTAAAAATGCAATTCAAAGAAATGTTACTATTTGAACATTGAGCTTTGCAAACAAATCACATCAAAGGAAAGGCAAATAATATATAATCTCTATGTAATATTTTCATCATTCAATAATTGTCTGGACTTGTTTAGTATTTATGGTAATATTCTCAGTTTTGTCATTTCTCTAAGTGAAAGGGTGGCAGAAGAGACTTAAACATAATTTTCATTCTCTCTCTCTCTCTCTGTCTCTAACAGCTTGGGATCTATTTATTCCAATTATTCCAATTAGAATAGATAATTGAACAAGCATTTTTTTCTGCAGACTAATTGACTCCATTTTTGTATCTGACTTTTCAAATTTGAGCTAATCTGTCACAGACAATATTGATGTGTTCTGAATCATAATGTCCTAATTCACTCTGCAGTAAAAGGGTTTTTTCCCCCTGATTATTTTCTAATCTTTAGTTTGTTGAGTTGATGGACTCCAGAGATGGCATATGTGGTTTATTTTTTTATGTTCTGAACTACATTAGTGCTGCACAAAACTTAGCGTGGAAAGTTTAGTATAACTGGTTTATTTAGACAGAAAAATCAGATTAACTCTTCCATGCTTAGTCATATATTACATAATCTTATGAAAAAGCACCTCAAATGCTATTTCAGTACATATACTTACTTATGCTACCTTGCGAGGATTGCCTGTCTGCAACTGTATTCACCTGTCCACCACAAGTGGCCAGACAAATATAGAATTCTGCAGTTGGAAAGGACCCCAAGGATCATATAACCTTTTAAAGTATGCAGTAAAACCAGTTAAGCAATCCTTGAGAGTTGGCTGTCCTATTCAATTTCTTTAGCATAACAACAACAACCCTTTAAAGATAGGGAACTCACTACAGGTAAACTTAGTGGTGGGATTCAAATAATTTAACAACCTGTTCTCTACCATAATGACTGGCTGGGTGGGCGTGGCTGGATGGGCATTGTAAGCGTTGGCACGGCCAAGGGGCATGACAGCACTCAGACTTTTGGAACACTCTGCCAGCCAAAATGGGCCATGGGGGTTAATTACAAAATTTGGGCTTTGCTTTGTGACATCCAGATCCAGCGAGCAAGGGGTGTGAACTGCACAGAAAATACACTTTTGTTTGGTTATGAAGAAATATCCCCAAAGTCAAAGTCAAATGTATACTAAATATACACTGACTTTTAGCTACACCGGCCCCCCCCCCCCCCCCCAGCAAACAGCAAATTTTGAAGCTCCAGATAAAGAGGATTGATTTTAGGATGAGTAACCACAGTTTGCATGTTGGAGGTTCCTAAAGGAATGCTGGGGAATTCTGTATTTTAAAGAACATTTGAGGGATGGGTGCAGAATACCCTTTCTCTGCCTGAGGCTGTAGAGACCTGGACCAATCAAAACACTTTTTATGAAGCAACCAATCAACACTGACAGGGTAAACCACTAGTAGATGAAAATAAAAGCAAAGTTCACTCACTTCTAGTACTGATCATGTTACCTAGTTTGGTAATGAAACATCTACAAGAAAACCATCAAGGTCAGATGCCGACCCCTGTCCCCCATGACCTGAAAGGCCTCTTGCATATCCTGGAAGCCAAACCGGTGTCTGAGAGGACTCTTGGGAGTGGAGGTGAAGGTGGTGTGGGGCCATCCAGAGAGGCGATTAGCCAGTTCTCTGAACTGGGCAAAAATCTAACAACCAGTCATCCAAACTAATGAAAACCATCTGAATCCTGCCCAGGGGTGGGGTGTTACTGGTTCAGCCCGGTTCTATAGAACTGGTAGATGTGAAGAGCAGGTAGATGTGAAGACACCCAACTGGTATAGTGTTTGGCCCACCCACCTGCCCAGGCTCTAGGCTGTCCTTTATTCCCTGCTTTTCCCTCCTCAGCTACTTTGTGAGGCGCAGGAAATTTCCTGAGGAGCAGGAAATAAGGATTTTTAAATGCTGCACACCCATGTGCAGCACTTGTCAGTTGTCCGGGCGTCACAGCTGATGATTTCTTGCGAATGCTGCACACACGCGTGTTATGACTGTCTGCAGTTAGAACTGGCAAATTGCTCCATTGGCTCCATCCCCTTCCCACCCAGCCCACTCACTCCTTACCTGGCATGCGAGCCATCCAACTCGCCTGGTTTGGTAAGTTGGTATTTTTCCTTCCCCCCCCCCCCAAACATCAGCTGTTCTGCTCTGGCGGGAGATTAGCTAGATTAGCTAATTTAAATTAGCTAGAAAGCAGGAAATCCTTGGATTTTACATAAATATTTATAATATTTACATACAAGCCATGGCCATCCAGTCACATGACCACTAAGCCATGCCCACAAATTAGGCCACACCCATAGAACCAGTTGTTAAGAATTTTGAATCCCACCCCTGATCCCACTTCATGGTAAACTATTTCACTTTTGCACAGATCTTACTGTCTGGAATTGCTTATGTATACACTGCTCAAAAAAATAAAGGGAACACTTAAACAACGCAATGTAACTCCAAGTCAATCACACTTCTGTGAAATCAAACTGTCCACTTAGGTAGCAACACTGATTGACAATCAATTTCACATGCTGTTGTGCAAATGGAATAGACAACAGGTGGAAAGGATAGACAGATAGCAAGAAATCCCAATAAAGGAGTGGTTCTGCAGGTGGTGACCACAGACCACTTCTCAGTTCCTATGCTTTCTGGCTGATGGTTTGGTCATTTCTGAATGCTGGCGGTGCTTTCACTAGTGGTAGCATGAGATGGAGTTTACAACCCGCACAAGTGGCTCAGGTAGTGCAGCTCATCCAGGATGGCATATCAATGTGAGCTATGGCAAGAAGGTTTGCTGTGTCTGTCAGCATAGTGTCCAGAGCATGGAGGCACTACCATGAGACAGGCCAGTACATCAGGAGACGTGGAGGACAACAACCCAGCATCAGGACCATTACCTCCACCTTTGTGCAAGGAGGGACAGGAGGAGCACTGCCAGAGCCCTGCAAAATGACCTCCAGCAGGCCACAAATGTGCATGTGGCTGCTCAAATGGTCAGAAACAGACTCCAAGAAGGTGGTATGAGGGCCCGATGTTCCCAGGGGGGTTGTGCTTCGAGCCCAACACCATGCAGGATGTTTGGCATTTGACAGAAAACACCAAGATTGGCAAATTCACCACTGGCACCCTGTGCTCTTCACAGATGAAAGCAGGTTCACACTTAGCACATGTGAAGAGACGTGACAGGGTTTGGAGACTCCATGGAGAACGTTCTGCTGCCTGCATTGCAGCAGTTTGGCATTGGGTCAGTAATGGTGTGGGGTGACATTTCTTTAGGGGGCCGCACAGCCCTCCATGTGCTCACCAGAGGTAGCCTGCCATTAGATACCGAGATGAGATCCTCAGACCCCTTGTGAGACCATATGCTGGTGCGGTTGGCCCTGGGTCTTCCTAATGCAAGACAATGCTAGACCTAATGTGGCTGGAGTGTGTCAGCAGTTCCTGCAAGAGAAAGGCATTGATGCTATGGGCTGGCCCGTCCGTTCCCCAGATCTGAATCCAATTGAGCATATCTGGGACATCATGTTTCGCTCCATTCACCAACACCACATTGCACCACAGAGTGTCCAGGAGTTGGGGGATGCTTTAGTCTAGGTGTGGGAGGAGATCCCTCAGGAGACCATCAGCCACCTCATCAGGAGCATGCTCAGACATTGTAGGGAGATCATATAGGCACATGGAGGCCACACACACTACTGAGCCTCATTTTGACCTGTTTTAAGGACATTACATCAAACTTGGATCAGCCTGTAGTGTTTTTTGCACTTTAATTTTGAGTGTAACTCCAAATCCAGACCTCCATGGGTTGCTAAATTTGATTTCCATTAATATTTTTTGTGTGATTGTGTTGTCAGCACATTCAACTATGTAATGAGCCAAATAATAAGAATATTTCATTCATTCAGATTTAGGATGTCTTATTTTTGTGTTCCCTTTATTTTTTTGAGCAGTGTATTTTAATAAATTCTAGGTATCTGCAATTTACAAACATTCCTGTGTTTTCAATTGCAGTTAAAAATGGTTCTGGATCATTTCCCAGTGGATTCTGTTATGTTGATTTCGTTATCTCTCTAATCTTTTTGCTCAGACTAAATCTGCTAGTTTTCTCCTGGCCAATAATCATGGTCTGTGTTGTCTTTATTATCTTCCACTAATTCTATACTGTTTTATTTTAGATTTTATGTCTTTATTATTTTTATAAATAACTCAAGGTGGCAAACATACCTTATGTGTCTTCCTCCTATTTTCTCCATAGCAATAACTCTGTGAAATGAATTGACTGAGAGACACTGGTTTTCATGTCTAAAGTCAGAGGTAGACTAGAATTCAGGATCTCCTGGTTTTTAGCCTGATGCCTTAACCAGATGATCAAATTGCCTGCAATACCTTATATTTCTCCCCATCAAAAAACAACTTCTTCTGAACCCACTCTTTCAAGCAAGCTATCTAGATCTTTCAATTTGTAACTGTCCTACTCATCTTGCAAACAAAGACTCCTCACCCTTTGTTTTTGCCAAGGGTATACTTTACTGAAGCTTAAGTGATTACAGAAGTAGTGAAGCTGAATCTGAGGTTTTCCTGTGCAAACAATATAAACCTTCTTCCCCCCCACCCAGCCACCTCCTGTTATCTATAAATTTCCTATTAGGTGCTTGTATATTGTTTAGAAAAAAAGCTCTCACTTCCCAGCTGTGTATACCAATCTCTGACCTTGGCTGGCTGAAACTTCTCATAATTTGGCCAGCTCAGCTTCCATCATCGCCCACTTCCTCCCCACATTCCAGTCTTTCCCTTCCCACAGTACTTATGCCAGGCTGTCAGCTCAGCAAGCTTGGATAGAAGAGAGGCAGCCATGGCTTGCTGTCTCTATGGAAACAGGTCTAGTTCTAAAAAACAAAAAAACAACAAAGTTAATAGCACATTATATATAGATGGATCATTTATATTTGTTAGGGTTCTTAGGGAATTGGCAGATGAGTTGGGAGCAGTGCACATGGGATGAGTATCAGAGGGAAGAAAGTCCTTTCATAAAATTAGGTATTACAACTTTCCTTTTAGTAGTAAGAATCAAGGATTTCCTTGATCTCAAAAAGTTCTTCTATTAGGATGGGATGGGTTGGTGGCTTTGTGGCAGGACACAAGGGGAGTCAGTAACAGGTTTCAAAAGACTACAGGGAAAAACTTGGTGGATGCATTTAAGATTTTTAGGAAATTTAAATTCAACTTTCACTGGGTTTATTACTCTAGCTGTGAGCAATAGCCCTACATATTTGGGACCAAGTTTTTTGCAGGATAGTCCTGACTGCATACATTTGGTAGATATCCCCTACTTGAATTCTTTCTGTAGAGCTCTTCTCTTATCAGTCTGCCTCTTTGTATGCATCCCACGGTTCATCCAGTGGTTCATCCAGTGCTTTGCGGCCAGGTGTTCTGCAGGGTTTTAATCCAATCAGTTAAAGTTGCCAGATAAGTGTGTTGAGGAAGTTCTGGCATATGGAAAAAGTCCAGACCGTGCTCCTCAGAATGGTGCTAATCCAATATTACAATTTATTGAAAGTGGCTTGGCATTCCATTGTCCATTTCAGTTGTTGGCTTGTCTTAGGTTTAGTGCATTCTTTGATCTTTAACAAATTTGTGATTTGCAGCACTCTTAGGGCAAAAGCTAATAGGGGATAAACTATTGGGAAAAGTTAGTGAAGCCAAAAAGCTCGAACTGCCTCCTTGTTTGAGGAGCTTCCTAATCTACGATGTCACACACTTTCTCCATAGCCATTTCTACTCCCTCCTGGTAATCCTGGTAAATCTGGTACCTCAAATAGTCCAGTTTAGTCTTGTGAAACTCACACTTGGAGAATTTTGCATAGAATTGCTCCTCACCCACCCTCAAAGTTTTTCAAGAACAGCCCTGACTAGTTTCACATTCTTTTCTGTGGTCTTAGTATAGATTAAGGCACCATCCAAATACACCAACACTCATTTATATAAATTGTAGCACTTCATTTATCAACTGCATGAACATTGTGGGGTTCTCTGTAGTACTCGGAATTGGAAACAGCACAGCAGTTAGTTGAATTCTGTTTTCCATTCATTCCCCTTTTTAATCTGCAGTTGGTAATAAGGTCTCTTAGTTTCATCAATAGAAGAGAATACACATTTTCCACACAGATGCCATAGTAGTCCATGTACAGTCTAAGCTAGCCATTTATTTTTTCTTGGAAGATCATAGTGACAGCCATGCAGGACTTTGTCAGCTGAATGAAGCCCCTGGTTAAGTTCTTGTTGATGAATGACAAAAGAGTTCTTTCATTTCCCAGCACATCATCAAATACAATTTAATTTTTGGCAACTTAGCTCCCAGGATGATCTCAACTGCACAGTTTATAGGGCAATGGGATGGGGGTCCATCAGCCTCTCTTCAACTGAACACTTCAGCCAGGTCCCAATACTCTTTGGGGATTCAGTTCCTCCCCTTACCCAAGCTTTCCCTGTGATTTCTACATTTGCTTTTCTGTAATAATTGGTGGCCCATAGCAACTCATTACCACTGTCATCACTGCTTTTGGGCCGGAAAGTTTTTCACACTTTCAACCAGTTCCACTCTCAAACTATGGAGGGATTCCACTTCTTGAACCAAGCAAGTCCCAGGACAATGGCCTAGGTCATGCCTTGACTATCCCACAATGAACAGGATAATCTCTTATGGCTCTCTATCTTTAGTCCAAGCGATTCAGCTGGGAGAACACTATGGGATTTTTCAGTTCCCTCAACTGCATACTCAGTTATCCCATCACACCAGGGCTTACCAGGCACCTGGTGCACCCAGGATCTTGTGCCCTAAGAAAGCCACCATTATTTCTACTCTAACAGTCATGAGGATAATGGTGCCACTTACCATCTGATCATCTTCCCCCTCTTCTTCCGGGTCAGAGTTCCTTTCCCCTCGCTGGTAGGGAGGGTAAGGTTTATGACTTCCACTCTTTTTTTTGCTCCCTTCCTTTGTCTTGGCCAGATTTTCTCTCAGTTTGGTGGGCGTCAGCAATGCCTGGATGAGGACCAGTGCACTGTGCTATTAAGTGTCCCTCTTTGTTGCAGAAGAAGCACATAATAGGGCCCAATCATGGATTAGGAGTGCTTCTCTTTATCCCTTTTTGGGTGCTTTGTAATACTGGAGAACGGTGGCTTTGGCTTTCTCGACCCCTATGCTTGTGGAATTTAGCCAAGTTGATTTCCACTTCACTGTCTAAGATTACCATCCTTGGAGGGTTCACCTAGCTCCCCTGGACAAACTGATATAGTATATCTCTTCATTCGTTTATTCTTGAAAGTGGGTCATCAGCAGACATTGGGACTTTTCCCCTTGTTGGCTGACCAAACTCCAGAATTCTTGGATGTATTTCACCACTGGCTATTGATGGTGTTTAATGACTCAGAGGTAAGTCTGTGCCTGGGGGTTGGTGATTGGATTCTCAAATTGCTTTCTAAAGGCATCAAAACTATATAGTTTAATGGCATTATAATCATGGAGGGCCACTAGCCTGCATTCCCATCCAAAGTTAGAACCACACAGTAAATACAGACTACATCAGCTGTATATATTACTCCATATCTCTTCATGTAGGTCTGGGCCAAGAAGTACACCCATCTCTTTGTGTCCTCATCAAACTTGATTGTCAGGGAGGGTGATAAATGAACCAAGAGTAGTGCTGGTGCTGACAAAGCAGGCAGCACTGAGTAATTGCAGGATCTGGTTGAGTCATTGGTGGAAGAACATCTGCTGCAGTAGCCATGGCAGCAGGATCTGGTGCCGAGGCTGCTGCCCCCTGGGCCAGATGATTGCACATTTCCAGTTCTTGGAATTTCTCCATCAGTTGGTCCACTGCGGGTCTGAGAATAACCATGGAAAATTCCCATTATCTGAAATGTCCAATTAGGTGCTTGTATACTGTTTAGGAAATAAGTTCTTAGTTCCCAGCTCTATATACTGATGATTGATCTTGTCTGGTTGAAACTTTTCACTGAAGTTTTTTCCACAGCTTAGCTGGACTTCCATTCCCCCCTTACTTCTTCCCTATATTCCAGTCTTTCCTCCCACCATTGCTAATGTCAGGCTGTCAGCTAATGAAGCTTGAATAGGAGAGAGACAGCCATTAGGGATAGCCACAAGGTGAGGGACACCTAGAATTCACAGTCTTCTTGTTTCTAGCCTATATCACTGCAGTCTTAACTATATGACCAAATTGCCTGCAATACCTTAAATTTCTCCTTGTCAAAAAACAAGTTCTTCTGAGCCCACTTTCTCAAACTTGCCAGATCTCCCAATATATGTTGTTCATAGGTTTTTATATAAGAACACCATTAATACCATCTATATCATAAATACAAATTTTGAATGCCATTAGTCCCAAAAGTGATCCCTGCAGATTCCTATTAGTTACTTGCTACTAATAGTTCAATATGACCCCATTACTATTTTTCAGTTCTATTGATCTATTAATACTGACTGTCTGTATCCAGTTAACCAGCCATTGTGGATCCACTGTAATGAAATGCCAACCAAACAACACTGTGACAACTTCTCAGTGAGAATTTAATACACAATCTTGTGAAAAAAATTCTGATATTGAGTTAGATTATGTTCATAGTATTTTGATACACTAAAAATGTTATCTGATCAAACGGGTTTGCTTTTGACGAAGCTGAGCTTAATCTCAGCTCTCACAATTGTCTTCAAATACAAATAGCTTGTTTTATTATTTTCTTTAAGAACTTCTAGTATTTGTGATAGGTTCATGGTTCATAATTATTAGAATATTCTCTTTTCTATTCTTGAAGCATCAACATTTTTCTGTTTCTTCTCTGGCAGCTCTCCCCATGGCTTTCATAGAGTATTGGTATAAATCTCATCAGATCTTCAGTAATTCCTTCAGTATTTTACAGCATATTTTAAGGTCCTGGGAACTTGAAGGCCTTGGGATTAAGTCAAAGTTCCTTTACCATTTCCTTCACAAGTGTTACTCATATTATCACTCCTTCCAAAAATTAAAGGCCCTGTCACACTGTCCAACGGATACAAAACGTTAGTAAAAAGGACACAATGGATGAGCAAAATGTTCCATCCATTGTTATCCACTCTCAAAAGGGGCAAAAATTTGCATAACCGGAGTGGATAACACAGAAAGAAACGGACGCGGGGAGGACGCAAGGTGGATGGAAAGCGGATGCGGAATGGAAGCCCAGCAGATGGAAGCGGATGGCACATCCACTAGGCTTCCGGGAGACCTCAGCAAAGCGGACGCGGAACGGATACAGCGGATGCACAGCAGATGCACAGCGGATGCACAGCGGATGCAGAGTGGATGAAACGGATGCAGAGCGGAAGCCTAGCAGATGCACAGCGGAAGCCGAACGGATGCCGAGCGTTAATTGTGCATGTGGGGGGGATGCATTGCGTAAGCCACACGGATATAAAGGGAAGCAGGTCGCACGTGGCCAGCATTCGGAGGAAAGACCTGCTGCCGAATACATTGAGTCCTTGCCTGCCCTACCTACATGCCTGCCTGCAAGCCTTGCTGCCAGCCTTCCTGCCAGCCTGCCTCCAGGCCTCCTAGCCACCCTCCCTGCCAGCCGTGCTCTCTGCCTGCCTACCAGCCTTGCTGTCAGCCTGCCTTCCAGCCTCCCTGCCAGCCAGTCTGCCTGCCAGCCTTGGTGCCTGCTTGCCTGCCTGCCTTCCTGCCAGGCTTCCTGCCAGCCTGCCTGCCTGCCAGCCTTGGTGCCTGCCTGCCTGCCAGCCTTGGTGCCTGCCAGCCTCCCTGCCAGCCTCCCTGCCAGCCAGCAACCCCACAACCATGGGGAAGAAGCGAAAGCCTCAGCAACCTGCCGCCATCCCTGGCAAGAGGGACAGGGCCACCCTCCCGCCCCCTGTCCCTGACTCTGCTTCTGCTGGGGCTTCTGCTGCTCGGGTTCGCTCTTCTGGTGCTGGAGGTTCTGCTGAAGCTGCTCCTGGCGGTGGTGCTTCTGCTGGTGCTTACTTTGCTGAAGCTGCTCCTGGTGGTGGTGCTTCTGCTGGTGCTTACTCTGCTGAAGCTGCTCCTGGTCCTGCTGGTCCTGCTGGTCCTGCTCGTGCTCCTGGACCTGCTCGTACTGCTCATGCTCCTGGTCTTTCTCATCCTGCTTGTCCTGCTCGTGCTCCTGGTTCTGCTGGTGCTGCTGGTGCTGCTGCTGGTGCTGCTGGTGCTGCTGCTGCTGGTGATGATGGTGATGATGATGATGATCCTGCTGCTGCTGCTGCTGCTGCTGATAATTATGATCCTGCTGGTTATGATGATGATGATGATGATCCTGCTGGTACTGCTGCTGGTGGTGGTGTGGAGGAGTAGCCCCTACTACCTGGGAGCCTCTCTGATGAGAGCCCATCTGGTCCTGCCAAAGGGAGGAAGAGGCGTATGCGACAACGGGAGAGGAGGTAATACTCCATTGAGAAGGAACATGAGGATGAGGTGCTGGAGTGGCTGAGAGAGAATGACTATGTCGAAAGGGACACCGGCTGTACAGGGACACCAAGCGGAAGCAGGCTGCTTGGAGAGAGAAGGTGGAGAGTATGGGCTACACTTCAGAGGTGCTCCTCGGCTGGTGAAAGCACATGCACACCTGGTACGGGAAGCTGCACCTGAAGAAATCTGGCCAGGCCACGGTTAAGCTGACGGACAGAGAGACCTACGTCATGGCCAGGTGCAGCTTCCTGGAGGGTGAGATCCACCACCGAGGAGCACCAGGAGCCCCTCTTACTACCCTCTCTCTCCGGCAGCCTGCTGAGAGCCAGTCCTCTTCTGGCCGGGAGTCAGTCCCTGTCTCCAGGCAGGTTTCTGTGGAGCGTGCCATGGCGGAGAACCCGTGGACAGGTGTTGTAACCATGGTGGAGCACGTAGAGGACTCCCTGGTGTGGTGGGAGAAAGGAGACGGCGCGTCCACCACAGCAGTAGCCGCATCCACCACCACCCAGCTCTACCTCCACAGAAAGGCAGAGAGCCAGACAGCAGGAGGGGCAGAGCCACACTGTCCTCCTGGAGATCAGGGACACCATCCGGACCAGCATAAATCTCCTCTCTCAGCTGGTCCACACCGACTCCTCATCCTCCAACTGCAAGCCCTTCCTCACTCTCAGGGACATGGTGGAACCCCAGTACCAGGTGGTGAAGGACCGGATCACCGATCTGCTTCACAACCCTTCAGACCCAGAGGAACCTGCTCCCACCCAGTCCAGGCCTGCTCCTCCACCCCAGGTGATGTCCCTCCCATTCCAAGGCTTCCCACAGGCCCTCACCTACCAGGGCTATGGCTACCAGGAGTTCCAGCAGCATAGGCAGAAGCCCTTCCCAGTCCACGCACAGAGTCATCGGGCGACACTATTGCCACCGGTTCCACTGATACCACCAATTCTACCCACGCCAATGATGCCACCGATGCCAGCGATGCTACCCACGCCACCGATGTCACCCATGCCAGTCCTCACCCAGCTGCAGACCAGACAGCCCCACTACACTGCTCCTTCCTCCACCCCACAGCCAAGCCCGGCCTCAGTACATCTGTCATCAGTACTGGGGCTGACACCCCATGGCATGGAAAAAGGACCTCTCAACATCACGGGTCTGAGCCAGCTGTCCGAGAGCTTTCTCAACACACTGTCACCTGTTGTCCTCTTGGGGCCAGCCACGCCAGTGGTGCTTCAGACCAGCACTGCAGCAGCACCCACCTCCACAGCACCTGGACCCTTCACCCCTGAGACTGGGCACACCTCCGAGTGACCAAGAGGAGTGCCAGAGACTGGGTAGCTGGCTACCTGTGGACTTTATTTGGACACTTGACTTGGGTCATTTTTCTTTTACAGCTTGTTGTTCAATAAAGTTTATCTTTGATTCACAAACTTGCTTCATTTCTTTTTTTTAATAAAGTCTTGGTGCAAACTTTTAGAATTGGTTTAAGCCTTTGCCTGCTTGTGGGAGGGGTTAAGATAGCAGTGGGGTGGGCAGGGATACTTTTGGGATGGGTAATAGCTGTGGGATGGACAGGGATACCTTTGGGATGGGTAATAGCTGTGGGATAGATAAACCTCCAGTGTAAGCATAGTGGGACTGTATGGTCCACCCTCCCAGGTGCCACACCTATGGCCCATTATTATCAATAAAAATGTAAAAGTCATCCACACATGTCAACAAAAACAACTCTTTATTAAACGCACTGTTCATTGTAGGCCCACACAACATACATGGCCCAATCTCATCCATGTGATGAGACAGGCTGAAGGAAGCATCCATTAAGCATCTATCATCCTGTCTTGCCACTCCACTGCTCCAGCTGGGGTGTTGTACCAGTGTTTCAGGAGGTTGCGGTGCTTCTTCCCTTCATATGAGGCTCTGTTGGGGCCTTGCACATCCTCAGTGTCTATCAGGTTTTGCCCTTGCCTCCATTCCCCAGGCTCCATGTCCCCATTGCCTTGTTGGAAGTCCACGAGCCTGTTCTGCAAGACTGGGTAGCGGGTGCACATGAGATTGTGCAGGATGCAGCAAGCTTCCACGATCCTCCTCATGGTCTGTGGGCGATGCTGCATGGTGGTGAGAAGTACCTGGAACCTGTTGGCCAGGATGCCAAAGGCGTTCTCCACCACCCGCCTTGCCCTGGACAGCCTGTAGTTGAAGATCCTCTCTTCACGGGTGAGGAGTCTGGAAGTGTATGGCTTCATGAGGTAGGTTGTGAGGGAGAAGGCGTCATCCCCCACGATGAAGTAGGGCATATCTTGCATGTCGTTGGGCAGGGGTTCTGGATCTGGGAAGCCCATGATGAGGTTGCTTTCCAGCCCCTCCTTGAGGTCACTGACGTTGTATACCTGGGCATCTGAACATGAGCCATTGCATGAAGCATTGATGTACATGAACTTGTAGTCAGCATCGACCATGGCAAAGAGGACGATGCTGAAGAAGCCCTTGTAATTGAAATAAGTGGAGCCCGACTTGGCTGGAGCTTTGCAGGCCACGTGCTTGCCATCTATGGCTCCAACGGTGTGTGGGAAGTTCCACCTCTGATACCACTGCTCTGCAACTTTCTTCCATCCTTCTTCAGTGGAGGGGCACTGGAGGAGCTCTTCCAGATATTCTTCGATGATGGCCTGCACCACTTCTCTGACCACAATGCTGATGGTGTTGTGTGGCACCCTCCAGCCCTACTGCATGCTCCTGTAGGTGGTCCCTGAGGCCAGGTGGTGCAGAGTGAGTGCCACCTTGAGCCCAGGTTCCAGGCTGGGCCGGAACTTTGTGTTTGCCTTGGTCAACCTGGGTGTCAGCCGCTGCACAACTTCGTCAAACATGGCTGGAGGCATCTTCATGAAGTTCTGGAATGCCCGAGTGTCTTCGTTCCTGAGCTCCACCATCAGGTTGTTGTACACTCCGTACTCTGCTCTTCTCCTGATCCATCTTCGGACCCAGATGCTTCTTGGCTGCCTCCTTTTCTTCCTGTAGTAGAGTTCACAGAGCCTGTAGATGGCTTCGCACTGTTGCAGAAGGATGGTGGCTGCCAAAAGAACAATCCACGGTTGACATGACTGGATGCTGTGGAAGAGCAAGAGTCAGATGAAGGCTGCAGAGGTCTTCACAGCTGGGCTGCTGGTCTGAAAGTGAGATGCAGATGAGTTGCTCCCCCTTTTTATAGGCAATATAGGTGTCCCTTTGCATCCTCTAGGCATCCTCTAGACATCCTTAATATTGGAGATAGGTCCCCTCTGCGAATGTTTTTTCCATTTTAAATGCTTTGTTTCCGTGCTGCATCCGCTAGGCATCCATTCTACATCTGTTCTGCATCCGTTCCGCTTCCTCCCTGTCTCCGAGCGGATGCGAGTTGCGCGGATGCGTAACGGATGCCTAGCGGATATAGCGGATACGTAACAGATGCAGAACGGATGCCTAGCGGTTGCCTGGTGGATGCAGAACGGACGAATTGGATACATTTTCCGCGCAAAAGTTTTGAGCAGCTCAAAACTTTCTGAGCGGATGAAACATCAATAAACGGATGCTAGACGGATAGAGAGGAAGCAAAACGGAGGCAGTGAGTACAGAACGGATACATCGCGTTAACCAACGGATGGTAAGCTTTTTTGTCCGTTTTACATCCTCTTTGCATCCGTTGGTGCAGTGTGACAGGGGCTTAAGACAGAAGAAAAAAATTTCTTTTCATTCATCTATTAATTTTTTTCTATTTGAAATAAGTGATTTATTTTTCCTCTTTCCCTATAACCCATATTTCTCTATTTGTTCATATGTAATCTGGAAAATCTTTTCAGGAGAACAGGGAGAATTATAAAATGTATTTCAAGATATGAGCTGTGCTCTGTACTTATGATGTCTCACATACATTAAGGTTTGAATTGTGTTGTCACCATGCACATTTTATTATCTTGGAAAAATATCCACTAAGACATCACTGTCTTTTTTCTACCTATTCTACTTTCCTGTCATGTGCAGCTGTTGAAAAAAAATATCAGTTTTTTCTTTTTTCCTATTTTTCTCCCACATGCAGAGGACAGTATATTAGTTCCTTGGCTAGGTAAGAAAGCATTTTCCCCACTTCTTTTCACCCAAACTACCAATGTTGGCTGCATTTTTAACTGTATGTTTAATTATTTTCTTACCAAGCATGTGGGTGCAGTTTCCTCCTGTTCTGATTCATTTATCAGCCTCTTTTTCAAAAGTCTGTATGTGAAAAGATTAAATTAATATACAAGCTCTCCTTAAAGGGAAATATTTTGTTAAGAAAAGAATCAAAGGCATATAGAAAAGGATTGTGTAAACAGCCACCTATTGCTGCTCACATGCCAGGATAAAGCTTCTCAAGTACAGAGAAATTTATTGTCATCCATGGGTATCCCATTGCTGATTCCTTTCCTATTTCAGATTTGTTTAGAAATGCAAGACAGGAAATTTGTGCTTTTTGTAGATATAATGTTAAATAACTGGTTTCACAGATTATTGACATTTTGTAGAGCTCCTTGATTTTATATTGGTGTAAGAAAAAATTCTTTTTCATGCATGGAAATCTCAGATAAGTAAAGCTTGTCTTTTGATTTAGGTAAACTGTTTTTCTCAGTGGGAGCACAAAATGGATTTCTAATACAAGTAATCTAATCTTCTTAATTGTGGCAAGTAGGTGGAAACATCCAACTATATATTCATCATTGTGAATTGGATTAAATTGTAAATGCCTATTAAAATACAAAGCCTATGCTGAATACTTTTCAGATTCCTCATTAACATTCTAGAATATAAAACATAATAGATGGCATATCAAGCAGATTGCAAGGCTCTATAGAACTGCATTGGAAAACACACTTTGTAGCTGTTTATGTGCCATGGTTGAACTGTTGCACAGTGGGCCATACAGATGGATTATTGTGAAAAAGATTATATATTATGAATGTGTGTTTTTTAACCCTCAGAATCCTTGTTTTGAATATGCATATTTTTTATTTCTAATTATTATTCCAGATAAGACTAGAAGTGACTGATTTGAGTTATCTCCAATTTCTGGTATAAGTGACAATGAGCAGGGTTCCATGCTCCAGGAATAGGGATAGTTTTTAAAAAGCTGATTTTAACAAACTCAGAGAGAGCCTAAGCAAAATTTGATAGATAAAAATCCTAAAAAGGAAACAAAGTAAAGAAGCATAGGAAACACTGAAAAATATGATCATAAAAGTCCAGTCGAGCACAATACTTCTGAAAGAGAAAATCAAGAAATCCAACAAGAAACCAGCATGGCTGCACAACGATCTCTCTGATAAACATATAGAGTGAAAAAGGATAAGGACAAAAAAATGGAAAGAGGGACACATAACTAAGGCAGAATATCAGCAGATAGCTCAAATCTACAAATATGAAGTCAGGAAAGAAAAGGTTCAGAATGAAAAAAGACTTGTAACAAAAGTCAACAACAACAATAATAAAGTTTCTTTCAACATATAAATAAGAAGAAAAAAAATCAAGGAAAAAGTTGGTCCATTAAAGAGAGAAGATGGTAAGGAAATAATAGGCAGTAGAGATAAAGCAGAGCAGCTTAACTTATTCTTCTCATCACTCTTCATGCAAAAAGAAACTGTAGCCCAACCTTCAAAAAATATAACTGTAAAAGACAGAGTAGAAAATTAAAACAAGCAAGAAAATGGTAAGAGAATACTTGTTGGACCTTACTGCATATAAATCATTGAACCTGATGGATTACATCCATTAAAAAATACTGGAGTGCTAGGGAACTAGCAGAGGATTAGAACAGATTTGGTTCCCATCTTCAAAAAAAGAGAAAAAATAAGACCCAGTAATCTACAAACCAATTAATCTAACATCAATACCTGGGAAGATAACTAGAAAAAATAATTAAAAAACAGATCTGTGAACATCTTGAAACAAAGTTTTAACTAGAAACCAGCATGGGTTTGTTGAAAACAGATCATGCCAAACCAATCATTTCATTCTTTGACAAAGTGACTAAATTAGTCGACCAATAAAATGCTGTGGACATAGTATTTAGACTTCAGTAAGATACTTGACAAAGTAGACCACAACCTACTTCTTGGTAAGCTAGAAAAATGTGGGACAGCATCACCACCAGATGAATTTGTAATTGGCTGACAAACTGTATTCAATGAGTAAACTTTAATGCTACTACATCTACATAAAGGAAAGTAAGCAGTGGGGTACCATAAGTGATGGGATTCAAATAATTTAACAACCAATTTGCCAGGGTCAGGTTGGCTGTCATGGGAGGTGTGGCCCATTCCCATCCTCAAACTCTGCTTCACATGTGGGACAAGGCTCCCATGATGGCCAACCTGATCTTAGGCAAACCGGTTGTTAAATTTCCCTCCTGCTATCAAAGTGGATCCTGGGTCCTATGCTGTAATGAAGAAATGGGCAATGGAGGGGCCAGCATAAGGGAAGGAGAAGGAGCAGGGAGAAAAAAGAAAGCAGCCTTCTCCTTCCTTGCATTGGCAGCTCTGTTGCCCGTTTCTTCATTGCAGTGCAGTGTCCAGGATCCACTTTGATAGCAGGTGGTTCATAATTTTACAACCAGGTCACCTGAACTGGTGTGGACCAGCTGAATCCCACCAATGGGTTCTATTTTTGGGCCTAATACTCTTCAATATCTTCATAAATGACTTAGATAAAGGAATAGAAGGGGAACTCATCAAATTTGCAGATGACACTAAGGTCTGCCAACACCCCAGAAGACAAATTCAGAATCTAAAAAGATCTTGACAGACTTTAACAATGAGCTCTATCCAACAAAATGAAATTTTAATGTGGAGAAAAACAAGTTTTACACATGAGCACGAAAAACCAAAAATACAAGTACAGATTAGGCAAAATCTGGCTAGAAATCAGTAACTGAGAGAGAGACGGACTTGACTTAAACATGAGCCAGCAGTTTGAGGCCCAAAAAGCTAATACAATCCTTAGTTGCATAAACAGATCCATAGAATCAAAATCATATGAAGAATTAGTACATCTTTGTAAAGCCTTAGTAAGGCCACACCTGGAAAACTGTATCTAGTTTTGATCACCACATTACAAAAATGTTGAGACTTTGGAAAAAGTACAAAGAGGAGGAACTAAGATGATTAAAAATCTGGAGATTAAAACATACGAAAAACTGTTGCAGAATTTGGGTTTGGCTAGTCTAGAGAAAAGAAGGACTGAGGGAACATGATAGCAGTATTCCAGTATTTGAGAGGTTGCCATAAAAAGGAAGGGTTCAATTTTTTTAAAAAAGCAACAGAGGCAGGACAAGAATTGATGGAAACTTGTCAAGGAGACAAGTAATCTGAAATTAAAGAGAAACTTCCTGACAGTGAGGACAATTAACCAATGAAAGCAACAGCTTATTTTCAGAAGTTGTAGGTGTTTTATCACTAGAAATTTTTAAGAAGAGGCTGGACAGTGACTTGTCTGAAATGGTATCGGGTCTCCTGCTTGAGCAGGGAACTGGACTAGAAGACTTCCCAGGTCCCTTTCATTTGTATTCTACTAATTGAAATATGTTATAATTGGCACACAACTCAAAGATGTGCATAGTCTCTCCTAACTATAGCTGTCATTTATTCTTAGCCTGAATCCCGATTGAAAGGATCTCTATAATTTTTAAAGCTGCAGTGTAACCACTTTTTCATCAAATTTTAGAAAGGGAAGCTTGGAAACTGGATAAAAATTATCCAGGCTGGTAGAGTGGAACAGTGACCCCAAGAGAAGGAAGTCACTACTTTCTTAAAAGCTGGCGGAACCACCACTGCCCTCAATCATATGCTCAATCATATATCCCCTCTTGTCAGGCAGCAAGACCAGCCAGGACTGGCATGGATCTAATATAGAAATAACCACATAATAGCAGTAAGAAACCTATCCACTTTCTTGAACTCAACAGAATCAAAAATACCTGATAGATAACTTTGAAGATAAATCTACTGGCTCTGTTTCAAGGCTGGTGTCCAATGAAGATTGAACCCAAGTGACTTTGCTGTCATGTATCTAGCATATTCCTCACAGCAATCCTATAGGTAAACCATAGAAATATGCCTCCCTCCCAAGGACAGTTTGGGTTACCCAAAATAGGGCACCTGGATGATTCTCTATGGATACAATAAAAGGAAAGAAATAATTATTTTTCCTATCCGAACTCTCATGAATTAGATTCTAATAGCAATTCTAGCCCATGCTCAGTCAGCTTTACTTTTTGTCACCCAGCAGAGTTTATAATAATTAATAATTTTGAAAAGTATGCTACAATAGAAAGAAATATAAGTAGCTAAAAATAGTGTTTGTAAACCAGCAAAGTCTGATCTATTTAAATTAATGAAATTTAATTATAACTACTTATCATATTTTAATTATACAGCATAATCTTCCAGTTAATCCATATATACAGCATAATCTTCCAGCTAATCCATATGTACAAATTAAAGATTACTGGTCTTGTTTGTTTTACAGTACTATTTTATCACAGAAAAAAATATGTATATCAAAGTATCTATCTTTCTAGTTGACATGCTGAGATATTCTGGCAATGTTTCCAGATTCATTTATATTGTTATTTTAAATTGTTTGGTAATGACAGTGTTATTCATCTTTATAGCCTTTAGCCTGCCATATGCTATTTTTAGTCCTCCACAATTTAGATCTATTTCTTGCTTAATTTAGGAACAGGTTTTAAGTAAGTGTTAATTGTTGCAATGTGTGTCTAAATGTGTTTAACATATGGCAATACATTGTTGCATGCAGATTTTACACAGATTGGTTTTCTATCCATATTTGTGTGATTTTTTTTTCCTGTTAAAACTGATTTTTTATTTACTATAATGGTGTGCAAAAATAGTTTACATTTGGTTACTAGAGACCATATTTTGGGGTGTAACAGCCTCTACATTATTGTAAAAGTGAAATATGTTTAGGGTCATCTATATATAGAAACTTGAAATCTTTATGGAAGGATTTTTTCCCCAGTAAAACAAGGTTTGAAGTCAGGTTTCAATAAAGCAAGATTGCACCCATTCATACTTTTAGCCATTTCAAACAATGGAAAACAATACAGTGAAATGTCTATCAATTCTGCATATAGCTATAAAGCCTCAAATTCAGGGGTGGGATTCTACCAGTTCACACCTATTCGCTAGAACTGGTTGTTAACATTATAAGCAGATTGGAGAACTGGTTGCTAGAAGAAATTACTGGCTTAATCCTGTAAGGAAGGCAGGAAGAAAACATTCTGGTGTTGCTTACAGAAACTGCCGCTCTGTTAACTCTTATGACATTCATGGCAGGTCTAGACTTCCTGTCCCAGGAACTTCTCTGGAGTTTTTTTTCCCCTCCTTTGCTGGTACTTTGCTTGTGTGGAGTGACCATTCAAAGTTACAATGGCACTGAAAAAAGTGACTTGAGACCATTTTTCACACTTACGACTGTTACAGCATCCCCACAGACATGAGAGGCCAGGGGAAGAGATGTGAGCTTCGATGTGAGTGATATTGAGTTGGCCACACCCAGCCAATAACATGACCACCAAGCCATGTCCATGCAGTCCATGACCACCAAGTCATGCCCACCACCTAAGCCATGCCCACAGAACTAGTTGTTAAAAATTTGAATCCGACCCCTGCTTAAATTGCTAACTGTGGTTGTATATAAAAACATAATAAGTTAAGTTTTTCAAATTAAAATGACTTTTAAATTGTTGCATTTATATGTTGAGCTCACTCATATTATGGGGAATATAAAACTTTAAGCATAGTCTATATTCTGTCATTTTTAAATCATCTTTTAACAGTAGCAGGAAAAGTGAATCCCACATATATTGATGATAAACTATTGAGAATATTCATTTTTATAAGAATCAGGTATGACAGGTAGTTGGTAGAAATGGAATCAGACTAAGTACAGAGTGTTTTAGAAGCTCAGATCACAAACTCCTTGCAAATTTATAACTTAATCCCCCAATAAAGTCATAAATTCAACACAATAGGATCTCAGCAATATTTCACATAATTATAACATAAATAATAACTGTAATATATTAATTTCTATAAGAATCCCTAAAAATATCTGTATTGAAATTTGTGACATATTCATCATGAAAAAGCAATAATACCATAAACAAAAATTAAAGATAAAATATGTTACTGTTGTTATATTGGAAAGAGCTGAAGAAATGTGGAAAGTGAAAGGCAGTAGAGAGGGGAGATTTGGCAACTAAAATTCTGATTTCCAGAGGAAAGCAAGAAATGTAAGGGTGTGTTGAAAGAAAAATTCAGTTTGGTTCCAAGCCAGAAGAAAAATGCAAGAAGTAAAATGGAGCCTGGCTATAGGGAAATAAGGTTTCTATTTGGTTCTGAGACTTCTGGTTTGCAGGGCTTTGGCGGAAGGTAGGAATCCGCGATCATGCATGGTTTCTGCCTGGGCTTGCCGCTGGAGCCCCCCGAGCCAGCTGGCTTCGGAGCTAAGCCACCCCGTAGAGGTCGGTGAAGACGAGGGAGATTCCAGCAGGGTTGAGGAAAGCCACATCTTCCCAGCTGGCAAAACTCCCTTTCCCGAAAGCGGTAAAGCAGCGGTCAGAAATGGCCATCTCAAAGAAGCCCTCATCTAGAAAAGAGTGTGCAGGAGGAAGAAAGTGCTGAAGTGAAAGTTTTGGCTGACCGGGATAAGAAACAACAATTAAGGCATCCTGGAACTCAAATTTTAAAAAAGGATACATCGCTCCCAAAGAAGATTCGGAAGCAGTGAATGAAAGTAAAAAGGGGAAAAAAAAATTTTTCACTCTCCTTCCTTACGTTGACAGTGAACAGAGATGCATGAGAAATTGGAAAAATCTACTTTGGCATCAACAGGTATTTAAGCTGGAAAACTTAATGACAAGGGGATAATAAAGATTTCTGAATATAAAAGAAAAAAAAGAGAAGGATTATTTTTTTTTTGCTGTAAGTGGGAAGGGAGAGGAAGAGATTTGGAAGGAGGAGTGTGTAGCTTTAATGTGCTACGCAGAATCCGAATGGAAGTTATGTTCTATATTCAGTGTTAAAATTTTAGGGGAAAGATATAAAGGCGTCATACTCCAATTAGTGACTACAGGAGGAATTTTGTTTTATGAGAAAAGATAATAGACAGTTGAAATAGGACAGACAAAGAATATAAATATAATCTGATTTGAGATGAAACAAATAAAAATAAAATTAAGAAAGTTAAAAGAGGGGAGAAACAATATAGAAAATGTGGAATGGTAATAAGATATGGAATGGTACATAAAAATGAGCATGAATTTGAATTGGTGTCTGTACAAAGAGATGTAACCCGGGATCAGGCTGCTTTCAGAAAAGAGGTTTTATGTTTTTCATGTTCTGTGTTGTGTTTGTTTATGTATGTTTCTAAAAATCAATAAAATTTTCTTCAAAAAAAAAAAAGGTTTCTATTTGGTTCTGTGGTGGAATTCAAAAATTTTTACTACTGGTTCTGTGGGCATGGCTTCTTTGGTGGGCTTGGATTGGTGGCCATGTGACTGGGTGGGTGTGGCTTGGTGGTCATGTGACTGGGTGGGCATGGCCAACTCAATGTCACTCACATCAACGGGTGCCTCACCTGGCCCCTTCCCTCCCAGCCATTCCTTGTCACCCAGCCTCAACTTATCTATAGTTCTGTAAAAATGTTGTTCACCTTTTTTGACTTTATTATCTGCATACTATAGATGTACTTTCATGGACCACTGAAAGGAGGAAATGGCTCACATGCTTGACTCAAGAGTGTGATAGGCAACAGGCTTTTAAGGGGCTGCCCCAAAGAAAGGGGGACAATGTATTTTCCAAAGAAGCAGAATGCAAACAAGAAGCAATGGATGGAAACTGAACAGAGAGAAGCAACCTAAAACGAAGGAGAAACTTCCTAACAGTGAGAACAATTAACCAGTGGAACTGCCTGTCTCCAGAAGTTCTGGGTGCTCAATCACTGAAAGTTTTTAAGAAAAGACTGGACAGCCATATCTCTGAAATGGTATAGGGTTCACCCCAAGGTCCCTTCTAAGTATTATTCTGACACCTTTCTCAGGATTTCTACTCAGAGTTTGGCATCCTCAGTTTTCTTGCCTGAGCTTGGGGTTGGACTAGAAGACCTCCAAGGTCCTTTTCAATTCTTGATAAACTCATGTGTATTTTATGCTCTGGACTATTGAATGCATGTAAACCCTGAAAAATATGTGGTAGCCCTGGGCAAAAGAAAGGCAGAAAAATCACTCTTGGTGTAGGGACAGTGTAAAATATTAACACATGATAAATAATGGAGCAATTAAAAATAATAGCACAGAGTTTTTCTCTTTCTATCTTCCTATTTTTTTCTTTCTTTCCCTCTTTCTTTCTTTCTTTCTTTGTCTCTGTCTTTCTTTCTTTCTCTCCCTCCCTCCCTCCCCCCCCCCTCTCTCTCTCTCTCTGTCAGACACACACACACACACACAGAGCACTTTTGTAGCTTAACAGACATGCATTTTGAAGCAGCTCCTTTAAATTTCTCCAAGGCTGGAGTGAATTCCCCCACCCCCTCTGTCAGACCACACTCCTTCTCACTCTAGGCACTTTTAACTCACAAGGGGAAAGGGATACTTGAAGCATCCATGGAGAATCCTTGGAAAACTTTAAAGCAGGGGTCGCGAATGTGAATTTTGACTGATGTGGCTTGCTGACCGATGTGGCAGGAAAAAGGAGAGAAAGAGAGAGAGATGAACTCACCTTGGAAGGCTGGTGATTCTTCTTTGTCTCTCCCTTTCTCTCTCTTTCTCACACATACACAGACAGATCAGTCACACTCCCACCCCTTCCAAGGCAGCCCCATTCCTAGCCTGCATTGAGCTCCATACTCGGAGGGAGGAAAGAGATCCAATGACGACTGGTGATTTTCTTTCTCTTTCTCCCTCACACACCCCCACCCCCTCCAAGGTAGCCCCATTCCTAGCCTGCACTGTACTTAGGCTGCATGCAAGGAAAGCAGGAGAAGTTTTCTTTCTCTTCCCCCAAACTTCACCAGAAATAAATCTTTGCCGGCACAGCCTCTTGGAGCAGGATGCCTTGCAGGATCCCAAAGACTCATTTCTGGTGGAGTTTGAGGGAGAGAGAAAAAGACTTTTGCTGCTTTCCTTGTGTGCAGCCAAAAGTAGAAGATGAAAGAAGTGGAAAGAAGCAACCCAGTGGCCAGACAAGTTCTCCCTTCCACCCTTTCCCCCCTCCCCTCACTACTTTTTGTTGTTCCTTTCCCCCACTCCCTGAGAAGAAGGAGGACGTGGGTGGTGTCAGTCCAGGAGGATGAAAGAAATTGACCAGCTAGTCTTCTCTTTCTCTACCTGTTTGTTCTGTATGGCTGAGGAGGAGATCAGCTGGCCAAGGGGCGGCTGCTGAAAGTGACTCTTTTTTGGTTTCCAGTCGCCTTTTCAGCACAGAAATCCTCCCTGAATTGGTCAGCTGTTTGTTCCCTTCTCTGCCTATTTGTTCTGTATGGCAGAGAAGGAGATGACCAGCTGGCCCATTTGGGGAGGATTTCTGTGCTGTGAAAGAAGTGGCTACTGATCTCTGGCTTCGCTCCGCTTCTCCAATAGTTTGGCCCCTCCCTGTTCTATGTGCTAGCTGCTTGGACTTGCCATGCCCAGAAAATAGAGCAAGGCATGCTTTTTTCTGGTGCAGCTGCTGGACTGCAGCTGCAACAAAAGAAAAGCATGCAGAGCTGCAGGCATCTCATGACAAGCGGGGAGAGGACCCCCAGAATATCCACTCACCCACCTGCCAGGCTGAAAGAGGCATGTCTGCCAGAAGAAGGAAGAAAATGAGCTGCAGGAGGGCAGGCAGGCGGGTGGATGGCCTGACGCTGCTGCACATGTGCACTGCATGTGTAGTGGTTGCACACACCGTGCACATATGTGGCAGCCCTGGGACATCCACTCGAGCTGTGCCACGGCTGCCACATGGTAGAAAGCTAGGAGAGTGACCAGGACAAGTGAGCAACTGGGCAACTGGTTTGGGGACATGGCCAACCAGGGTCACTACTGGTTCAGCAACCCACTCCAAATAACCACTACCAGTTCACTCGAATAGGTGCAAAGTGGTTGAATACCATCTCTGATTTGTTTGGTTTCTAGAAACCTCAGTGACTGAATGAGGGGATGGATTTTTATAGGGTTCTGGAGTTTGCTTGATTGAAATGCTCCAGGGAGTTGTGCATTGTAATGAGCTTTGTGTCTTTTATTATTTCGAAGGTGATGGATTAATCCTATTATGTCCTAAAGGTCATGTCCTATCCTTAGAATTTGTGTGGGGGAATGCAAATTCTTAATCCCATCAGTTTCAGCCTTTGGTGGGAGCCATGGCTAAAGGTGTTTTGTTTGTTGAATAGATTGGTCTTTCTGAATAAATATGAAATCTGCATTCCTACAGGTGAGCCTTTCAAACTTCCTAGTTGGCAGGAAGACTGGGGCTGCTTTCTGCCTTTGTTAAGATTTTTTTCCATTTCTCCTCTGGGAAAATACAATATTCTGCCCCTTTTAATATTTCCCAAAATATTTTATTTTCTGTGGGTTGAATGGGGGGCTTCCCACAAGTGCAATTGAATGGAAAGACATAATAGAGATATAAAATGTGGAAATATGGAATGAATATATGTAAAATGTATAACTTTCATACTCCTAAAATATGTATAAAATCCTAAATCAATAATACTTGTGAGCTTTGATTATAGAAATAGATACATTATTTTGGAAAATGATTTTAAATTACCGTATTTTTGGGCTATAAGGCACACCTAAGACCCTTAAATTTTCTCAAAAATCGGCCGTGTGCCTTATAATCTGGTACACCTTATGTGTGCACTGAGTTCCAAAATCTGTAAAAATGTTGCTGTGCGACTTGGTAAGCTCCGCTTGATTGACTATTGGACCATTTCCTGCTGACACTGGGACGTAATACGTATACTACGTACGCTGGCAACGATAAACCAATCAGAGAACATTAAGTAATATGTGCAGTATGTACACATTACATAATAGGTACAGTACGTACCGGTACGCTTGCCTGTATCTCTGCCACGCCTCCGGTAGGTATACTACCAGTATATTGCAAAACAACATTTGTTTGTCTAAGGACCCCCAAAAATGGCACCAGTGAAGAGACATGCTTACGAGGCACAATTCAAACTACAGGCTATCAGTTACGTGGTTGTAAATAGGAATAGAGCAGGTGCGAAAGAATTCAACATCAATGAATCTATGGTTCGGAAGTGGAGGAAGCAAGAAAATGAACTGCGTCAAGTTAAGAAGACAAAACAGAGTTTCCGCTGGAACAAAGCAAGGTGGCCACAGTTAGAAGACCAACTTGAACAATGGATTATTGAACAAAGAACAGCCGGGAGAAGCGTCTCTACAGTCACCATTCGACAATAACGATAGCACAAGACATGAAGATTGAACGCTTTCAAGGAGGCTTTCAAGGAGATTGAACGCTTTCGTTTTATGAAAAGGCGTCATGTCTCCATTTGTGCAAGGACTACCATGGCGCAGCAACTGCCAGCGGATTACAAAGAAAAGCTGGTCATCTTCCGCACCTACTGCAGTAACAAGATTACAGACAAAAAGATCCAGCCCAACCACATCACCAACATGGACGAGGTCCCCCTCATTTTTGACATCCCTGTGAACTATACTGTGGAGAAAAAGGGGACCAGCATGGTATCGATACGCACCACAGGGCATGAGAAGTCGGCTTTCACTGTTGTTCTTGGTTGCCACGGAAATGGACAGAAGCTACCACCTATGGTCATTTTTAAGAGGAAGACGCTGCCAAAAAAAAAGTTTCCAGCCGGAGTCATTGTTAAGGCCAATCAAAAGGGCTGGATGGACGATGACAAAATGAGAGAGTGGCTGAGAGAGGTGTATGTAAAGAGACGGATGTTTTTTTCCACACATCGCCGTTCCTGTTGATCTGCGACTTCATGCACGCTCATCTCACCGCTACTGCGAAAAACCAAGTAAAGCAAATGAATTCGGAGCTTGCCATCATTCCGGGAAGATTAACAAAAGAACTCCAACTGCTGGACATTGGTGTAAACAGGGCGTTCAAAGTGAAGTTGTGAGCCACGTGGGAGTGATGGATGACAGATGGCGAACAGACCTTTGCGAAGACTGCGAGGCAGCGCCGGGTGAGTTATGCCACCATATGTGAATGGATTGTGGATGCCTCGGCTAAGGTATCTGCTTTAACTGTTGTCCGAGCTTTCGCGAAAGCCGGCATCATTGCTGAATAGCCCACCTGGCGACAAGACTGACTCCGACAATGTTGAGAGGGAACCCGGCGTGTTTGATGGCGAGATTGCCCAGCTGTTCAATTCAGGCACAGAAGATGAGGACTTTGATGGATTTGTGGGAGAAGATTGATTAAAAAAATAATGTTAGTGTATTGTTAAATAGTAGAATGAAGTTCAAATAAACTCAATGTTTTGCTTCCGTTACCTTTTTTTTGTAGACTGTATGTTTTAGCATGCGTCTTATAATGTGGTGCGCCTTATGTGTGGGTTCAATACAGAAATAGACCCCGTAATTGAGGCTGCACCTTATAATCCGGTGCGTGTTATAGTGCAGAAAATATGGTAATACTAGAAAATATTGTTAAGAATAAAGCCAAAGAAAATCAGAAATACTTCAAAACTTTAAAAATGCAGTTAAATGTGACACTTGTGGTTTTTGATCTGAGAAAAGATACTAATTATGTATCCCAGTATCACCAATACCAAAAATTACTGAAATAGTTTACATTTACGTAAACTTTTAGTAAAATAATACTAAAAAAATCATAATTAAATCATCAATTGTTAACGTTATGAAATTATTTTATTTGTAATATATCTACAGAGAGAAAATGTCTCTTCCTTTAATTTTGTAGATATTCAAATACATATGAAAATGGAACAAAAATATTAATCACTGCATTTTATATGTCAGAATTTTTTATATATATGTAGAAACCTTCCTTGAATGTAGTTTTTGTATTAAATGTGATTCTGTTGTAATATGCATGTAACATACCCACTAATCATTTCAAATTTATGTTGATAACATTTCTGGGATGATTTTGTGATTGGAAAAGTTGTTTTCTAGAACAAATTATAATCACAAGAACAGCTGAAAAACTATGTTTTTCTGATGTAAAGGGCAGGCAATTTTGATAAGACATAAATGCATAAATTACAATAGAAAAAATCAGCTGACATCAAAGCTTTCTTCTAAAATTGGCCTTCTAATTTGTTTCATATACTGTATATTATTGTTTCGAGTATGATTATAGTATATAAACAGTACAATGAAACTGAGTACTAGGGTCAAATTTTCACACTTCATTTTGTAATGTAAACTTCTGAATAAATGCATAGGGTTCTGACAAAATGAGCTGTGCTGTCCCCTGATTCCATTTGCTAGGGTTACGAAAGCAAAGACAAATTATCCAATTACTAAGCATGTTGCTTCAGGCAATACAAAAAACCTGCTGATTAATCAAATTTTTATTATTTTCCCCCCTTCCATATTGGTCTTTTAGACAATAAATGGAAATGGATTAACAGTGGTTCCAGCAAGTATAATGTAATTAATAATGAAGATAATTATAAAAACAGTATGTACACAGACACATGGCAAAATTGTATTTTATGCCACCTTTACTCTCATGTATTATCTTATACTTTTCATTTTGTGGAAATTATATAGAATTACAGGTGGAAATTTGATAACTTGCCTGAATATAGATAAATGACTGCAAATATAATTTCCTTTAAAACCACATATCTGCGCATGAATCCCATGTCAACAGCTTTTTCTTACAAAGGTGCATTGTTTTTATTATATAGCTAATTATATGGCTTAAGTTTGGAAATATTCCTGTTCTCAAGTTGCCTTTTTTGTGGCATTATATTGTGTTCATTAATTATATTAGTGAAGAGCAGAAATTACAGGTTTTATTATGGCTTGGAGGACAAGAAAAGGAAAAGTTCTAAGCATTATTTTTTAAATATATATATATATATTTCTCTTGGAATGTGTTTGATTTGAAAATTTAAGTTTTCTACCTCATATATAAACTGAATTAAAATTACTTTTTAAAAACTTAATCCTGTTCTATCATTGTTCCAATATTTTTATTCTAACATACATGTTTTATATACAGTGTTTTCATATACTCTTCCTCAAGGTATTATACGGTAATTTACATCCATAAAATAAGGTTTTTTCCAACCTTCTCTTCCAACTGTAAAAAGGAAAAGGACTACTTAGATTAATCATCCACCCCTTTTTAAAGCACCAATCATTTTTACCTGAGGACATCTTGCAAAATTTTATCAGTTTTTCTTTTTTGCTTATTTGATAAATTGGCGTCTTCTCTGCTTCTAAGCAATTTCTTTCAAATGGGTAATCCTTGTTTAATGACCACAAATGGTGCTGGAGTCTTCGTCATTGAGTGAAGTGATTTTTAGATATGTCACATAACTACCCATGTGACTGCTTCACTCAACAATTCCAGCATTCCTAGTTGTGGTAATTAAGCGATTTGAGTGCCAGATAAGATGCAGTGCCTCTGGGCCAGAAGGGTGGGGAAATCCTGGGGCACCCTCTTCTGGGGCTGAAAATTCTCCCTGCCAAAATCCAAGTGCAGACTGCACCAGCCCTCCAAGGACCTCTCAACCACTCTGAGAAGCCTCTGTTCCTTATCTTACTACACTACCTCTTTGCTCAGAAGCTGGAAATCCTGCTTGGATTTCATCTCCCTCCAAAGACTGGTTGAAAGAACTACCTGTCAAAGAATATCAGCTCCTTTCCATGGGTGAAATGGAACTTCTTGTATGGAATTGAAAAAATGGAGCTTAAATCCTGATGTTTAAATCCCTGCAGGGGGATGTCAGTTCTCTGTGAACAGAAGGGAACTCCTTCCACTGGGTGCAGGAATTGACCTTAAATAATCAGGATCTAAGCTTTCTTTGTGAACCTCTTGGAAGAATGTCAGCTATCTGTGCATTGAAGGAAATTTCTGTGATGATGTGAAGAAACAAAGTTCAGATTTTCAGGATCTGAGACCCATTTCTTCATCTCACTGTCTGCCTGTCTTGTCTGTCTGTCTGTCTATCTTTCTGTCTGTCTGTCTATCTATCTATCTATTATCTATCTATCTATCTATCTATCTATCTATCTATCTATCTATCTAT
>BLBF01000039.1:10287996-10339466 GCA_015471245.1 Laticauda colubrina | reverse complement strand
TATCTATCTATCTATCTATCTATCTATCTATCTATCTATCTATCTATCTATCTATCTATCTATCTATCTAATAAATGTGGCATACCTAATACTCTTTCCTCTTCCTATTTTATCCACAACAGTGACTCAGTTCCCCTGAAATTAGAAGAATATAATTTTTTATTTATGGTCATTTATCTGAATGAAAGACAGAAACATATTAAAATTAAAATAAAGTAAAAATAAAAGGTAAAGTAATTACAATTGACTGTGGCTCATTAGTGGACAAGTCTGCCTAATTTTGTAAATTTACTACCACAATTGTGATCAGAATATCTGTTGTTAAGAAAAATTGTTAAGTGATAAACAATTATCTAATTGAAGGTTATAATTATTTTATAAACTTTTTTGCCATGGCTGCTTAGAAAATCACTTCAGTTTAATATATAATATTAAGCAAATCCAGCTTCCTCCATTGACTTTGCTTGTGGAAAGCTGGCTGGCTAATTTCTAAGCAGTCTGATGAATATTCTGTTCAGACACAGATACAGATCATCAGAGTTGGAAGGGATTTTGTAGGTCATCTAGACCAATCCTCCGTGGGAGACCCTACACTATTTCTGACAAATGGCAGTCCAATCTCTTCTTGAAAGTCTCAACTGATAGCACTCCCATAATTTCCGAGGGCAAGCTGTTCCATTGGTTGATTGTTCTCACTGTCAGAAAGTTTCTCCTTGTTTCCAGGTTAAATCTCTCCTTGTTCAGTTTCCATCCATTATTCCTTGTCTGGCCTTTAGAAAATTGCTTCACCCCTTCCTCCCTGTGGCAGCCCCTCAAATATTGGAAGACCATATCATGTCTCCCCTGGTCCTTCTCTTTATGAGACTGGCCAAGCCCAGTTCCTGCAACCGTTCATTGTATGCTTTAGCCTCCAGTCCCCTAATCATCCTGGTTGCTCTTCTCTGTACTTTTTCTAGAGTCTCAACATCTTTTTTATAATGTGGTGACCAAAACTGGATGCAGTACTCTAGGTGTGGTCTTACTAAGGCTTTATAGAGTGGTATTAGTACTCTTGATCTTGACTCTATCCCTCTGTTAATACAACTTAGGATTGCATTAGCTTTTTGGGTGAGTGCTGCACACTGCTGGCTCATATTTAGCTGGTTGTCCACAAAGACTCCAAGATCCCTTTAACAGTTACTGCTATTGAGCTAGGTTTCACCCAGTCTGTATGTGTACTTTTGTTTTTTCTTGCCTAAGTGTAGGACTTTACTTTTCTTGATATTGAATTTCATTTTATAAGATATGATCCAGTGTTTTAATCTGTCAAGATCCATCTGGATCTTGAGCCTATCTTCTTGGGTGTAAGCTATTCCTGCCAGCTTAGTATCATCTGCAAATTTGGTAAGTTCCCCTTCTATTCCCTCATCTAAATCGTGAATGAAGATATTGAAGAGTACTGGGCCTAAGACGGAACCTTGTGGCATCTCACTGCTTACTTCCCTCCACGAAGACTTAGACCCATTAAGGACTACTCGTTGAGTACGGTTAGCCAGCCAGTTGCGAATCTATCTAGTGGTGATGCTATCTATTCCACTTTTTTCTAGCTTACTAAGAAGTAGGTTGTGGTCTACTTTATCAAATGCCTTGCTGAAATCTAAATATATTATGTCCACAGTATTTTGCTGGTCTACTAATTTAGCCACTGTGTTGAAGAATGAAATAAGATTGGTTTGGCATGATCTGTTTTTAACAAGCCCGTGCTGACTGCTAGTTATTACTTGTTTCTAGATGTTGGCAGATCTTTTTTTTATTATTATCTTTTCCAGTATCTTCCCGAGTATTGATATTAGGCTGACTGGTCTATAGTTTCCTGGGTCTGGTTTTTTTTTTCCTTTTTTGAAGATGGGAACCACATCAGCTCTTTTCCACTCCTCTGGTAGTTCTCTGGTACTCCAGGATTGTTGAAAGATGCGATGCAGTGGTTCTGAGATGACTTCTGCCAGCTCCTTTAAAACTCTGGGATATTATCCATCAGGCCCCTGCGATTTGTTTTCATCCAGATCAGACAGGTGTTCTCTTACTATTTTTTTTTTTTTTTTGCTTATTTTAACTTTTATTTCTGGTCTGTCTTTTACAGTTATGTTTTTGGTGGGTTGAGCTGCAGTTTCTTTTTGTGTGAAGACGGATGCAAAGAATGAGTTAAGCACTCCTGCTTTCTCTTTGTTGCCTGTTACTTCCTTGCCATCTTCTCTCTTTAGTGGACCATTTCCTTGATTTTTTTTTCTTGTTATTTATATGTTGGAAGAACCTTTTTTTATTATCTTTGACTTTTGTTGCAAGTCTTTGTTCATTCTGAGCCTTTGCTATCCTGACTTCGTCTTTCAGGCTATCTGCTGTTATTCTGCCTTTGTTGTATGTCCTTTTTTCCATTTTTTGTACTTGTCCTTTTTTTCTTTCAATTTGCCAGAGAGATCTTTGTGTAGCCATGCTGGTTTCTTCTTGGATTTCTTGTTTTTCTCAGTGGTATTGTACTGGTCTGGGATTCTATGATCATACTTTTAAGAGTTTCCCAAGATTCCTGAGTTGTTTTTCCCTTTAGGATTTTCATCCATGGAATCTTTCCCAAGTTCTCTCTGAGTTTATTGAAATCAGCTCCTTTAAAATCCAAGATTCTGGTGTCATTATGTTCTGTTGCTTGTGTTTGTGTTATGTTGAATTGTAGTATGACATGGTCACTCTCACCCAAGGTTCCTGCAGTTTCAATTCCCTCTATCACTTCTTCTCTGTTTGTAAGAATTAAGTCCAGTATGGCTGTCTATCTAGTTTCACCATCTACCTTTCGGACAACAAAGTTGTCAGCTAGGTTGGTTAGGAACTTATTTGATTTCTCACTTGGTGCAGAATTAGTTTTCCAATTGATATCGGGATAATTGAAGTCTCCCATTACTATTGTTGTGTGTTTCCTGCATATGTTTGTTAGCTGGTTGGCAAAAAGGACATCTATTTTTCTGCTTGATTGGGTGGCCTATAATATACACCTATGGCCATGTCATTCTTTTTTTCTTTTATATTGACCCATATGCATTCTAGGATGTTTTCATCTTTGGTTTCATGCATTTCTGCAGCAATATAGTGGTCCTTTACATACAGTGCAACTCAACTTCCTTTTTTATGTGGTCTGTTTTTTTTTTTAATAGTTTGTATCCTTCTACCAGTATATTCCAGTCAAGGGTTTCATCCCACCAAGTTTCTGTTATTCCAACTATATCATATTTACCTTCATGTATTCGTAGTTCGAGTTCACCCTGCTTGTTCCCCAGACTTTGTGCATTTGTATATAGGCACTTGAGATCTTTATGTCTGACACTGTGTTTACTGTCTACATAACCTGTGTTGTGCCTGCCTGTCCCTACTTTCTTGGCACCTGTTTGATTAGTGCACATGATATGGCATTCACTATTAAATGCTTGGTTTTGGTTGGCATCAAGGTTGATAATCTTACCTGCACAAACTATTACCTGCACAAACTTTTACCTGCACAAAACTATTTTGCATGTACTGGTATCCTTATTAGTTTTCGGTTGCTGGGGACAGAGATGTTCTGAATCCATTAATTCTCTGTCCCCACTGTTCAGTTTAAATGTTTATCCAGGAAATCTGTGAATTTAATGCCAAGTAACTCAGTCTCTTTCTTTGATGGATGCAAACCATCTCTTTTGTACAGTTTTTCATTGGACCAGATGCAGACATCATGATTAATAAAACCAAAGCCTTCCCTTTTACACCACTCCTTTAGCCACACAATAAACTCTGCAATACACTGCCCTTTCTTTTTTTGTTCCTTGTATATTGGTAGAATTCTGAAAAGATATGCCTGCAGCCCATATTACTAAGTTCATATCCCAAGCTCTGTAAGTTTTTCTGAACAGAAAGTACATCCTTCTGGGACAGATCATTTGTACAAAGATGTATAATAGCATCAACATCACAGCCCTTGCTGGCATTCTTGACTATCTTAAGAATACGCTTCTTGTCTCTGCTGGCTCCCAGAGACTTCAACTGGTCAGAACATGACAGTGCACACGGTATTTGGGCTCTTAGGTTTACCATATAACTCCTTTGTTTTATGAGCCACAGTTTCCATCTGAGTGCAATTCAAAGTGCTCGTCATTCCCCTTAAAGCCCTGTATGACACAGGCACAGGCATCTGCACACACATCTGCAGGACCACTTTCCCTAAGGAAAACTATTGGGTTAGATAGGCTAACAATCCTGATTCCTCTCTCCCAAATATTGTAATCTAATAGGAGCTAGGAAACATACCATCTGAGCCTCTATGGCGCAGTGGTTAGAGTGCAGTACTGCAAACTACTTCTGCAGCCAGCTGCCTACAATTTAGCAGTTCAAATCCCATCAGGCTCAACGTTTACTCAGCCTCCCATCTTTCCAAGGTGGGTAAAATAAGGACCCAGATTGTTGGGGGCAATATGCTGATTCTATAAACTGCTTAGAGAGGCTGTAAAGCACTATAAAGTGGTATATAAGTCTAAGTGCTGTTGCTATACCTTTTCCATCTATAAAGAAGAGTTGGCAGAATTGTCTGAAAGGTGGGAAATAAGATAAATGCTTAAATAAATCAGTACTGTTCTGGTCAGCTACAGTACTATCAGTTGTTACTCGGAACTGCTGTTAAAATGTTGGTTTTGCCCTTTCTAAGAATAGGTTGTGATGGGAGAAGGAGAGTAAAACTGCTGGGCTGCTTCCCTTTTCAGCTATTGTTTGCTGAAATACAAGCCTATTCTTTCTTCTCACCAGTTGTTTCCTAAGCTGACATCTGCTCTACTCTTCGAGCTAAAATACTTCCTTTTTGTTCTCAAATCTTCCTGCAATATACTTAGAAACCCACACTCTGGTGCTCTCAGAACTTGCCTCTGATAATTGGAAACCAGGTGTTACCCAGTCCTCTTCAGATTTCTTCAGGTCCCAGGGGAAAAAATGAAAGTAATGTAGGCCCTTACAAGATTTTCCTTCCATAGCCTAATGGGAATATTTGAAATTTGAGGGGAAAAAAAACTTATTACAAAATGGTTGATGTGAATGAGGTCTACAACTTTAAAATACTTTTTAGAAGGAAACTGGGAAGATTTTCTTCCTACCACATGTCTAGCTTTATAAAATGGTTCATAGGATTTCAAGTGAATCTGTCTTTTTTATGTACACACTGCTAGGCCTTCCTACCATTTTTATTTCCTAAAAATTAGTATGAGGATTTATGGGATTCTTTGAAATGAAGCAGATGCTAGAGGCTGAAATTCTGTTTGCAGCATGCCAGCTTCACATTGTTTTTAATTAAAAGAGTAAAAGAAAATTAAACCTGGCATCATGGGAGATATCTGCAGGAGTACTGATGTTCATGGGCATCATGCTGTCTACCTAAGCTTATTTACTTATGGTGCTCATGTGGTGTCATGTTTTTCTTTTCCTACTTATTTTTTCTAGAATTTTAGCTATCATTGTATTACTCTAATCCACTCTGCTGGAATTTTATCCTTCAAAAATCTTTACAGTTGTATGTAATCATTGACTCAATGAATATAAAACATTTTTTTCACTCTAAAATATTTCTAATATAAGATTCTAATCTAGTCCTTCCAGCTAATATGTTTTTTGGTTTCAAAAAACATAAGAAAAGAGCCAGCATATAAACTAAGCATACTATATTTCATTTCTATGAAATGAAATATAGTATGAAATAGAAGAAGTAGAAATAGAAGTACTACTTCTATTAGGGAATAATATAAGTAGAATAATATAAGTAGAATAATAGAATGTATTCTTTGAGGGAATACATTCAGTTATAATAATATGATAAATTATCATATAATTTATCTAGGATATGTTCTATCATTTTGTTAATGAAGGTCTTTCTATTTTTGAATATAGGAACAGCATTTTTTTCATCCAAACTTCTTTGACTTCATGAATTTTCTGTGAGTTGTCAAAGACTAGACTCAATAATTGACACCTCCACAGTTTCTTAAATATGGTAAGACAGTGATAGCAAAACTTTTGGGTTGGTGTTAAAAATGTGGAATATGTTTAACTTGTTTCTGCTAATCTCTCAATCAATTTATCCCTCCCTCCCTCTCTCTCTCAAAACACACACACACATCAAACAAACAAGAATCAATTGTTTTTATCTCCCTACTCTTCTGGACTACTCTGAATGATGACATTTAGTGGTATTATTGAGATTAAGCCTGAATTTGAGGCCTGATAGTTGACTTCAGCCCTTACACCACTGTTGTCTTTCAAAAATAAAAAAGGCACTTTGTGCTATTCCCAAAGTTTGATCTGCAGCTCAATCAGGGATGGGATTCTACCAGTTCGCACCTATTTTCTAGAACTGATTGTTCTAAGCAGTTCAGAGAACCGGTTGTTAGAAGAAATTACTGGCCTAATCCTGTAAGGAAGGCAGGAAGGAAACATTCTGGTGTTGCTTATGGAAACTGCCTCTCCGTTAACCCTTATTACATTCTTGGCAAGACTAGACTTCCTGTCTCAGGAACTTCTCTGGAGTTTTTTTCCCCTCCTTTGCTGGTATTTTGCTTGTGTGGAGTGACCATTCAAAGTTACAATGGCACTGAAAAAAAGTGATGTATGACAATTTTTTACACTTACATCTGTTACAGCATCCCCACAGTCATGAGGCCAGGCGAGGAGATGTGTGCCTGGATGTAAGTGATATTGAGTTGGCATGCCCAGCCAATAACATGACTACCAAGCCATGCCCACTAACTAAGCCATGCCCACAAAACCGGTTCTTAAAAAATTTGAATCCCACCTCTGAGCTCAATGCTTCTATCTAAGATCTACCATATGCCACTAACCTTCAGGTAGCATTCTCTGTATCTTAACAGGCCCCTGAAACTTACTGAAGACTGCTCTAGGTCACACAAGGTCTTATTTCTAAAAACTGCTTTGGGGAATGTTTTTTACATGGTTTCAGCAGGTTCTGAATACTGCACAAAAACATACTTCATTCTTTTGGAGATCCTAGGGGCTGCTTGAAAGCACAGCTCTCTCATGCAACTTCTGCAGGGTCTGGAGGCTGTGTTGAGCATGCCCCATTCTTGCAGGGCTTCCTCAGCCTCCAAAAATCATGTGAAAACAGACTCCATTCTTGCACAATTTTCAGAGGCTGAAGAGATTGTGCAAAAAATGGGGTATAGTCTTGCAGAGTCTCTGAAGTTCATGTGGCCTCCTTATTTTCTGAAAGTCATGCAGGAATGTGAATGTACTTCCCTGTAACTTCTAGAGGCTGTATGAGATCATACCCCATTCTGGTACTTGCTCCGCAGCCTTCAAAAATCATTTGAGAATGTGGCACACTTTTCAAAATATTTGTTGGAATATTGTTGGGGAGCATGTAAATGCTGACATGCTCCCCAAAATATTCTGGCATATGTTATAGGTTTACCATCACTGTGCTAGGATGAAATTCATCCTCTTTTACTCTGTCCTCATCTATCTTACATTGCAACTTCCTTCTTTCACTAATGGTACTGTGAAGACATGAGAGAGTTTTATCTTCCTTTTGAAATAATGTAGACATAAAATACAAAGTTTTTTTTTTACTTTATTCTTCTTTCTCCAAACCCATATGGTAAGTGTTTTATATATAATACCTTCAAACCAGATTTTGTGTTTTGGATATTTTATTTCCTGTCTGTCAGTCCATTTGAACTTTAGCTGTTTTAATCAGAGTCCTACAATTTCTTATTCTTTTTTTTGGAGAAAAGATTCCTGATTTTTTAGGTTCTTTGCCTGCCCCAATATTTCATACAATTCTGCCTCTTGCCATTTCCCATTTTTCCTTTTGGTAGGAATTGTTAGAGATTTTGAATTCAGTATCTCAGTCCTCAGGATTTCTCATTCTTTGCATATATTTCTTCTGTGGTATTTCAGGATATGGTATCTGACTTGTCTTTTCCTCAGTTTATCAAAATCTGCTCTATAGAACTTAAGTAAGTACGAAATTTTTAAAAGAACTGGTTATTCTTCAGGGCCAGAGATCAATTTACTTTGAAATTTTAGGCAGATAAGCATATATCTATTCATGTATTTATTAAAAAAGACAAAAGCCATTGAATGAAGGTTTGGCATTCTTTAGAAAAATAATTAATTTGGCCTATTTATGAAGAATAATAGACAAAATTGTTCCAGTTATAAATGCTCTGTATAAACTTTAGTGGTTTTTCATATTATAAACGGTGCTGAAAGCAAACAATATCAGAATATGTTTATTGTTCATAGTATGGAATTATCACACTATAATACATGATCAATTGAAGTATGAAGGCAGTACACATGATTTTAAAAGCTATGTAGATGTGGAAACCCCATTTTATTGGTGTGATTCAACAACCAATCAAAATTGTTTGTTAAAGAGTCAAGAGTAGGAATTTATTGTAAAACAAGTAAGTATAATTTTGACAATTATACAGCCTTTTTCTGAAGAAAATATAATTATAACTTGTTTGCAAAATGAAGTGACTATAACCTTGGATCATATAAAAAAGCTGATCTATTGTAAAATTCTCTATGAAATATCTGTTTTTCTTCTAAGTATCTAATATAATCCTTCTTGGAAACATTTAAATGCATATTCATTCAGATTTCATTTCTGCATTTCAGGATATTGCAGGTCTGCTATTATTAGATAGCTTTGTAACGGTAATTCTCCCTTCCAATATCTCTTCACATCAGTTCCTTTCACTGATATTTCTTACTGAATCAGCATTTCTTATAAGTGACCTTTTTGAGATTGTTGCAAAATTAATAAACATACACCCTTCAGAGGTATATATGTATTGTAGATTTTTTAAAATATCTCATCAGCAGTACCTTAAATTTTAACTTTGTCTAGAGTGCTAAAAAGGAAAAAACAGGAGTTTAACTGTAGTCACTTGTTCAAATCAGGTAGAAAGAGAGCCACTAAATTAGCCCCCCATAAATTATCCCCATAAATAGCCAACATCATTTCTCTCTTTTTTCAGTTAGTTTATGAGAAACTTTGAAGTTGCTTAAAAAGTTTGTTGCAACTACTACAATTTCTTTAAACATGTCCAGAATATATAGTTTGGATATGTACAGTATGCCAGAGATATTTTGATGCATCTATTTTGTCAAGGAATGAAATCTCAGAGAAAGTGTTTAACTGAAATGTAGATTCTGCATTCCATTTTATATTTTTTGCTCTATTCAGTGCATTGATAGTAATGTCTTGTCAAAGAAACCCATGTCTTGTCAAATGAAAAGCTGATTTAAATATCCAGATAAGCAAAATAGATAATAGAAAGCACAATCTGAATAAGCCATATGGTATATAGAAAATGTTTAAAGCATGGTAAATGAAATACTTGCAATAAAACAAATGGAAAGAAGAATGCTACTTGCTAGATATGTAGTAAGTAAAATAAACACAATAAGCAGCAAGTAGCATAAACAAATAAAAAAGCATCAACTTGCCAGTTCCCCATTAAGTACATATAGCTTATGAATTCTAAAAAAAATAAATATAACAAAAGTTCATATCTACCACTTAAGGAAAAAATATAAATTTCTTTGTTTTGGTTTTAATTCAGATATAAAACTTCATAATTATGACAGATCAAGAGACCAAATTATTGATAAATAGTTAAGAAATAAACATTAGAAAATATGAGGCTTGTACTATAAAGCAATAGTCGCCAACCAACGGGCCATGGTCCACCGGAGGTCCATGAGAAAATTTTGGTGGTGCTCAGAGAAATGTCACCCCCAGAGCATCCGCAAAGCAATTAATCCAGGCTTCACAGGAACACAAGGCTATGCCACACACAGAATACCATCTTTCTCTCTCTCTCTTTCTCTCTCTCTCCCCCCCTCCCCGAAAAAGGAGCTCAAAAGCCTGGAATGCCGTGGCTGCCTTGGAAGGTGTGTGTGTGTTTGTGTGTGTGTGTGTGAGAGAGAGAGAGAGAGAGAAATCACACAAAAAGGAAATCATTATGTAGTTTAATAACATTCAAATAAAAATATATACAAGATTGGATTAATTGACAATATATAACAAAACAAATGATAATTTTCATAATGATTACAGTAAAATTACTTCCTTACTATGACCTAATGTTGAATTTAAGAGAAAAAAGCTATTCTTTTTTACATTCAGTAAATCATCTTCAACTCTGTTTGAATATGTCAACTATGTATAATCACATTAATTAATGAACCAATATATTAATGTCAGCATGTTCTTAGTAGCACACAATGTGTAGTTTTATACTATATAGATCTGTTAATATACATGTGTGAATATATGTTAATGAGACAGGAAGGATTGTTCCAAATTACACAGTATTGAGCTTATGCAGTATTTGGAAAAATACCAGAAAGAAAGATAAAAGCCTCTCATTAATATAATGCAACCAGCATTTTTTGTAGGATTTCTTTTTCTCTCTTCTACTAGGATAGATATTCACTACATTGCTTCAGATATCCTAGAACAAGAATGACTGAAATCAGGAAATAGAATGATATTGGCATAAATGAAAAGCACTTATTTATTTCTCAGATTTCTATATCACTTTTTCATTCAGGAATTCAAGCTAGCACACATAACACTCCATGCTTTTCCAAAATGTCTATGTGAATGGATGGGCCAAGACCGAAGTTATTCGGTGAACTGGTAATCAGCTGGTCTACAGTCTGGATAACCTTGTACCAGTCCAGCTGCATAACCATTATTATACCAGACTGCTTTTCAACTTTGAGGAATACTGTGTCTGTCTTTTAATTATACAAAGAAACAATTATAGGTAAATCGTGCATTTTAGGAAATTTGGCACATGTATGTATGCATATATGTATATATCTGTTTCATGAGAATCTGTCAGGTGTGAAGGATCAGGTCCACATATTTGTGTCTGCCTATACACAGGATCCTTGTCAATTAACAGCACTCCTTGGACTCAGATAAGGATCAGTGGAATTCAAGGGGTATTGGATTGTGTCATAGCTGTGTAGGGATTCTAGGTTGATCCCTCTTTTAACACCATACCCAGGTTCTACCATTCTCTGCTGTAGAATCTTATACTATATCTAAGATTATCCAAGTTAAGATTTTACTCAGCTTGAAGATTATTTTTCTTTTTAAAAATCTAATACATTTCACTGGGTTATGTGAGATTCAAATTGTAAGAATGTGAAAAATCAAGTTCCTGGACTAAAATGGGTTTTAAATGCCAGTAAATTGACTAAGAACTAAGAACATTTTACTTCTTTCCTGTCAGTATTTTTTGTGATTGCTTGGTTCTCTTGATTAATTTTTTAAAAAGTATTTTGTAAACATCTCCACAGATAGCACATTACATGTCTAGTGGCTAAGGCACCAGAAGACCAGGAATTTTAGTCTCATCTTGGGCATGAAAGCCAGCTGGATGACTTTGGACCAATCCATGTCTCTCAGTTCAACCCACCTCATAGAGTTATTGTTGTGGGGAGAGTAGGAGGAAAGACTATTGGTTATGTTCATGTCTTTGAGTTATTTATAAAGAAAATGAAATAAAAATAAATGAATTATGCTATGTTTATATAGTTAAAGCAGATGCTAGAGGCTGAAACTCTGCAGCATGCCAGCTTCATATTGTTTTTAATTTAAAAAATAAAAGAAAATTAAACCTGTTTTAGAACTGGAATACAGTTTAATAAGACTCTTTATCATATCAGTTTATGTGATTTGATGCTAAATACACGAGTCTTCAGCACTATGAAATATTTTGTCACAAAATATGCTGTTATGGAATTTTTCATTGACAGAAAAACAGTAATTAAATCTATTATTCTCCAGAAAAAGCTGAGTGGTATGATGTGCATAATCTTTTTATTGTACTTGGAATAAAGAAAAGAAGTTTTAAAAGAGATTAGGGACTGAATGATGAGAAAGTGGAATAACTGAAAACACTAGCTCCTATGCTATATAGGTGATAGTTGTGAGACAGGTTTGAGAGGCTCTATACATAGCTCACTTTCAGGTGAAATCTTATTATCTTAAGCAGATGATCCTATGTTTCTGCTAAATTAAAGCTTATTCTGACATACTGTAGTTGTGTTATGTTTGCTATCTCAATTGTTCTATTTGTTGCATTAATTTAACAAATAAGTACTAGGCCTATATTAAGGTATGTAATGACTTGCATCATTATTGTCCAAATTTCCCTTTGATGGTGTCCCAGTCAAAGCAATAATGTTAAAGTAGTTACAACAACCCAAAGCTTATCTTTTGAATATTTAGTCAGTAAAATTATATTTCATGTAAAAGGAAATGTAGTTGTTGAAAAATGATGTGAATACTACTCTTGTTAAATACTTTCTGATAAGATCATAATGCTGTGAGATGTACCTTATTTATTAAGGGGAAAAAAAGAGACTCTTGTTTGATTTCTCAAACTGTGGCAGGTTTCTCCAATCTTCCAGATATTTTGGGAATACAATTCTAATATGAAATTTTATCCTGACATGAAATATTAGAATATGTGGTATCAGCACAACTAAAAGGCTGGGGAAGATTGACTGGATATTCTATGTGATTCTTTATTCTCTATATTAAATATATTTAATGTTGGTATAATGTGCATGTTTAATAATGTTTCTTGTGTTAAATTATTTTAACAATAGCGACATAATTCAGTTCAAAACACATATTTTAAAATGTAATACTTTTACCTTAGTCAACAAAAAATCCTTAGTCAACAAAAAATTTGTTTCTGTTTGACTTCAACTTTAAGTCAATGAAGACAATATTAGTATGTAAAAATGAATGGGAGAATATATTTGCAATCATTTAGAAATGATATTTTTATTTTTAAAGAAGTTTCCCCAAATATTTTAGAATATGCTGGAAAACAGCCTAGTGAATAAGCTAACTTCATTGCCAATTATCACATATTTATTGTCACTTGGTAGTTTGTCTGACTATTCATTTTTATACAAGTTAAGAATAAAATATTTTAATTGTTAATGTATCTTTAATAATATTCATACTTTGTTCTAAGCATTAAAGTTTCTGTTTGCTAAATTTTTAACTTTAAATGTTTGTGATTTCTGAATCAAATTTAACATCATACTGAAGTAATAAAATGGATATTCTGCAAGTCTGGTGTAATTTAAGCTTGGACAACAAGACAGTTACAAGGTTTTCAAGAATATATTCTAATGATAATGAATAAAATGTTGAAAAATGATGGGGTATTTTTTTCTAATGAATACTGTTAAAAGGTATATACATTTGTAAATTTTGTAAACAATTTTCATTCCAATCTTCCTAATATTCCAATATTTATTCAATTTTATAATTCATTTATCAAAATCAACATATTTCCATTTCTTGTTTTCATATTTCTTGTATACAAAAGAAATATTAAATGTATTCCTAATATCATTTAAGATTAAAACAAAATTTTTAAAAAGAAAAGGAATCTGCATATTGTGCAGGTGTTGTATGAAGTGCATATTTTGAAGAAAAAATAATTAATTCTTCCATAAGCCAAACTGTTTGCTGACCTTAAATATTCATGAAGTGCAACAGTCTTACAAATCAAATTTAATTAAATGATTCATTTTCACCACTTATAAAAGGTTTATTAAATGTTTATTTGCTCATGCAAATTAAAGCATTAGAGTAAAAATCCACATGAAGCTTGGCACTACCAGAAATAAAATTGAAAGATTTTTCATCTTAGTGCAATACCTTGCCATGTTTAAACTGCTCAGCTTGTCATCTAGCATCTCTAATGAAACTGGGGAGGAGGCTGTTTATTTGCATAATAGGACATAATTTGCTGTGGTGAGATTTTAATTATTTATAGCTGTCTGAAATATTTAAAATGGCATCACTAAGGAGCATGAAATGCTGCATAATGCCTTCATTTCAGATTTCCTGCCGTTTCCTTTATGGGTCAAGCATTTTATTTCTAATTAGTGTACCAGGCTACTTACTGAAAAAACATAAGAAAAACTAGTTTTGGTCTGTATGCAATCTGAGAAGTTACAGGCTGCCAAATGTAAGAAAAGAAAAGTGTGCTGTTATGCTATAAGATAAAACTGCTTTAATAAATTCTTCAGCAATACACAAGTCAAATAAGTCAAAGACTGAAAATGTGGTTACAGGGAATCGACTGCAATACATTTCTGTGTACTATTTTTGTTCCGTCCGGAAAGAAGCACGTGAGACTGGGTTCCAAATGAGCACGTGAGACTGGGTTCTTTCCGTCCGGAAAGAAGCACATGAGACTGGGTTCCAAATGACAACTATTTATTTAACTCGCAAGGCAAAAATATACGAAACAACAGCCCAAGCTGCGGCAGCTCTTTTTATAGTGGCTTGCCTGCAGCTTGTGGCCGATGACACTCTTTTGACTGTTCCCACCATTTGGCAGGCTTCCCGGATTGGTTCTTGAATAACCAATCCGCGACTGGTTATTCAAAAGAGTGGTCTTTTTGGCCAATCAGAAAGAGGAACTTGGAACCTACCAAGTTTACAATTTTAAGACAGTCTTACTTTTTAAAATAAGTTTCTTTGTCTTTTTAAGAGAAACACATGTTAAAAGTGAAAATATATTTTCTCTCATCATGGACAGTTTCTGTTGGCTGATAAAAATACAAGAAAATAAGTGTATCAAATTCACAGTCTGCACTTTTGATTAATTTTAATGTATCAAATTCAAACACTGTGTCATATTACTCCCCTACCATCAACAACGGAATGCCAAATTACTGCTAGAAAAGTTTTGTACTTGAGCATTGCTTGCGGGTAGTGGGTTGAAGGCAACATATCAGCAGGGATAACTGGAGCTTGCACTATCATAGCCATAACTGTAATTCCCTTTGGCCTTTTTTGCCTTCCCCTCTTTGCCCACACATAATCTTCATATATAACCTTTCTCGCACATAAATTAATGGGAAAGATTAACAACAGAGACACACACAGAGAGAAGACAGAATTAACTCTTCCCCCTTTGTGAGCTGATGCTGAGACAAATAATTATTTAGCGGGCTGCAGACAGAGTGATTTGAAGTGGAATTGTGAAATTCAGTGGTGAAAACAGGAGGAGGTGTTTAGGCTTTTATGATTTGCACACTGTATGCAAGCTGCAGATTCAATTTCAATGCAATTCAATTCTTTTTCTCAATTCTTCAACCAGAATTTATGCATACATAAAATACAACAATAAAATAGATTCCACATCATAGTTTTCTAATAAGTATATGCATATGTGTGAGTCTGGCAGTATTACCATACTGTATATAGGTATGTTTTCCTCCTATGTACAGTATGTCATCTTCAGGATATTTTCACGCAGAAAATGATGTGTGTAAAAGTCATCTTGGTGTCCAAAGAAATTTGCTCCAACAGGCTGGCATAATATAAAAAGTGCATTAAGAATATTTAAATTTGCAGATGATACAACAGTGGTGGATGAGTCTGCCTACTGAGATGAGGTGGACTGGTTGCTTTTGTTGTGTGGAGACAATAATTTGATCCTTAACACCAATAGGACCAAGGAGCTTATCGTGGATTACAGAAGGAATAGATCAGATATTCAACCCTTGGTTATCAATGGAGACCAAGTGAAGCAAGTGTCTAGTTTTAAATATTTTGGTGTTATCATAAAAGAGGACCTGGTCTGGGGTGCTCACATTACAGCACTGGTGAAAAGGACCCAGCAGAGATTACATTAAGGAAATAGCAATTGAATGAAAAATTGCTGATGACCTTCTGTAGAGAGTACTTTAACTTACTGTTGTGGCCCTATAGCAGCCAGCGGAGCTGGCAGCAGATTCAGACAGTGAGCAGGTTGGGGAGCAGCATGGTCCAATCCTGGAGTCTGATGAGTGGCATGCATTGGGGGCAGAAATGGGACCAGGACTCCTGACAGTTATCAGCTGCCTTCAGAGTCAGACATCAGTGAGGACAGCTAGAGCCTGTTCCCAGTGTGCATGTGCATAGTTGCCAGATGAAAGGAACAGCTGAGGAACAGGGGATGACTTGGGAGTAAAGCCACAGGTGGATGGTGAATGGCCCCTCCCCTAGAGTACAAAAGAGGAGTGAAAGGAGAGTGGGCTTTGCAGGAGACAATTAGTTCATTTCAGCATGCTTGCCAAGTATTGTGGTGTCTGAAAGATATAGGCCTGGCCCCTTTCCAAGCCTGATAAAGGTTTGTAATTAGGAACTATCATGAAAGACTGTTGGCCTGGACTTTGTTGGAGAGGAAATTCTTTGTAAATAAAATAAATGGGGTTTATCAGGATGAGGAAGTCAGCTTTGTGCTGTTGGGAGAAGCCTAGATCAGAACACTTACTGCACCTATGTATGGTTTACCAATTGCCCAGTGGCAGAGAGAACCAGAGGATTAATATCACTGCCCAGAGGATCACTGGTTGCCCTCCCCTTCTTGGAAGAGCTTTATAGTTCCCGCTGCCTTAAGAAAGTTCAAAACATTCTCAAAGATTCATCTCATCCTGGACATACTTTTTTTGAACTATTACCATCTGGCAGAAGGTACAGGATAATAAAAACAAGGACAAATATGCTGAAAAACAGCATCTATTCCAGAGTCGTAACTATATTGAATTCTACTGAATAGTGTAATACAAATGAAGTGTCATGGGTTTTCAGTTCAATTGTATAGAATGTGGAGGCTTTTGTTTGTTTTTGTTTTATTTTTATAGTTTTCTTATGTATGATGTACACTGAAGATAGCATTTAATTTTTTTGTACGTTTATTGCAATGACTATAAAGTAAACTATAATAGTTTCCTTAGGCTTCTAAAAATCAATGATAAAATGGCATTATAATCTGTTTAGAAGATAATTTACAGCTGGTTTCACTTGTGCAAATCAGATTCCGGAAAGCTTCTTAAAAGCAATTTATGTAGATACTTAGCAGAAACAGAACTAATGATCTGCAAATGATCTTGGAAATGATCAAAGATCTACACGTGGAACAAGAAGATCTGCTTGTAAGTTTCACTTAAGTCCTGATAAAAGAAACTCTTGAAATCATCAAAATTAAATACCAACCACCCAAACTCCTCATGGAACTAACAGAACACTGCTTAACCAACACATATTTCATATACAAAGGACAAAGATACAAGCAAATTGAAGGAGCCCCTATGGGACCAACACTGTCACCCATCATTGCAAACCTGTTCATGGAATTATTCAAATCCAGAGCCCTAGCCAATGCCACCCACAAACCCAAACTATGGCTAAGATACATTGATGATACATTTGTGATTTGGCCCCATGGAAAAGAAAACCTAAACAATTTCCTAACACACCTAAACAACACACACCCCAAAATCAAGTTCACCATGGAAATGGAAACAAACAAAGAACTACCATTCCTAGATGTACTAATCTACAAAATAACAGATGGCACACTAGGACACACCGTATACCAGAAGAAAACACACACCAACCGCTACTTCAACACCACCACCCAGCACAGATAAACTCCGTGGCTAAAACACTAATTACCAGAACCAAACGCCTGGCAGACAAGACACATATAAAGACTGAACTATGCACCCTGACTAAAGTATTGACAGCCAACGGCTTCCACAAAAGCAAAATCACTGGCTTGATCCACAAAAACAAATGGAGATCTAGAAGATGAACAGACCTATGGAACAGCTGTCCTGCCCTATATAAGAGGTACTACAGAAAAAATCAGTAAGATACTACACAGGCATCACATCAAGACTGCCTTCAAAACAGAAAAATAGCAGCCATCCTAAGAAACCCCAAATATAAAATTGACCTGGAAAACCAAGGCATATATGAAGTCCCCTGTGAATCATGCTCTGCCACATACATTGGACAGACTAATAGAAGAATAAGTACCCGCCTGGATGAAAAATGCAGTAAAAAAGCTGGAACATACTTCCTCACTAGTCCAACACATGAAAGCCGCAGGTCATAGTATCGACTTCAATGGCACCAAAACCCTAGCCACTATAGAAAACCCCAGCTACAGAATTATCAGAGAAGCCATAGAGATTGAAAAAAGACCTGAAAGCATGAATAGAAGAGATGATTCCAGCAGACTGTCAATTATTTGGAAGCCTGCACTCACAAACAAAAAAATCTCCATACCACAAGCCAGGCAAACACTGGGCACAAACAGACTTCCCCTGATACCTCCAGCTCAAACACATGCCGACCAGGCACCCAGATGAAACCTAGTTTCCTAATAAATGATAGCTGTCCGTTTACTTGGAGCCAAGCCACACTAAAAGCCTCCAATACAGGAAACACAACATATACTTTTTTTTTATCAAATAAAAAGGATAAAAAGCTGGAACAACAAATTAAATAACAAATTGTCAGTAAGATACAGTAAGAAAAATGCTTCATTCAATTATCCTTTGCTGTGTCCCAAAATCCTTATATTCTGGAAATAGAGGATTCTATATATTAATTTCGTTTTGAGACTGGTTTTCTGGTGGGTCAGATTCTGATGAATTGCATACCCATCCCATAGGAATTTGCAGCTGAGCAATGGAAATGGATTCCCTATGCTTTTTTATTATTAATAGCTTTTATATTTCAGCTGTGTTTATGGTGCAAAATATTGAAGTTACTTGTGACTTGTCAGCTGTTTGCTTATGGATGTAAACTAATAGTTATAATGAAATATTATCTTTTACATAAAATTTTGTCGAGTGCATTTAGATAAATCGATACATATATGAGATATATTTCCTTTCTTTTAAAAAGTTAAGAAATTTTCAGAACTTGCACAAACTAATAAACGCTGCCTAAGCTTCAGAATTATTATTTTAAAAAACTGAAACTTAGAACTGTGTGACAAAGAAAGATTATTCAAAAATACACACAGAGACAGTGAAATAGTATCATAGCCCAGATTTGTTTGTTTAACTGACAGCAAAATTAATGTGTAACCAATTTAATAATTCTGTTATTTAATCAGTTAAATTGTTTCAGAGAGCAGCACAGTTCAGAAATTGGTGATTAATAAAAAATTAAGATAGTAATTTAAAAATGAAAGATAAAGAGCTTTAAAGAGCTGTAAAATTTGTATATATTTGACCTGCTTAATTAAGTAAATTGTAGAAATAGATTTGATGGGCTGAAAAAGGGAATGGGAACCAACTGTTTATCGAACATTGGGGGGGAAATGTTTTTATTTTGCATGTGAGCATTTGCTGGCTGTATAATGGTTAATGCCATTGTAAATCTTTAATCTAGCATACCTCAAGCTATGCATAACCATGAATCTCATACAAAATAAGAAAAAAGAAGTAATATATGAATATTTGTAGATAAAACAAAATATTTTGTGACATTAAAAATGTACTGGGTTTTCATATACCACTTCTGGAGTGAGGATTTGATGAAATAAAATTATTGCTCTTCGTAAGGCATAAATATTAAATTATAACAGGAGTCAAGTTTATATAACCAGGATATCTTTACCTTTTACTACATCCACCTGAGAGCCAGTTTAGTGTAGTGGTTGATTAGATACTGGGAATTCTAGTCCTGCTATGGGCATAAAGCCTCCAGGAACTTTGTGTCAACTTCAGCAGGGAAGCAATGGCAAACCACTTCTGAAAAATTTGCCAAGAATGTTGCAGAAATTTGTTAATGCAATTCATAATAATTGGACATAATTCAATGGAAGAAAAACAAATCCCTCTATAAATAATTCTAATTGCATAATTGGGTAGCATCTAAATTGTTTTTAATTGTGCTTTCTCAAGAAAAATAGATTTGACCTCTGTTCTGCTGAATGTTAAAGTTTAAGCTTTTAAGTGGAAGTTTAACTAATGATGGACATGGACTTGATCATCTCAAAGCAAGATGTAATATTTTGGAAGCAATTGCTTTGTATATCTATTTAATGCTGTTTCACTCAGTGTCTACAAATTACAGCATCATGAATTTTGATGCTATATCATGGTTTTCTATGAATATAAAGCATCATGGTTTTCAATGAATATAAAACTATTTTGATGCCAAACTTACTTGAGCTAGTGCCTGACGAAAAAAGAATGATTCTGGCAATTTATAAAGTGTTTGTTTCCTGTGATAGAAGAAACTTTAATTTCCCCAGATAAACTGGTGGACTTTAATATGTGTCTGTTTTCAATATCTTGTAGTGAGAGCCCTTTAATAAATTATAATGTCTTGCTATGCAGCTAGTATAGAAATTGATCAATTTTAAAAATATAGTCTTCATTATAGGAGTTTGATCTCTATAAATAATGTATAAATGAGAGCTTCCAGATGAAAATATTTAAATGTAGTTATTGTCAATCAACTGGTATAGATTACATTATCAGGAAATTTCTTGTTAATATGCTAATCCAAAAAGAGATCATCACATGATTTTTGTGACTTTTTAGATTCTGAAAAGTACTTCAGAATTATCTGACAATAGCATATGGACAATGTAAGATTAATACTTCAACACCTAAGTCCAAATGTTTTGTTCTATTTAGTGCTGCTATTGTAAAACATATTTAGTAACAGCCATAGACAAAAAAGTTTTGTATTTACATAGAAATAAGCAAAAATACATGTATTTAAGTTTATATTGTAAAGAAGCTCCTTTATAATCAAAATAAATAGTACTTGGCTATGTGTTGAAGAAATTTTGTTTATTTTGATTAAGAACAAAAAGTGAACTTAAGACAAAGGTCTGAAAATTGACAGGTCATCCTGAGATTAGGTTTCAATTATTGCCTTAATTTATAGGTGATGCAGTCCATTAACTTAAGGAAGGGGATACTCTACACTTCATTATTTTTGAAGGTTATTATTTATTTATTAAATTTATATGTCACCCATCTCACTCTAAAAAGAAACTCTGCGTGGCTTACAATTAAAAGAAAAAAGAAAAAAAGGAACAGAAATGAGGTAAAAACAATATCCAAATGGTGGTAGGATTTGCTATTAAAGAATGACATATATCTTACACTTTCCAAATTGTGCCTTAAAGCTATGAATGCCCAAACAAAAATGATTGCTGTTGCCAGGCCAGTGATTTTAAGAAATGGGAGAAACTGCGGAAGAATGTATGGCAGGTTTTATGGGGTTCATGTCTGCATTTTGTTTGAATGCTGTGAAATTACCTACATGGAAAGTTGTGCTGCTTTTAGCCAAAGTAAAATTTAAACTATATGACCTAAAAAGGCTTTTAAAAACCTTTATTTGCAAAAAAAAAATAAGGAATTATTAACATAAGCTATAGATTTTGAAAACACTTTTGAAAATATAGATATTAAAAAATAGACTGTTAGTAGTGCTTATGCTGGTTATAGATAAACAGCATAAACATGGAGAATGAAAAAATGAATCATAAACACTCCCAAAATCTTCATTTAGATAATTCATAAAGGCCAACTGCATTACTATAACTGAGAATGTATTTGTATGTTTTTCATGGGTTTTATAAGAAGGTACAAATTCAAATATAAATACTTAAAATCATTGTATTTACTTTATATTGTAATACAATTCTATGCAATACAGAAATAATAACATCTGGCTAGCTATGTGATGGCTATAAAATAATAACAATAACAATAATAATAATAACAACAACAACAGCAGCAGCAACAACAAAAACAACAGAACAAGGCTGCCTTCATTGAAGCTTATTCCAAAGAACCAATCAGCACAAGTATTAAAGAATGCCAATGCTTTAATATGAACCACAACTACCAGTTTAGGACCAAAAAATAAATCAAATAATGTACAGCACAGATGTAGTTGTAATTAAATACAATCAAAAAACACAGCCAAACATACAACACCAAAATGGAAGATTAGCATGTTAAGATCATATACAAGCAAGCTAAACAGATGAACAAAAAGAAGCTGAATAACAAGAAGACCATAGGAACAAGAAATATTAATGAAGCACTGGAAATAAAACATCAGAAAAATAGTATAGTTAGGAGCAAAATTTGGGAAAATTTCCAATTTCAGTCAAATCAAAAATGTTTCTACCAATCCATCAATGCAAAGATCAGTGCAGTGAACCATTCAACACCTCACCAAAAAGAAACAGCGAAGCTCTGGGTACAGCTATAGAACAGCCCAAAGAAATACCAAAAAAATATTGACGACTGGGTAAAGGAGGTAGATTAAAATAAAAAATAAAGACTAAAATAAAAGAACATGTAATAACAAAATAAATTGTGGAGAAAGTCTCCATGAAGATCGAGAATTGGTCAGGAACAGTGAACATGAGCTTATGGCTTTGTTTTGAAACATCTGACTGCTCAATCATTGCCAAGTTGTATAACAATTTACTTCATGAAAATGAAATTGAAGATTTGTTAAACATCTGGCAAAACCTACCTGATAATGAAAGACCCAACAAATGGAACAGTTGCAGGCAACTACAGGTCAATTCTTCTTAGTAGCAACTTATAACAACTTAGTAGAAACCCTAACTTACATGAAATTAGAGGTTTTGTGCAAAGATCAAGATATAGTTGCTGGTCAATGGCTATAGGCTGAAACAGGTTCATCATTTGTCATTGTACTGATTCCTCTGTCATCAATACTGAACATATCAGGTTACAGCTAATAAACATCAAAAACTTTCCAATCTCATTTCAATGAATGATCTTAAGCTGTATGGAAGAACATCTTCTAAAATATTGCTGCTCAACACTGTCTATATATGAAGTCAAGATACTTAATGAAATTTGGACTGGATAGATGTGCCATCCTCACCATTAACATGGAAAAAATAGTGAAAAATGTAGGAATCAAGATGCCTCATGAAATAACATCAAGAGCCTGGATGAAAACAATCACTATAAATACTTGGGCATCCTTCAAGCTGACAACATCAAGCACACTGAATCAAGAAGAAGGTTAGAAGTTTAAATCCAAACTCAGTGAAGGGAATATCATCAAGGTAATCAATACCTGGGCAATTCAGTCAATAGCTACATAGATGAAATAGTGGACTTGACTCAAGCAGAATTAAAAGGATAGGAAGACCAGAAAAATAATTACAGTGAATCATGCCTTTCATCCACACAGTGATGTTAACAGACACTAATTATCAAGGAAAATAGATAGGTGGCAATGTTTTATGCATACCAGAGAATGCAAGAAGAAAAAAGGAATTGAAAGAATATCTGTAGGACAGTAAAGGAAATGTGCTGAAGCTAGAATACCAGAGAGACTTCTAATAGGAGTACTGGAGAGACCAAACTGACATAAAGGAAGATAAAATGAAGAATAGGAAAGAGACATGGAATGGCAAAGCACATTAAAAAAATAGGCAAAGAGGATAGAAACAAGACATGACAATAGCTAAGAGCAGGAAAGTTGAATAGAGAAACTGGCTGTACAACACAAAGTAGTAAGTATTAAGCTAGAACTGAGAAGACAACAATAATAGCAAACATAACCTTTGCAAAGAAGCAATAGCATGACAAAATAGCACAAATGACACTTTATAATATGTGCAAGAAATACCACCTACCTGCAAGCAAGAACTGGTGGGACCATAAAATAGATAAATACAATAGAAAATGAAGAATCTAAAGTGCTCTGGGGCTTTTGAATTCAAACATAAAGCATCTGCCACATAACACCATAGACTTAAGAATGTCTTGATAGTGGACATAGTAGTACCTGGAGTCAGAAGAATAGTACAGGAAGAACGGGGGGGGGGGGGGGGATGGGATCACAGAAAAAGACAAAGGCCTGCAAATGGAAATAGAACTACTATGACAAAAGAAAGCAAAGATACCCTAATGCTAACCCAATTGTAATAGGCACCTTAGGTAAAATATCCACCCTCCCATCTGTCCCTGCACTTTTCTCTTATTTATCATCTTGGCTGATTGGCATTGCAGGCCTCAGCTGATGTGGGGAAAGCTGCGCACCCCCATAAACCCAATCACCAAACTGGTAGTGAAAGCGGTAGGATCCCACTGCTGATACACAGCCTCTTGAGCGCCTGTATCGAATTAGGTCCCTTTGTCATCCCCACTGTCCCTGCTGAATGTTTGAAGCCATCTCTGTTGCAGGAATGCAGACCACCTCCGTGGTTCTTCCATCCCTCGAGTCCAGCTTGGTTTTCTGCCAATAAAACCATAGACTGCTGCAAAAAAAGAAAAGAAAAAGCACTTTTACTTGAAATAGCCTACTTGAAATAGCTTACTTTCTGTGACAATATCTTTAACAGCATCAAACAACAAGATTTGTCTTTATTGAGGGTCCTTGGGAAAATTCAATATGTGAAGAACAGTGCTAAATTCAGTTTAAACATCTGGCTGAATGTGTGATCAGCCAGAATAATACCAAATCTCAAGGAGTCTTGAACAATCCTCATGAGGACATTATATGGGGCATGGCCTATGTTTCTCAGCTACTCAATGGAATGCCAGAAGGCAATGCATCCATCCTGCTGAGATTGAAGAAACACTTGATGAAATTTCAGGATCTGATAGAGAAAAGGTTTGAAACAGGAACATTTTTACTTCAAAAGATCCTGTGCGCTGTGAGATGGAAACAAGGCAGTTTAATTTAAAGATCAGTATCAAGGGAACACTGCTTGAGAATACTTTTGAATCCTAATGGGAACAGGCTCTCCAACAAGACTCTTAGAGGGTAAAGTTTGTCACTAACCTTTTGTTAAAGAGATTGACTTAAAGTGGTTTCTAAGAACCAAGGAGGCTCTTGGGGAGAAACTTAAGTTTAGCAAACGTTAAAATGATAATATCAAGCTCTAACATCCATGGAGACCAAGCTTTTGTCTAAACGTAGAGCAGTGTTCTTAATATATCTTGGAATTGAAAGAAAAACTTTCTAAAGTAAATGGAATGACTTCAAGACTCTCAAACTTTCTAAAAATTCTGACTTGGACACCATAGAAATTGGAAGTTGACCTTAGCTATGAAGACTTTAGATGGTTCACAGATAAAATGATCCACTTGAAATGAAAAAAATCATAGATTACTTGAAGAGTTATATTGAAAATAATTTGTAAAATGTCAAAATACTTCTAGACCCTTTGAAGTAAGATCAAGACTGGCAGATTTTATATTTTATAACTATTTTATATATTAATAGGTAACTAGAAGCAGTTTTTTCTTGTACCTTTATATCACTTTATATGTTCTATCTTTGTGGACCGGCAGGAGGGGGAGAGGCCAGCAAGCGTACATGCATACGCAACTCCATTTGTTTGCACATGCAGCTCCATTGCCACTCATGCACACGCAGCTCCATTGCCACTCATGCAAATGGAATGCCCATGCATGCACTCACCTGCTGCTTACACAAATGGGGAAACACACACTGCAAATAGCTCATTGCCCACTAGTGGGCTATGGTCCAGAGGATGGGGAGGCCTGTCCTAATTGCTCAAGAAAAGACAAACATGTTTGGATTTTCCCCTTTGCATATTTAATTGTACACACATTTATAAATTACTGTACTGTTTTTATAAATTACTGTACTGTTCAAAGGGTTAGCCCTTTGAACCATTGCTGCTTAGAGAAAATCCCTTCAGATTATGTTGATATCAGAATTTGTGGCAGAAAATTTATGGGTTATGCATCTAGTATGAAAGTCTGCCCATCACTGTCAATGTTGAATGGTTTTTAAAGACAGTTTCTTTCCATGATTGTTTTATAATTATTCTACTGGTTTTGGTTCTAACTTATATTCTTCTGAAGTTTCATTTGTAAGAGATCTTTATGATATATGATTTGCTATACTATTTAAAGAATCTATCTTGAAATTACCTTGCAAAATTTATTTCATTTTTTAAATTTTATTTATTTATTTGATTTGTCAATTGCTTACAAGATAATAGATATAAGTATATACATAGTTATGAATACATGAAATGGGTACATATAAGAAAAATAAAAGAAACAATAGGACAGGGATGTAGGCATATTGGTGTGCTTATGCGCCTACAGACCTTTTAGGAAAGGGGTGAGGTCAATAGTAGACAGTCTAAGGTTAAAGTTTTTGTGGTTTGGGGAAGAAACCACAGAGTCAGGTAGAGTATTCCAGACATTGACCACTCTGTTGCTGAAGTCGTATTTCCTGCAATCAAGTTTGGTGTAGTTAACCTTGAGTTTGTATCTATTGTGTGCTCTTGTGTTGTTATGTTTGAAGCTGAAGTATTCATTGACAGGTAAGTCATTGCAATGTATGATTTTATGTACCATACTTAGATCAGATTGAAGATGGCATACTTCAAGGTTTTCTAGGTCTAGAATTTCAAGTCTGGTGGCATAAGTTATTCTACAATGAGTAGAGGAGTGGAGAACTCTTCTTGTGAAATATTTCTGGACTTTCTCAACTGTGCTAATATCAGATTCTTAATGTGGGTTCCAGACTGATGAGCTGTATTTGAGTATTGGTCTAGCAAATGTTTTGTATGCTCTAGTTAGTAGTGTGATATTACCAGAGAAAAAGCTACGTAGGATTAGGTTAACAACTCTTAATGCCTTTTTGGCAATGTGGGCTCTAGTACTTAAACCATTAGAGATGAGTATTCCAAGGTCCTTTACAGAACTTGGATCATCAACAAGGTCTTGACTATTCAGCTTGTATTTTATTTTCTGATTTTTTTTGCCAATATGTAAAGGTCCTGTCACATTGGCCGAGGGATGCAAAACGTATGTAAAAAGGACACCAGCGGATGAGAAAATGTTCCATCCGTTGTTATCCGCTCTCAAAAGTGCCCCGAATTTGCATAAACAGAGCGGACAACAATGGAAAGGAATGGACGGGGGGAGGACGTAGCCAGGATGGAAAGCGGATGCTCCATGGAAGCCTAGCGGGTGGAAGCGGATGGAAGCAGATGGCACATCCGCAGGGCTTCCCGGGGAGCACAGCGAAGCGGACATGCAGCGGAAAGAGCGGATGCCGAGTGGATGCCGAGCGGATGAAGCGGATGCAGAGCAGAAGCCTAGCAGATGCCTAGTGGATGCCTAGCAGATGCAAAGCGTTCAATGCGCATGCGGAGAGGATGCATTGCGTCAGCCCAGCAGGTATAAAGGGAAGCATCTCGCAAGCAGGTCACCATTCAGAGGAAAGACCTGCTGCCAGACACAGCTCGAGCCAGCCAGCCAACAACCATGGGGAAGAAGAGAAACCCTGTGGCATCTGCTGCCAGCCCTGGCAAGAGGGACAGGGCCACCATCCCACCCCCTGGCCCTGACTCTGCTTCTGCTGCGGCTGACTCTTCTGGTGTTGGTGCTTCTGCTGGTGCTTACTCTGCTGGCAATGCTCCTGGTCCTGCTGGTCCTGCTGGTGCTCCTGGTCCTCCTGGTGCTCCTGGTCCTGCTGGTGCTCCTGGTCCTGCTGGTCCTGAGGGTCCTGCTGGTGCTTACTCTGCTGCTGCTGATCCTGGTGCTGCTGGTGCTGCTGGTGCTGCTGGTCCTGCTTTTGCTGCTACTGTTGTTGTTGCTGCTGCTGCTGCTGGTGGTGTGGTGGAGTAGCCCCTACAACCTCGAAGCCCCTCTGATGAGGGCCTAGATGGCCCTGCCAGAGGGAGGAAGAGGCATACACGTGAACGAGAACGGGAGAGGAGGCAATACTCCATTGAAGAGGAACATGAGGATGAGGTGCTGGAATGGCTGAGGGAGAACGAGTATCTTTGGCGGAAGTGACACAGGCTCTATTGAGACACCAAGAGGAAGCAGGCTGCTTGAAGAGAGAAGGCGGAGAGCCTGGGCTACACTTCGGAGGTGCTCCTTGGCTGGTGGAAGCACATGCACACCTGGTACGGGAAGCTGAACCTCAAGAAATCTGGCCAGGCCACGGTCAAGCTGACGGACCGAGAGACCTACATGATGGCCAAGTGCAGCTTCTTGGAGGGTGAGATCCGCCACCGAGAAGCAGCCCCTCTGACAACCCTCTCTCTCAGGCAGCCCGTAGAGAGCCAGTCCTCTTCTGGCCAAGAGTCAGCTCCTGTGTCCAGGCAGGTATCTGTGGAGCGTCCCACGACGGAGAAAGCTGCACTCCCTGTGGCGGAGTGCATGGAGGATCCCCTGACGCAGTGGGAGCAAGGAGAGGGCACTTCCACCAGAAACCAACCCACATCCACCCCCAGCTCCACCTCCACAGAAAGCAGGCAGAGAGCCAGTCCGGAGGGGCAGAGCCCCACTGTCCTGCTGTAGATCAGGGACAGCATCAGAAGCAGCGTAGATCTCCTCTCCCAGCTGGTACACACCGACATCCCATCCTCCAACCACAAGCTCTTCCTCACCTACGTCAACCAGACCCTCATGAACATGTCCGAATCACAGTACCAGGTGATCAAGGACAGACCCAGCTGAACCTGCCCCCACCCAGTCCAGGTCTGCTCCTCCACCCCTGATGATGTCACTGCCCTTCCAAGGCTTTCCACAGACCCTCACCTACCAAGGCTACGGCTACCAGGAGCTCCAGCAGCACAGGCAGCCCTTCCCAGTCCAGGCACAGGTACATCATATGCCACTGGTGCCACCGATGCCATAGATGCCACCGATGCCACAGATGCCACCCACGTCACAGATGCCACCCATGCCACAGATGCCACCCACACCTCACCTCGCTCAGCTGCAGACCAGACATCCCCACTACACTGCTCCTTCCTCCACCCCACAGCCAAGCCCAGCCTCAGAACATCTGTCATCGGTATTGGGGTTGACACCCCATGTCCTGGAGGAAGGGGCTCTCAACATCACAGGACTGAGCCAGCTCTCTGAGAGCTTCCTCCACATACCGTCCCCTGTTGTCCTCTCGGGGCCAGGCACCCCAATGGCACCTCAGACCAGCACTCCAGCAGCAGCCACCTCCATAGCACATGGACCCTTCACTCCTGAGACTATAGGCACGCCTCAGAGTGACTGAGAAGAGTGCCAGAGACTGGGTGGCTACCTGTTGACTTTATCTTTGCTTGGGACACTTGGGTCATTTTTCTTTTACAGCTTATTATTTATAAAGATTATCTTTGCTTCACACACTTGCTTCATTTATTTTATTAAACAAAGTCTTGGTGGAAACTTTTAGAAATGGTTTAAGCCTTTGCATGCTTGTGGGATTGGCAGGGATACCTTTGGGATGGGTAATAGCTGTGGGATGGGCAGGGATACCTTTGGGATGGGTAATAGCTGTGGGATGGGTTAGGATACCTTTGGGATGGGTAAGGATAGCAGTGGGATAGATAAGCCTCCAGTGCAAGCATAGTGGGACTGTATGGTCCACCCTCCCAGATGCCACACCTTTGGCCCTTTATTATCAATAACAATGTAATCATTCATCCACACATTTCAACATAAACACAACTCTTTATTAAATGCCCTGTTCATTGCAGGGCCACTCAACATACATGGCCCAATCTCATCCATGTGATGAGACAGGCTGAAGGAAGCATCCATTTAGCATGTACCATCCTGTCTTGCCACTCCACTGCTCCAGCTGGTGAGTTGCACCAGTGTTTCAGGAGGTTGCGCTGCTTCTTCCCTTCACGTAAAGCTCTGTTGGGGCCTTGCACATCCACAGTGTCTATCAGGTTTCGCTCTTACCTCCATTCACCAGGCTCCATGTCCCCATTGTCTTGTTGGATGTCCACAAGCCTGTTCTGCAACACTGGGTAGTGGGTGCGCATGAGATTGTGCAGGATGCAGCAAGCTTTCACGGTCTGTAATGGTTACCTAACATCAAAAATGCACAACAACTACCCTGTTTCTATGAGAGTCTTAATATTTCAACATAAAGAGCTACCTTGCAATTACATGTTTGTTTTATTTAAAACTGCCAACTTGTCAAATTATTATGGTCCTTTTTGTAGACTTCAGCACAACATTCAATACCATCATTCCATACATTGTCTAACTAAATTAAATTAGCTAGCCATGCTTGTAAATGGATCATAAGCTTTCTAACAGTCAGGAAATACCAAGTGAAACTAGGCAAAAATCACATCAGATCCTTGTACAATTAGCACAGCCACACACACCCAGGCTGTGTGGTCCCTCCATTTCTCTTCTCTCCACATACTAAGGACTGTAACTCAAGGGATCCGTCTGTTAAAATACTGAAGTTTTCTGATGATACAACAGTGATTGGTCTCTTTGAAGACAATGACTAATCTTCATATAGATGGGTGTTGTAACTATGTATCATTTATGTGCTTTCAATTGTATATCAATGCAACTATGGATCATTCAGACATTTCAACATTGTATCATTTCACGTGTAATCATTAAGCTTCTGTCTTCTCAGTGACCTTTTACAGGGCACGTACAGAGACAAGGAGTCAAACATTTGCAGAAATGGTTTATTCACTTGGGATTACATTGTCTGGCATGCAGCTTTGTGAAGAAGTAATATCCTGATCAAATATAATTCCTGCCATCCTGTCTGTCCTGATATCCTGCTGTTTTTTGAGTCATTGTTAAATTTGTATATTCCGTCTGACCTAGGCTTAACCTAGATTCTGAATAAACAATCACCCTCCTTTGAATGAGCATAATAAAAGAGCTTGTACCCAGCCATTCTGGGCGCACTCATCTCGAGGAACTTCGTCTCCTGTCATTTCTCTCTCCTTCGCTCCCTGTCATGAGACGCCCATCTGATGCGGGATAGCAGATACCGCAGATGGGAAGTTGAACAACTAGCCTTGTGTGCAGCCAGAACAATCTTGATCTGAACACACTCAAAACTGTACAAACAATAGTAGATTTTAGGAAATGCTTCCCTGTTCTACCACCTCTTATAATACTAGATAACTCAGTATTAACAGTTGAGACCTTCAAGTTTCTAGGTTGTATTATATCTCAAGACTTATAATGGTTACCTAACATCAAAAATGCACAACAAAGAATGTTCTTCCTTTACCAGCTCAAAAATTCAGGCTGCCCCAAAAGCTGTTGGTACTGTTTTACAAAGGAATGATTAAGTTTGTCGTTTGCACCTCGATAACTGTCAGCACTGCAACCAAACAAGAGAGACACAGACTTCAATGGATAGTTAGAACTGCAGAAAAAACAATTGCTACCAGCTTGCCTTCCATTGAGGACCTGTATTCTGCAAGAGCCAGAAAGAGAGCTGTGAAAATATCTACAGACCCTAACATCCTGGACATAAACTGTTTAAATTTTTTCCCTCAAGACAGTGCTATAGGGCATTGCATGCCAAAACAAAAGGGAAATTCCGTCCCCATGCCATCACTCTACTAAACAATTAATTCCCTCAACACTGTCAAACTACCTAAGAGGCCTATTATTTTTCATCTTTCAAATTTCTTTATCTTCTTATGACTACAGCTTTGTTGCTTGTATCTTATGATTTATATTGTTTTATTTAGTAAGCTAATATGCTAGATTGCTTATTTAGTATTGTGACTATCATTGAGTGTTGTATCTTATGGTGTATGATGTATGCATTTTATGATGATTATGATCATGATTTATCACTTGTTGCTTGTATATACACTGAGAGCTTGTGCACCAGAGACAAATTACTTGTGTGCCTAATCACACTTGGCCAATAAAGAATTTTAAATATGAGAAGAATCAAAGAAAAATAATTCCAGCTGCTCAAGGTTGAGAAATACTGCAATATAGGTTAATGCTCTTATTACTATCAGTAAAAAGCATTGAAAATAAAGTGTTCTAGGGTTAATTTGGTATTCATAAAAATCTTTTTGGATTCACAGTGTTATAATTTTTCAAAGAATCACAGAAATATAGGTTACTGTTGATTTTTGTGAAATGCTTGAAGTTCTTTATTATTTTTTTAACAAGCTTAAAGCACAGTAGTCTGTTTCTCATTTTCTTATGTAATGCTAAATATAAACTTGTCATGAAAGTTAGTGTCATTTCCATTGTAATATAGCCTCAACTTGATTTTTTAGCATGCCGTATATATGAACATGAACTCTGCTTTATTCTTGGGTAGTTATACCTTAAAGGTCAACTATTTCTGGAATATTTCTATTGATTTAATTGGCTTTATTTAAATTTAAGATTATATCATTTGCGAACCAAAACTGTAAAAAAAACTGTTCGTTCAACTGAACATTGGCCTGAACATTGTTAATCAATCAACCATTGTGTTGCTCTCCCATTGAATCCCCCAACTAGGTTCTTATGAAAGGTCATGAGGGTTGGGGCTATTGTCACATTGTTGGCAAGATGTTCCATAGGGAAGGTGCAAAAGCAGAAAAGTTCCTTCTATTGGATCCTGCCAACTGGAATAATTGGGCTGACAGGGCCTGCTGCATGCCTTCTCTTCCAGCATAGGTGAGAGAGACCAATCATAATGGGATGAACAACCATTGTTTTATAGTTTATAGTTGTGATAGACATAAAAATATATTATTCTCAGTGTTATGCAAAACATGAGCTGAATTTCATACCCAGTTTATAATTCTCAAATTGAATGGCTTTAGATCTTAGGTCTTATCATAGACCTATGTTAGCCAGTATAAGAGGAAAAGCTAGGCAAAGTTGAGATGAATGGCAATGTATGCATTAACTGGAATCTTAACATTATTGCATCCATTTTCAGTAGCTCAAATTAAAATACTTTCTAAGAGATCTGTTTGTTTAGTTCTCTTTAATCTCAAAAGCTTAAGATAAAGACCTGAAGACCACCACATGTTCTATTCTCAGAAATTCCCAAAGCATAATGGGAGTTAGGGTTAGGGTTTCCCAATTTTCCAGCATTTTTATAACTGACTTCAATCGTGACATATTTCTAAGGATATAAGATTCAAGAAAAACAGATGTTGCGGATAATTTTATGTTTTGTACATATGTGTTAAATAAAGAAATATTTATTATAAATAAATATTTCTTTATCATAAATAAAGAAATATTTATTATTTTATCTGTTTATAAGCATTTTATTGTCTGAAATAACGTAGAGATGCTTCAGTCATTCTCCTTCCTATTCTCCCCTTTTTTTGAACTTTAATTCTAAAATAATTTAATCCTGTTAATGACTTCTAAAATTTGTGTTAATTCTGTAATGTCTTCTGCTCTTTTGTTTGCTTTTTATTTTCTGGCTACTTTTTGAAGCTGCATATCTTCTTTGGGTGCTACTATTTAATCACCATTGCTACCCAGAATTGCATGAGCTAGTCTATAATATTGCCAACTTGTTTCTTCTAAAGTACCAATATCAAATGAGTCAAGAGAAAAGCAGTAGAATTCGGATGTGATCCTTGATTTTGGTTCCTAATGGATATAATTAATGTCTGACTTAAAGTGGGGTAATTTATTTTTATTTATTTTCTTTTTAATCTTAATTTTTGATTTTTCAGATACAGCTGCTAACTAGTGCAATTAGTTTAACATAGGGGTAATATTGAATTGTATACTGTATTTCTATTTCTTTTTGGAAATTACATTCAATTCCAAATTTCAATATTGCGATACTAAGCAGTATTTTTAACTAACAAACTTGTCAGACATTTCAGAATATACTAATTGAGTAGGATCAATTGTTGACAAGAACACAATATTAATTAGTATAACATGGATGAAGTTTTCACTTAGAATATTTGAAACTTTAAGAAATGATTACCATAAACGAAAACATGATAATATTTATTTCTTGATCTAACATATTAATTCAACATTTTTCAGTAGATACTCCAATATTACATTTAAGACAATGCCTGGAATAAAATACCAATGAGAAACTAAAAAGAAAGCCTTGCATCTTAATATATAGTCATCTGTTGTGACATTTAAAGTCTGTTACTTACCCCCAAGTATAGCACATAATGACCACTCTTATTAAAACAACCTTTCTTGTAGTATTTATAATGTTGGACTCCTACTGGTAATATAATGAGGGTAGACTGCATTTTGATTGAGTAACCACTAGGGAGAAATTTAATTTAATTAAACTCATCTTCATTAAAGTATTACATTCAAGTAAAGTGATTATGAAGGCCTGTACAGTATAGGAGCAATCCTGCTACTTAAGGACAGAGAAAGATCACATTAGACAGATCATAACTTCTAGAAAAGCTATTTCTGCTTATACTTTTCTTCAATATTTGAAAAAAAATGGCCTTCAGAAACATGTACAGGCAGTACTGTCTATCACATTTTAAATTCATTCTTTTTCTTTATATTTTATATTTGTCAGCCTTGTGTGATCTTGTTCACAAAAAAGACAAATGTACACTGTTTTGTCACCTCTTGTACTTTGGTATCTTGCTTTTTCCTTTGACTAAGGAGATAAGCAATGCTCAAGGTAAGTTTTAGAACTGTGCTATTAGTTGAAACAAACCATTCCTTTGTATATCATGCAACTTCCTTTAAAACATGATTTGAGTTTTTGAGATACCAGGATTTAGTAGTTGAAATGATAAAATGTTGCTTGGGAGTAGAATTGCTATGCACAGTTAATTACAGTTATAAAAATATTAATATGACTATAGAATTTTAGAGGTGTGGCACTGGAAAGGACCACTTGGAAATATAATCTAAACTTCTTTAATGTGCTGGAAAATCAGTTAAACCTTCCTCAAGAATTAGCAGTCTGTGGTCCACTTGTTTTTTACAGTGAAGAATACTTAAAAAACATTCTCAATATGCTTCTAAAATTATAAATTAAGCATTAAATTTTAACTGATCTGTTTTCAGTTTGGAAAGACAATAATCAGCTGAAATAGGATGTAATCATTATAAATCAGTGATATTAACCTTTGTAAATGACCATGTGTAACTGCTTTTCTTCATTTGTAGATTGTCTTTTGAAAAGTAAAATAATTGTTATCATGTTATCTTTGATACTTTTGACTCCTTGCTAGTTTTAATGAAGTTTGTGAAGGAACTGTTATTTACATAGTACTTTACAGTTTGGGGATTAGTTTGAGGGAGATGTTATGGAGTTCTACTGGTCTCCATAATTAATCTGTAGATGGGTCTACCTATTCTATAATTAAGGTACTATACTTTTTCCTGATTTTTTTGTCCAATTTTTCTTATCATAAGTGTTAGTTTGTGGAATTATGTCTTCGGTCTTTGGCTCTAACCAGCTAATAAACCAATTTCCTATACAATTTTATTCAGACCATGATGCCTATAATAATAGCCTGTGGGCAAGGAAGTTTAGATTATGTTTCTGACTTTCCATATTAGCAGATACCTTGCCTAAGTACAGATCAAGTTCATATAGAAATGGGATTCTGGAATGGAATGGATTCATGTAGGAAGAGTTTTGCAAGTAGGAATAAATGTTTCTCCAGACTAAATAATGGTTGTTGCTTTTGTTATTGACTTGTACTTTATATCGTTCTGAAAGCGGTTAACAGATACAGACGCAGGAATTTTATAACCTTCAGAAAATCAAGATATATTGTACTGTTATATGTTAGATTATGGTAGCTTGATGTATTTTCATTACTTGTAAACATGATTACACAAGAAGTATTCCATATCATTTCACTTTTTTGGTTAATAGAAAGCAGCCATTATTTATTCTGTTACATTATAATGAACCTTAAAATTGCCATTTGTAAAGTACTGTACTTTTTTTAAAATTCACTTTTTATGGCATCAGAAAATATAAAGATTATTAATATATTATTGTTATACAAACATTTTAAAAGAAGGAGTGAAGCTTAAAGAACACCAAAGAGAATGTTACACTACACTACAGTTGAAGCCACATTTTATATTTTCTAAAATTTTCAAATTCTATTTGATTGTTTTGAATTAACAACTGACAAAGCACTTTGCAATGGTCAGTTATGATGGTCAGTATACTTTATGTTCTTCTTTTCTTGTATTTCTTTATAGCTTTAGCAACAGCTTCTGATTTCATTTATTTATTTAGTTTTCTTCCTGCCCATCTCTTGACCTTTTTTGTGAAATGAATTGTTTGTCTGCTTTTTACTCCCCCCTCCACAGCCTTCTTCAGTTCTTCTGTACTAGTCCCAGCTCCTATTTGCTTTTCTTCAATAGGGATGCTTCCTGGCTGCAAATCTTAACTTGCTGCTTCAATTAGCTTTTCAATGGACCCCCTGGCAAGTTCCATTGTTTCCTGCTGCCTGTTCTTTTTTCCTGCTGTTTTTTATGACTTTGCTTGTATTTTTGGCAAACACTGAGTTGCCTAGACAATTTTTTGGAGAACTATTGGTTCCCTGCTGATGTTATCACTAATTCCCAACAGATGTTTTGATAAATCTTTTTTCTTTTTTTTTTGGCCAATTGTAATCAGGTTTGTGTTTTTATGCTTTAAACTAGTTTCTTTAATGAAACCACCAGATATTTCCAAGTTTTAGAAAGAGGTAATTCTCCTCAGTTTCAAACAACATGACACAAACAAAATTAGCAAGAAAATTTCTCCCATTTTGAAGAAGAAAGGTGTTCCCTTGAATTATTTGTTTGGTTCTTTCTTATAAACATTTACTTCTAAAGCGGCAGAAATAGAATTTTATTCTATTTTTATTGAACTCCAACTTCTTAAGTAATCACTGATGTTTTCAGACTTTCATTGTTTTATTGCAGATGTTTGATTTTAAAAAACTGTTCTTCATGTTAAATGAAAAACTGATAGGCTTGCCTTTTAATTCCTCTTAACACAACATTTCAATTGAACCAATGCTAGACAATTCTTATGGGAAATGAGAAGATAATGATGTACCATGTAAAATTTATATTAGCAAGTATCCTTATTTACCCAAGGGAACTTATCAACCAAGAAATTTAATAGTTCTTACCAACTTTCCTATGGGATTTTTTTAGCTATCTGTATTAATAGTGTTAGGAAATAAATGGTTGCCAGGTGTGTTCACTTTTAACTTTTAACTGTATCTTAACTGTAGGCTTAACTGGGAGAAATGTTAATTTATTCCTATTCAAAAAACCACTTATACTTTGAAATGCTACTGAGAGGATTAGTTGTATAACCCTGACTAAAGTTGCAATTTTGAAATGTTAAACTAGAGAGTTTAGGCCCACATTGATCTGTATAAGACAAGTTTCAATTTCTGAAACAGAACAAGTTCAGATTTTTAAAAATTAAAAATAGGAAAGCATTTAGAACTTAAAACTCTTAATATTTGAATCTTCTATAGGAATATTTTGACTAAAACATACATGTAGTCTGTGAATATTTCTGAAATGGAAAAAGTTGTTACAAGATTGTCCATTTGCTTTAATTATTTAATTATCTTGCTTGTAATAACAATTCCTTTCCATCTTTTCTGTTTCTTTTTTTTAAGTAACCTCAGCTATTAAAAAAACTCCGTCTTGCTGGCAATACAATCTTGAATTTCTTCAAAAATAATTTGTTGTGCATCACATTGCCTAAGATATGCAAATTGAACTAAGTATAATGCAGAGCCAGGTGCAAAAAGGGAAATGATCATCTATCCATCCATTCATCTATCTATCCATCTATCCATTATTCTTTTTTTCCCCTTGTTTTCATCTTCCTCCAGGAGACTTTCCTGAAATTAGAACAATAACAGACTTTAAAGGAACTTTTGAAAATATCCCACAGACTTTATGAAATTATGCCCAGGGATATATGCATATGCTTACCCCTGGACATAAGCATATGCATATGCTTCAGACTGTGAATATTTTGGGAGTTTTCCTGGACTGAAAGTTCTTGCTTGAGAAAGAGGTAGCAGATATGACCAGGAACTTTGCAAATTTCATTTTGTGCATCAGTTGCCCCTTTCTGGATTAAGAGTGCTGCTCAAGATTAATGTTAAAATTTTTAATCTTTATCTGCAAGGCTACTCATTACTGCAAGACAAGCACAAAATGAAAAGATTCTGAAATGCCCTCAACAGAGAACGGGTGAGTAAAGATGACAGAAGTAGCAGAGATGAAAAAAATAATAATTTGTTTACTAGGAGAAAGGTCAACAGCTATATTTATTAGTGACTGCAAACTCCTTATGACCTTTTTACTGAAAAAAAAAGTTTTAACAAAATTAAGATTTATTTTTGAATGTTTATGCCACCAACATCAATACTTCTGTAGGGGTTCACAGATAAAGACACATAAAACAATGAAATACTACAGTAATAAAAACAAAGAATAAAAGATGTACAAATTGAATTAAAGCAAACCTATGTTACAGAAAGGACTTCAATTATCAAAACCCTGGGTAAAAAGTCAGGTCAAGGCTCTTCAAAATACCATCAGGATATTTTTGAATTGAAGGGAGGTTTTTTGAATATATTGGAGGTTTTCTCGACATTTCTAGTAGACCATTGTGGTTAATATGTATTTTCTGGAATTATAAACATAAATATGTCTTATATTACTGTCATTAATTTTCTTTTTGACAGAAAGAAAAAACATTTCTTCCATCATAAATGTTTTTACACTTCAACAATTGTAGAAAACTTAATCAATTTTACTATCACTATACCTAGATTAAAAATATGTAGCAGATATTAGTGTATGTGCTTCATTAAAATTTTTGAATTGGTAAATAATATGAAAGATAGATCCGTGAAAATCGTTGACTTTCCATTCCAATGATACTATTTCTGGGTAGAATAAAATATCACAGGCTTCTCTGATATTGAACCAGAAGCAGTCTGGGATTCTGACAAATTAATTTGGAAATAGAAATAGTATGGTGCTCCTATCTGTAGCTACTCAACTATAGTGAAAAAAAAATCTCATGCTATTTCATTTCCATATATACCATGAAAGACTAATCTTTCAGAAAATATAAATTATTTCTATGTAACAGACCATGGGTCCAGGGCAATTCATCTTGATTCTTTTACAATAGCCAATTGAAATCTTTAATGAATCAGCACTTTGAAGTTGATTTATTCTTATGCTCTGCTCCATAGTAACATGTTTTCAAGCTCCCTAATTATCATACTAGTAGTCAGCTGTGCTTTGTCAGGTGTTTTACAACTGTTTCAAGTACTTTATAAGATGTTTCAATGCTTTAAACAAGCAAAATTTTAAACTTAAGAACAATTCAAGATCCAGTTAAACTGAAGGTTCATGGGGACTTTTTGTTAATATAACTCTTTGAGGTTCCCTCTCTCCCTCTCCCTCTCTCCCTCTCCCTCTCTCCCTCTCCCTCTCTCCCTCTCTCTCTCTCTCTTCCTCCCTCCTGCCCTCTCCTCTTCCCTTCCTCCCCCTCCCTTCCTCTCTCTCTCTCTCAAACACACACACACATACAGTCTCTCAGTATAATAATAATAAAATAAAGACCAAGAAAATTTTTTCATTTCAACAATCAAAAGATAACTGTTTTCAGAAAATTCCTTCATAACACAAGTATATAACACAAGTTATATGTTTATATTGAAACTCTCATACTTACATTTTGTATCAGGATTTTAAAAATCTTTATTATAATAATGCATAATAGGACATAAATTGGCATTTACCTAATTCTGATCATTTCAAAGTAAACATGCACTCTTATCCTGTGTTCATCATTTACAAGTGCTTACCAGTTCTGGAAGAGAAGAGTAGGGGTTTGGAATCTCGTAAGTGAAAAGTTTTAGACAAAGTTGAAAGATCCAAATTGCAAAAATCCAAATGAAAATCTCTAGTATTTTCAGTATCCAGATAATTTCAATCCAATCTGATAGTTCTGTTTTAGAAAAGCTAAAAGTTGTATGATTTAACTTTTAAAAGTTATTTCAATTTTTTTCATATTTTTGTAAAATGATATAGTTACAAGTTACATTAATTTCAATTTATAAGTTGAAAAAGAGTTACATTATAGTTACATTATACAAAAAAGTTATACTATTGAGATTCCATGGCTATATTCAGATAGTACGGGGGGCCAAACTCAAGGCCTATATCCAGTCCATGGGGTAATTAGATGTGACCCCCCAGGGCCACTCTGGAAACAGTGAAGGACTGGCCCGAGGTGCCTCTACCTGTGAAAATGGGCTCCCAATTTCCATTTTTACCTGGGACGTTCTCCTACAACCCTCTGCCAGCAAAAATGGAGCTCGGGAGAGCCCTCCCAAGTTCTGATTTTGCTGGCAAAGGGTTACAGGAGACCATCCCAACCAATAAGGGAGATTGTGAGCCTGTTTTCACTGGCAGTTCGCTCAGGCAACCACAGACACACCTGACATGAGTGATGTGAAGCTGGCCATGCCCACCCCAAGTCCCCATTGTCAAACACAACCCTGATGCACCCCCTCAATGAAATTGAATTTGATACCCCGACATAGTATATTGTTATTAGCCTATATTCTGGGTTTGGACAACCATAGACTAGTCAAATAAAGCAGATATAAGCAACGTGATAAGTCACATAAATATAAGAAAAATCTTTGTGTTGTTCAAATGCAGCATCAGGTCTTTAACTGATCTGATTAAGCAAACTCCATTAACATAACCTATTTTTTAATAGATTGTAACACAGTTCTCCCTATGGATACAATTGTATGGCAATCATGCTCACTATTTGATAATGACATTTAAGAATAACAGAATTGGAAAGAACCACGGAGGTCTTATAGTCCCACTCCCTGCTCAAATATAATTCGGGATAAACTGCTGTTCAATCTCTTCTTAAACACCTCCAGTGCAGCAATAATTTCTGAAAGCATTCTGTTCTACTGATTAATTGTTCTCAGTATCAGGAAATTTCTTCTTAGTTTTAATTTGGATGTCTCCTTAATAAGCTTCCATTCATTACTTCTTGTCTTGCCCTCAGATGTTTTGAGACTAGGTTGACCCCCACAAATATTGGAAGATTGATACTGTCACCCTTCATCTTTCTATTTGTTAGTCAAATCCATTCTTGCAACCATTCACCATATGTTTTAGCCTCTATACCCCTTATCATTTTTGTTGTTCTTCTCTCACTCTTCCTATATATTTTTTACATTGTGGTGATTAAAATGGATGCAGTATTCAAAGTATAGTCTTACTAAAACAGTAGCACTGATACTTCGTGTGATCTTAATATGTAAACTTTTTTTTTCCATCTGGAACATATTGTTGGCTGATACTTAAGCAGTTGTCCACTAAGACTCCTAACTTCCTCTGAAAGTTGACATTGTTGAGCCAGATGCCACCTATTCTATACCAGTAAATTAGATTTTTCTTTCCTAAGTGCAAAATCTTGCTTTTCTCCCGTTTTGAATTGTTTTTTGCTGGATAGGACCTAGTAGTCAAGTCTGTCTAGATCTTTCTGGATCTTGAGTCTGTCTTCTAATGATTTGGCTATTCCGTCTAGCTTGGTGTCATCTGCAAATTTGATGAATTCTCCTTCTATGCCCTTATCTAAATCACTTAGGAAGATGTTGAAGAATCCTGTGCCTTTGAAATAAGTTAAAATTTGTTATACTGATTTTTATCATAATGACATAATTTTTACAATATAGCTACTTGTTTACGTGCTTTTATTAAATCCATTAGTTAAATTAAATTATAAATCAGGAGTGCCCTCTCTTCACAAAGCAGAAATTCATTTTGCTATATAAATCAGGGAATTATATTTATTAGTATCTGTAATCACTTCTTGAGAAGTATGTGGAGAAATAAGAGTTACTCCAATTTACTTGACCTCTGTCCTTTCTGACTAATTAAATTACTTGGGCTGGGACAGGCCCTCTGACTAAGGGAGATGATCAATGCCAATTTTTAAATTGAATATAAATTTCTATTTAATATGATTAGGACAATGCTGATTTATATACAATTCCATTTTTGTACAGAATACAGATTATCTGGCCAAATTCATTAGTATTTTTTTTTACAGACTATAGGACTGCGGTTTGGATGTCTTGGTGGCTTTTAGTACCATTAACTATGGTATGAGTATGGCATAAGCCTGTGGAAGAAAGTGAGTGCAATGAAGTATGATTTTTTTTCTTTCACTGATAACATAGCACTGAGGTATAATCTGAATAGGATGCCATCATTATGCTTCTTAACATCCAACATCAAGGAAGCAATTGATTGATGAACAATGATCTGGATGAACTTGAGGATATATATCAATATGAGCTGGAAAGAATTAGATTTTACTGAAAGAACAGATTTGCATTCTGTATGTAATTCTTATCCTCAGCTTTTAGTGAATTTCAGAATGGCAACTCTGATGAGAAGCAGATCTATGTGATTTCATTAAGTATTCCTGCTACAACCCTTCTTGAGTTGATTAGGAACTGTTAAGAACCGTTATCCATATTTGATTAAACTTTGATTTGACTATGCAATATGCCTTAGCAGGACTACCCTTAAAAAGAGGAAGCTTTTCTCAGTGCAAAATGTGGCAATTAGTTTGCTAACCAATATACAATACCTAATCATTCAATGCTTGGTTGGAAAATCTGTATTGATTGTCAGTTGTTTTTCAGGCATAATTTAAATTATTGATATTAACTTTTAATGCTACTAATGGTATGGTGACTTGATTATCTAAGGGAGCTATTCTCCCATTATAAACTTTTTTGGATTCTTAGATTTGTAGGTGAAGCTTTTAAAGATGTCCCCATTTTCAAAATCTATTGGAAAATCCTGAATTACTCTCATGTTCTGAAGTATATATTCTCCTCAAGATTTGTGTTCTTGTACATTTTATCTTTTAGCCTGGTTCATCTAGATATTATTTTTTTCATTAAAAAACCTTTCAGGAAAATGAAAGAGTTCCTCAATATTCTTTGATAAATAATTGCACTGTGAGCTGATAATTCACATTTTCTCTGATGCCTAAACCACATATTAATTGTTTTCTCTTAATTGCCCTGATTTGCTATTTCAAATACTTGAAGCTTAAAATGCATTTTTCTTTGAATTGGTTATATTTAAACATGTGGGAGTTACAATGGTACTGAAGAAAGTGACTGATGACAGTTTTTCACTTATGACAGTTGCATCATCTGGGTGATCAGATGACTAAAATTTGGAAGCTTAGCAACTGTATCAACTTCATGATGGTTGCAGTGTCCCTGGGCATGTGATCCCCTTTCCCTGTCAAAGTCAATGGGGAAGCCAGATTTACTTAACAACCATGGGATGAACTTAATAACTGCAGTGATTCACTTAACAATTGTGGCAAGAAAGGTTATAAAATGGTGCAAAACTCACTTAACAAATTTCTTGCTTAGTAACAGAAATCTTGGGCTCATTTGTAGTCATAAGTTGAAGATTAGCTATTTGACAAATTCTATACAAAATGTCATAATTATTTAATGAAGGTCTATTTTACTTAAATATTATCTATATATTTTAACAATATCAATAAAATCATTACATTCTATTCAAATTAGTTTGAGGAATATAAAAGTAAGAAATATGTCATGGCTCTCCGTCAAGGTTGTTAGCTTGTTCATTAGAACAACACAAAACCATCATTAAAAACAACTGGTTACATCATGTATCTTCTTCTTGGAGCATTTTTATTCAGAAGTTGTGCATATATGTATCTTATCGCACTATGCATTATCACAGAAAGATATAAATGCTTCCATAAATGCCTACAAGTTGTGTTCAGTTTTCAGAAACTAGACTTAGTTTTCTGATACTTTTATTTAACTAATATAAATATTGTGGTCACAAAGTTGTTTTTTTAAAAAATTACTGCTTTAGTTATATGATGTTTCTGATACAATTAATATTATAATTGAAATATCTATTCACTTATTAAGCTGTCTTAAAAATGTTCTCATTCATATCTATGATAACAGGAATCAGAATAGAGACATTAAGCTTTTTGCCAATATTGAAATTGTACTAGAGTGCTCTCTAGGCTAGTAATTGCAATCTCTCTGGAAAATATATGGCAGTATATTGATCCAGGATCCATCACTCACATCAACCACAGAAGCATATTGACTGTGACACTAGAATCTATGGTAGGTAAACAGCATTAGAAGGCATCTGTGCTTTTTATGCTTTCACACTTCTTGTTTACTTATACTGTATATCCATGTGTATTATTGCTTCACCATGGGATAGCAAAAGGATAATTTCAATTAACAATGTTTTATGAATGTTGTTGCTTATTGAATAAGAATTATATTCAATTAAAATTACATTACTGAGAGTTACATATACCCTGGAGACACAGAGCACTGAATCGGAAAATAATCAGAAATAAATTTCAATTCATAGTTTAAGGATGAATGTGATGAAGAAAATTAGCTAGTATAAAGGTGTAAAGAAACATATGTCTTCGAAGAAATGAAAGAGATAGAAATTTTTCACTTTTATTCTTAATTCAAAATCAGATAGGCAAGTAAATATATAGGTGAAATTATATTATCATTTGATATACATATTCCTAAAAAAATGCCATTTATTATTTATTATATTAGAGGGTAGAAAGACAGTGAAAGAAAACTTTTGGAGGAAAAAATATTGATATTCGTGATCCCTTTGCCAGACCACTGGTTTTAATTTGCCTTTCTCTGTTTATACAAAATTGAACAGAATTGAATGTATGTTGGAAGAAGTCATGTATCAGTCAGGATGGAAAGATTTCCCCTGTTGCCATTGTGATATCTGAAGTCATTTATCATGTATGATACATGAAGTCATGTATCAGTCGGGATGGAAAGATTTCCCCTGTTGCCATTGTGATATCTACTTTATTAAACATATTGTGCAAGATTGCCCCAAAATGATTTTCTCGAGAAAATCTGCATGAAGCAACACCAAAGGCGATCAATTGAATAGCTGAATTGGGCATCCAGTTATGAGACAACTGCTGTATTTCTGTAGAAGTTTTACATATACTCACATGGATGGTGTGTATATATATACATCTCTTTTGTAAAATTCTTATAATTAATTCTCATCAAATAAATAAATAATGGCTAAACTATCTTCTTTTTTGACTCATCCATATAATTTCTTAAATGTATTTATATGGTTCTATGTTAATTATTCCTTTATATTAATAATAAAAATAAAAAATCAACATTAGCAAATATAATTGTAATTACATTCATATTATATATTTGCACTACATTCAATTTAAACTCTCATTTGAGTTAAAAAATAGATTTAAACAACAGCAACAAAATTCCAAATCATTTATATTGGCCATCCTGGACAAAATGTGTGAGGGCAGTCATCTAGTCTCAATCTTACTTATTTAAAAATATAATTTTTCTGACAGTAAATTTGAAATAGTTCACAGTTTGTCTTAATGGTACAGATTTATATAGCATAATATGCTAATATAATATTAATAATAGTTTACGTAATAAAGGTTGTTTTTCATCTTATTTAGGAAAATCGTAAGTTAAAAATATTTATCACTTGATACATTTTAATTCAGACATTTTAATTTTAATGTGTTAATACCTTAATATCTGTTGAGTGAAGATCCATTTTTAATTAACCAAAATACATATCTATGTAACAGCAAAATTACTCTTACAAGATATTCAGACTGGGAGAAAAACATTTGTTTTTCGGTGTAATAATAAGCACTGTAGTAGGAGCATACATTTACCCGATGAATTTTACAAGAAACCATGCCATGTAAAAAATTATTTAATTTTCTTTTTTAAATGAATGTGGATATTCATATAGACCAAGCACTGAATAGATGTTGTTTTTGTTCTGCTTGCACATTTTAACAGCTTGGAATTTTTTACTATTTTACCAGCAGTAATGGTTTCATTAAGAAGCGCCTGGAGGCTATCGTTGATAATCATAAGTAGCATGAGTCCTGCATTTCTGACCTTATCAGACTGTGGACAAATTCAGTCTTACCCTTCAATAATGGATTCTGGTAATCTGATTTATTTTCTAGGATACAGTAATACAATATACAAGTTGTACTCTGTTTGAGCACTTTTCTTTTGGAAATGGCAACGTGGGAGGTCATTAAGTGCTTTCTTCTATTGAACTGTGACAATTTTCCATAATGTCTATACCTAATCAATTTTTATTATATTTTTTCACAAAGTATTGCCTATCTATGAGGACATTGTTGGATAGTTTTAGGAAGCAGCTATAGAAAAAAAAATGGGGTTGAGTACAGCTTCTTCTTATCAATAAAAATAATGGGAATTTTCTAGCCATTATTTTATTGGTTTCCACAGCCTTCCCATTCTGTTATATTTTAACTTAACATCTGTGTACTTTATTGAATTTTAAAAGGTAGTCAATTATGGAAGACTATAATTCTGTAGTAGTTTTCATGCTTTATAAATGTAATACTTGAGATGAATATAAATACTCTGTATCATGACTTTTTTTCTCATAACAAAATAATGCCTTTTATCCTTTTATCCTGTGGTCTACATATTACATGCTACACATAATATTATTATTCTGAGCTGAGCACAGCATTATTTATTCTGAGCTCATACGTTAACAAAAGCTAATACAAAAGAAAAATGTCTTCCTTCCTTTTGTAAACTCTAACACTTCCTTCTTTCTTCTGTTCCTCTCTCCCTCTCTTCCTTCGTGTTTTCAAACTAACATATAACATTATATATACTTCATAATGTGTTTTGATTAAGACTGTTGAAAATATTAATGTTTTCTGTAGCTGGTTTTCCAGTTTTATTATTTTTAACAAAGATTATAGGAAATAAATCATAAGAAACTGTGGAGTAGTAAAGCATTTGAAAATTAGCATACTGGTGACTACAAGACCATCACTGAATTTGTCTATATTTTCTGAAGACTTTGAAGTAATGTCATAGACTTCCTGATTCAATCATGAGAAAATATGCTGGCAAGGAAAGGAGATTCTATCAACTGTAGAGCTGACAGCAGAACATCAAATTCTATCTTTTTAAAAATAACAACTAATCATGGGCAGATTACAATTGTGTAGCTGTACAAAGCTACCTGACTGGTAATATGTCCCCAGATCAGCAGGATCAGGTCACAGTTTAATTTGGATTCAGAAGCAATGACCACACCAGTATTGCAAGACAGCATAAGAAAATGATGCAGTAACATGAGTCAATAATCAAAGAATGCATAGGAATAATAAAGAATATAGCATAAACCAAGAAAAAAATTTCAATAACATAAGAATACATTTATGTCCTTGATATCAGTAAGAGAAATCTAAAGATGTGACCTTCAAATTAGTAACTATACAGCCTTGTCCTAGATAATTCTGCATCAAAGTTCCATTACATGGGGGGGGGGGGGGAAGGAGGAGGACGAGAAATCTGACTAGCTTATATAGGCTCTGAAGAACCATTATTCACATCTTTTTTTGTCTCTCTTGCTTTTGACAAGACCAAAGATAATCATAACTTCTCCTTGGAAAGTTTTATCTATTGTTGCCAAGCATGAAACAAGTTTAAGGAACATTGTTTATACAAGGTGGTGATGATACTATGTCAAGGTTTTGGAATTGAAGATGACAAGATTCATGCTACTTTATATAGGGATTCCCACAAGGGGCAAACCAAAATAGAATATAACCTAGTGGCTAAGGCAAATTCATGCTTAATTAGGTGCACATATTCAACTATTACATTGGAATAAACAGTTCTAAGTAGCAGATATCTGAAAAAGATATACATCATCAATTTCTTTTTGTCAATTTCTTGTAAAATCATTAGTTCTACATCAGTTGGAAATTTTTTGAAGAATTAAATGTGTAAGGAGGTAAGAAACTTTTTCATTCATAAATTCCAAAATTCTGCTTAAAGAAGTGAATTCTGACAAATTGAAAAAAAAAATCTTAATCAACAGAGGTGCAAAATTGGAAAGTGGGGAAGATTGAGAATGAAGCATGTATGTGTATCTTTGAATTTCTACTCTCTAATGACAGCAATATTCTTTATAATATGAGGCAGAGGTGGGGTTTAGCCAATTCAGACCAGTTCGGGCAAACCAATTGTTAAAATTATGTGCAGGATAATCCCACCACTGGCTCCCCCCTGTTTTCCAGGCCATTTTCCAGGCTGTTTTCAGCCATTTGGGGGGAAGAATGGCCCCCCAAACAGCCTGAAAATTACTGGAAAATGGGCCAAATATTGCCCAATAACAGCTCAGAAATGGCCCACAAAACACCCCAAAAACATCTGATAAACAAACTGAAAAATGAAGATTTCCAATCTTCAATTACCCCTTTTGAAACCGTACAACAATCTGGATTTGAAAGGGGAAGAAGAATTTGTAGCTTCAGACTTCTCAATACATTGTGCTTTTTCCTGTCACGCTGCACAAATCTTTTAAACATTTACTGGCAAACACAAAGTGAGTCTTTATCCCAAAGCATATTCCCCCTTCTGAATTTGGATTATTACACAACCATATGATAGTATAACATCACACTACTAAGCACAGTAACACCTGGACTATAGCAAAACTTTGTGAAAAAAATTGATATAAGTTTGCATACTCCATATATAGATTATGTTGAACAAATGTAATATCTTTGGGTTGATTTAAAGCCAAGATATTAAAATAAAGAAAACAAGAAAACTTCATCAAAAACTTGAATTGCAATAATGTTGTCTTCCTAAAGCTCCTGCTTCCTTCTTTGTCGAATTACAATTTCTGTACTCATAAACTTTACGTCCAGTTTTACAACCAATTATGATAAAATAAGCTTGAAAGAGGGTCAAAAATCCTTCCACCAACTTGGACCTTTCCTCATATCGGTACATCCCTTTGCAAAACAGGTTGTGTTTCAAAACACACATTTCTGTCTAGCACATTTAATTTGGACAACAAGCAGACTCTTTAAAAAGAGATCAAGGAAAGGAGGGAGGAAAACCAAGACACCCCCCCAAAAAAAGTAATGGGGTGGGGATGGGAAGGAATCTTAAGTATCAGTGGAAAAGTCCCTTTTTTCCAGTGATAACAGTTCTAGGATAAATCAGATCGATAATAATGTCTGTCCATGTATCTCTCCTGCTCAGCTTTTCCTCATTATCTGACTATTCCAGAACATAAATAAAGACAAAGGAGGAGAGTTTTATGATTGGGAGAACTTTGTGTCTATTTTTAGGGTCCCATACTATAAATGAAGAGAGTGGAGGACAATTCTTGTGATTGAGAGAACTTTATGTCTATTTTTTCGGCCCTGAAAGATCACAGTTCAATGAAGAACATAGATATTGCATATTCAGGCAAAGCAGAGCTGAGGAAAACTTCTGTTGAGATCATTGTGAACTTCTTTTCATAAATTATGGTCCATGAAGGGAGGGAGATTAGTGATCCTTAGATGCCTTTCTATATGTTTATGCATAAAGCATGTTCCTATTATAGTCTTCCTTCATAGATATGCTGCTCAGGATAATCTGTAATATGTTTTTTTTTTTTTAAAGGAGACCAAAGCAGAGATCCCTAAAAAGAATCTTAATCTGTCCATTTTTGATAGGGTTTTTCAAATTTGCAATCCTAAAATGTGTGGACTTCCAGAATTGCCTGGACAGCATTCTGGAAGTTAAAGTCTACATATCTGAAAAATTTGAAAAACACTATCAGAATATCTAGCTTATGGGTATCCAACTTGGCAACTTTAAGACTTGTGGACTTCATAATGAACTGAAAAATGGGTGGGGGCAGCCAGGGGAGGAATTAGTACAAATCAGCTGAATCTCACCTCTGCCTTTGAGGCGAGCAGCTGAGAGGCAGGGCTGGGTGTAATGAGTGACATTGAGTTGGCCATGCCCATCCAGTCACATGACCACCCAAGCACGCCTACCCAGTCAAACATTAGGGCAGAGAACCAGTTGTTAAATTATTTGAGTCCCACCACTGACATGATGTCTTCAATTTTATAAGTAACCATTGGTGACATTAATAGAGTGGTACAATTTTGGAACTTTTTTATTTTTATCATTACATCTGATATGTTGCAGTACATACTAGCAGTGCAATTGTTATGGACAGTTTACAATTTTGCTTGTTCTTTCAAAAACTTCTATCATCTGCATGCTTTTGAACATAAACAGTCATTAAAAATTAAAACATCAATGTTTGTAAATCCTTCCTATTTGTTCCATTGCTGGCTTTCCATATTCAGCTGCTATACATGATAATAAGTCTGATCATGAAATGGAATATAAGCCAAAAACAAAGTAAAAATATATCTTCAAGAACATGCTTAGGAGAATTAGCAGAGAAAAGATATTAAAGCCATTAACTCTTGTGTCACTGTCACAAAAGAAAAAAATAGTTTACACTCAAAAAAGACATGTTAACAATTAATCACAATGTTCTCTACCATTGAATTTCAGTGTTAATGGTATTCTCTGATAGAAGTAGTGAAAAAGACAGCAAAAAAATATTGTTTATCGTACTGCTGGTTTAAGACTCAGAGATTAGTGATGCTCCACAGTGATTATTCTTCGGACATTTTAAGAGTCAACCCAAATCTTGAATGTCTTAGCAATAGAGGGCAGAGGATAAATAAACAAATTCCTCCTAAAGCATTAGCTAAAAAAATAGACTCTTAATTTCCAGATCTCTGCAATTAAAGAAGCTAATTCAGAAAAGGGTTGTTTTTTTTTCTGGATAGAAGAAAGGCAATGTAAAATCTCACTTTCCCTAGTCTTAGGAAAAATTAAACTCTTGATTAAGTAGAAGATTAATGCCAATAGTTTTCATTTTCAAAAAGTCCCGATAGAGCTTTAATTGGAGAAGTTGTCTGTGTAGCACAGAGATAATTACAAAATAGTTCAAAAGAATTTCAACCAGGGGTGAGATTCCATCGGTTCCCACCGGTTCTATAGAACTGGATGTTAGGATTCTGCTCAGTTTGGAGAATTGGCAAATCATGCCCTTGGCTGGTCCCACCCCTTCTCTTCCCAGCCCCTTGTCTCTGATGAGGCTGGAGATATGTTGCTGGAGCTGCTGGGCTTTAAGCCTGGAACAAGAATCCCTTTGTCTCCCCACCTCCCCCTGTCCTATTTGGAAGATATTGAGTTTTGCTGTTGCTGATGATGTTCTCCATGCTTCCTAAATGAGGTAGATCGAGTGGGAAGTGGCTGGGGTGTGAGCGTGTGTATTTAAGCCTCCTTCCTATAAAATCCATTCAGAAAACAAAGGAGCATATATTGTTTAATTCTGCTTCAGCCCAGATTGCTGGGAGAGGAAGTAGTTTAAAAGTATTATTTAATTGACCAATTCATTGGCTTCCCTGCACTTCTTATAGCACTGAGTAGCTGCTTGCCTTTTAAAATCCAGCGCTGAAGTCCAAGAGTGCTGGATTTCAAAATAAAAGCCCAGGAGCTCAGTGCTACAAGGAGAACTTCCAGGACGTATTGTTGGGGCTGAACCGGGCTTTAAAGCATTTCAAAGTAGCCTGGAGCAAGTATCCCTTGGGGGGGACTTTAATATCTTTAAAGCTGTGTCCTTGTGATGAAGGGGCAGTTTATATTACATTTTATAGATTAATCCACCAGTAGAAATTAGGTAACATGATCCATTTGAGGTCAATCCATGCATTTAGTTAGGAGGAGGAGGAGGAGGAGGAGGAGGAGGAGGAGGAGGAGGAGGAG
>BLBF01000039.1:10213265-10287986 GCA_015471245.1 Laticauda colubrina | reverse complement strand
AGGAGGAGGAGGAGGAGGAGGAGGAGGAGGAGGAGGAGGAGGAGGAGGAGGCGGCAATATTAAATCAGAGCCTTGGTACAAGGGGCAATCCAGTAGAAGTGCCTTGATGGTTCTGTCCAAGCAGAGACAGGAGCGTGGTAAGTATGGGATCTTACTAAATCAATTCATCAGAGATACAATGCTCAGTATCTTTAAAATTGGTAATTCTTTCATTTTACTGACTTGGGAGTAATCAAATGATCAGGTCTCATGCTGCCTGGGGAATTCTGGGAATTGAAGACCACATGTCTTAAAGTTGCTAAGCTTGAAAAACATCAGAAATACAACTTCTTGTGAGCCTGGGTTATTTTCCTGCATTTTGGGAATAAGGACATTATCTTATGTGCCTGGTACAGAGATGTAGCTGAAATTTAGTTAGATGCTAATTGAAAGGTTAAAGCCACTCTTTGATTTACAACTATTTATTTAGCCTCTATTTAAAGTTACAAAAGCATTGAAAAAAGTGACTAATTTCCCCCACCGCTCTGTCCAAGGGACGGACAGAGAGAGACAGACAGACAGAAGAGAGAAGGAGGGAAAGAGAGAGAGACAGAGAGAGAGGGAAAGAGAGAGACAAGAGACAGAAAGAAAGAGGGGGGAGAGAGAGACATGACACAAACACACACACACACACACACACACACACACAGAAAGAGAGAGGGGAACGAGAGAGACGAGACACATATAGATAGAGAGAAAGAAAGAGAGAGAGGGAAAGAGAGAAGACAGACAGAGAGAGAGAGAGAGAAGACACAAACACACACACAGAAAGAGAGAGGGGGAAAGAGAGAGACATACAGACATACTCATACAGATAGGGAGAAAGAAAGAGAGGGAGGGAAAGAGAGAAGACAGAGAGAGAGGGAGGGAAAGAGAGAGAGAGACAAGAGACAGATGAGAGAGAAAGAAAGAAAAAGAAAGAAAGAAAAAGAGATGAGAAAGAAGGAGAGAGAGAGAGAGATACTGTTTAAAAGAAAATAGAAAAATGGCTCTTTGAGTGTTTAAGGTTGCAGACCCCGGGTTAGGCAAACACCATTGTCATTAAGTGAACCTTGTGGTCATTAAGCAAACACTGTGGTTGTTAAACAAGTCCATTTTCCTCAATGGACATTTTAAACTGAAAACCAGAAGGAATTGTTGGAAAAAAGAATTCTGGCAAAAAAAATAGAAACTTCAGTCACAAGACTTTGTGGGATGTTGTAACTGATCATAAGTGTGTATGAGTGTGTGCATGCATGCACATGCATATAGCTGTCAAAACACCAAAAATGGATCAAGTAGTTCTAGGGATGTCAGTCGTAAATTAGAACACTTGTTAAGCAACTGGCCATTAAGTGAAAACCACTTACATTCGGTTTGCTCGTTACATGGCCACCTAGCCATGCCTATCCCCGTCACATGACCAACAAGACATGCCCACCCAGTCACATGACCACCAAATCATGCCCAGTCAGCAATCCACACCCACCCAGTCACATGATAGTTAGCCACACTAACACAAATTAGTTCATGTCCACAGAACCCAGTTGTTAAGAAATAGAATCCCACCCCTGATTTCAACCATTTGAGAATGAAATTTCTGTTCTGTTTACGTGCTATTTATACTTCAAAGGGTATCATTGTGCAATAAATTGTATAGTTCATGCTGCCTTAGTTGATATGCTGAACAATATATTGATTCTAATGAACATTGAAAGACACTGATATGTCCTTATCTAAGATAATTGTTTCTTTAAAATTTGAAGAGTACTGTTAAGAGATGGTTGTTATAATAACTAGGACTTGCATGCATTTTTCCATCTTTATCCTCTTGAGCCAAGCTTGCCTTTCATTTTGAAATATATTTAAAAGGCAGGAAATCTATTTTTCTTATTAGCGATGCCACAAAATTAGATGGTGCTACATGGCACAAATTCTAACTTTGCTTAAGGAAAGAACACCTTAACTGAATTCCAGTGAATTCCTATATGTTACTTTGTCTACTCCATATCAGTATGGAGAAATGATAAAGAATATACAGTTGTTAGAAAGCACTGTGGTTAAAAATTGCATGGAGATTCAATCCTCCAATTATTCTTCATTTTTATTAAGAAGAACCATTTTAAAAGACAGATAAAAATGGGGACGGAGAGAAGCTGTTACTTATCCCAGACCAAAAATACTCTTTTATTTAAGCATCTGGTCAGAAGTCCTATCTGTAAAAGAATATAAACATACATAAACATCAGTATAATGTAGTACTAACTTAATTCGACTTTGAGCAGGAAAAAACCCCCCACAAAGTAATATTTAAGACAAAGAATAGAAAAACAAAAATGATGGAATTTGCAAATATCTAAATTGACACCCTTGATTAGAATTAAGACACTAAGCATAATGCCAATTGAAACTGCATTTTGACATTTTACACAATGAAATTAAGGTCATGGGTATGAAGGCTAGGAAAAATAAAAATTGATAGAAAAATGAAACTTCTATTGTAATGATAAAGTAATAATTTTATTTAAATTTATACCTATAATGATTGTAAAAGAAAATCAGAAGTCATTTATTTGTACTTTTTTCTTTTTATTTACTTTTCACTGTTTTTTTTTCTTGACTTTTCTTTCTTAAGTTAAGAGAATTTAGGAAAAAGTATTTTTAGATCCATCTGTTTGCCTAATATTTCCCCCATGTACTCAACCAGTTTGGCAGTTGGAGTCAATCTTGAACCGGTGAGAATCAATCCTTCCAAGATTGGTAAAATGAGGTCCCAATTATTATTAGGGGCAATATGCTGACTCTAAACCGCTTACAGAGGGATGTGAAATACTGTAAGTCTAAGTGCTATATAAGTCTAAGTGCTATTGCTATTACTTTTGTCTCCTCAATATGGCCTACAAACATGGTGATTCTTTCAAGTAGCCTTCATAGTAGACTACTGTCAAGTATAACCAAATGTGATACAACAATCACAACAAAAAATAGCTTATTTTTCAGAAAGCAAAATATGTTTCAAAAACGCATTGCAGTGGTGGTATGGAATCAGAGAAAGAGCTTAGCAGGGAATGTTCACAGTTTATTAATAAAAGTTAGATTTTAGCTTTTTTTAAAAAAATGAATGTTGTTTTAAGTTGATGTGGGACAGAAAGATGAAATTGTGAAAATAATTATCCAATCATCCCTCTCCACTCTCTTTATCTCTCCTTTTCTCTCTGCCTCCCTCATTACATATAGGGAAAGGAATATTCATACACAGAGAGATGAATAAATACTTTCAGAAAGCTGCAAAGATTTTATGTCAGAGCAAACTGGAAAATTGTAATGATAGTAATAGTTTTTCCATTGGAAATGCTTTCATGTATAATTGGGTATCAACAACTGATGACACCTCACTCCATGGTGACAGATGACCTTACCCAGTGGCCTTACGCAGACATTAAATAGGAAAAGGAGGAGTACCATCCTGTGGTACCCTAAATAATAGGGACCTAAAGTGTGATTTCTTCTTCCCAACTACCATTCACTGAACCTAATCTTGGACAAAGGAAGTGAACCAGGGCAACGTTATGTGCCCACGCCAATGTCTGAGAAGATCCAGAAGGATACTGTGATTGATGATATTAAAAGCTCAAAAAAGGTAGAAAACCTCTTTAATTAGTGTGGTAGGATAATCCAGAATACATATTGTACATTATCCATGCATAACATTTTCTACATTTTCAACTCTTTTTGGAGCATAAGTGCACAAACGCTGTCTTCTTTTCCTAATAAAATGCAAGAATGTGAATTTAAATCCAATTATATGAATTAAGAATCATTTATTGCCAGAATTTTCATTTAATTGCCATTATCAATTTCTACCAATCCCTTTCTCATTCTTTTCTTCTTTTTGTTAAAAGGGCATGCTTATAAGGCCTTTTGTTCAGCAATAAAATTTGTGAAGTGAGCAATCCAGTGGGGTTGTCTATTGCCTGTGTATGGTACATTTTTTTTTCTTTGCTTGGATGCATTCAGAATAAAACCACAATTTAGATTTAAATCTCTAATGCCTCATATTAGTTCCTCTGTTATACACTGAGACATACAATGATTCATTAATCAGAGTTTTATATATCATTAAAATGATGTATTCCTGATTTATTATATTACAAAATAATTGGAAAACTTTGAGAATAAAATAAATGGATAATTGAGTGGTGTATTAAAACCAATCATTTAATATATTTATTCTTTTGTCATACACATTTTAGCTATATCTGTAAAACAATCATATAATTTAGGAAGCTTAAACTTTAAAATTAATGATAATTGATCATTTCAGGATGGTCCATTACAACATGGAATGAATTTACAAATACAGTAAATCAAGTTTTATGAAATAATTATTTCTATGTGACCAATTTTCAAAGTGAATTTAGAAAGAAAGTCTTCAATTTAGTTTGGTTTCATTTCAAAGAATACAGCATCTGTATTAAATTAATGCAACATAGTTGGGGAATTTATCCTTAATAAAACCACTTTAGTCTACTGGTCGGGGTACCAGGCTAGAAAGAAGGAGACATGAATTCTAGTCCACTTTAGCCATGAAAAGCAGCTGGATAATCTTGGGTCAGTCACTCACGCTTAGCCCAACTCACATCACAATGTGGTTGTTGTTGGCAAAATAGGAAGAGGAAGGTGAGTTGGATATGTTCATTGCCTTCAGTTATTTATAAAATAATGAAGGCAGGAAATAAATAAATAAACAAACAGTTACACTAGCATGGTAACTGAAGTTTGCCACAGATAAATACAATAAAAGTGATATGCAGAGTCTTTTAATCCTTCCATTTTAATATTAAAACAATCTCTTATTATGAAATAAGATTTTGAAAATTGAACCTTAAAAAACTCAAGTTAATGTTGCAGATTCTTATGTTAGGAATTTGATTGCTGCAAGGGTAAGAAAATATTATTTAGCAGGTTGTAGGTTGTCCTAATTTGAACTGTCATATTTTTCTTGTCATAAGATGAAACATTGGAAATGGGGCTGACAAGGAGTTGTTATCAAATGTTAATATTTCACTTATTTGTAACTCTTGTTACCTCTAAGTTGGATAAAATTCTGCATAATATATGTTTTTGTAATAATGCTATAACAAACCTATTAACAGTACACATAAAGATTGATTGATTTTATCCACCTGTTAATTGTAACAATGTCAAATCTTTAGGTTTGGTGGGGGCGGGAGGTTCAAGGAAGAACAATTAAATCCAAAATTAGGTTGTCAAAATAGTTCAGTTTGCCTTACTTATCTTATGAGTGTTTAAATTAACATATGCATAAATAAACCAGTACCTATATCCAAACATGAGAAATAACTGTTGAGAGAACGTCCTATGTAATCTGTGGAAAGAATATCAAGTTCACGGAAATCTGACATTAAAAATTAATACTTAAAATCCCCATTGAGTTACAAAATTGAGACCCAAAGTTTTTGATTGATTCTGGGACAGATAGCAGATTAGCTAATCCATTCTATTATGTCAGGAGAGTCAAACTCACATTGTCACGTGACGTATCGGGATTTTTTTCCCCCTCTGCTAAACTGGGCAAGGGCAAGGCCAGAACATGACACATCAGGCCCACAGCCTGTGAGTTTGACACCCCTGTTCTATGTTAATGTTGGTTGGTGGTAACCTGTATTTACCATAAGCTCCAGCATACCACCAAATTTTCTCCAAACCCCAAAGCAAGTTGAAACTCAGCACTAGCCAATGGTGATGTCCTAAATCATGTTCCTTTGGTTTCAATGGTTTCTATGGGGCAGTCAAATAAGTTTAAAGATAGCATGTGATTTCCAGGGCCATTATGGTTGCCAAAACTACAGATGCTGTGTTAAAACATGAATCCTACCATGTTTTGTTTGTTTTTTAATACTTAAGAAAATGTACTCTATCTGAGGTGGTAGCCAACTAACCTTGACTTTGTATAACATACTCTATTTCAGTCCTTTATACAGATTTCTATTCTTCATTTTCTTTACCTCCCAGCATTCATGGATCTTGCTAATTTTCAGCTTCCTTTTGAATGTCTTTGTTTTTGCTTAATGTATTTCTATACATCTCGATGCTCCCCGAAATGTGCTGATATGTCCTTTTTTTCCACAGTAATTCCACTTCCCCAGTTGTCATCCTTTTTCTCTCAGGTTAGCTGTTCAAGGCAATGTTGATTAATATTCACATAGTACCATAATATAAATGGAAACATAAACTGTTATATAGTATCTGTATTTTATAGAAATTGAAATAGCAGGCCCTCAATAACACAAATCTTCATTTAAAATTGAAGTGTCCATTTTATTGTACACTTATTAAATATGCATCTACTCAAAAATAGTAGCTGAAAGACATACCTGCTGTTTAAACAGTGGAGTCATTTTATTTAACTTTCTGACAATATGTAAACAGATCTTTTTTTGTTTTGTTTGTACATAACTAACAAATCATAAATTTCCAGTGAAACTAGCTGGCGATTATACTGTAGTGTTAGAGATGAAGATGCATACATAGCAAGGAGAAATTAGAGATTCAATTAAGGTAATATGAATATGTGAAATAGTTCATGTGACTGTCATATTTGCTATAGTTGTTACTACATCAAAGTGTCTAAATTTCAATTGCTTTGGGGTAAAATAGGAATTATGTTCACCCAGCGCATGGCATTTGTGCTGATGCCAACTGCTACTAAATTTCCATCATGTCACTTGCTCTCCTACTGCTTAATGAGAAAACTGCTGAAGAATTTAGCGGTTTATGCATTGAAAAATCTGTTACGCTGCCAATGAACCATTGTCTCCCATTAGTGCCACCTGTTCCAGCTGTAGCTTCAAACAAATGTCTCAGTGAAGTAAAAGACATATTTGTCAACAGAAATTTAACCTTCTATAACAATAAATCATCCCATGACTACAATATTTTTCTCACCAAATATCTTAAAATGATACAAGAATATCAAGTTTAAAACATTGTCATAGTGATATGAAAAAAAGGAGCATGCAAAAATATACAGAAAACTGTATTCAAAAAAAGTTAGCAATCATTCTTAAAATAAAAAAAAACTTGACAAATATTTAAAAGACCCTGTTCTTTACCTAACAATAAAAAATGAAAATGCTGCTAAGTAGGTATTTTGGAGCAAACTGTTTTCTTGAGCAGGTACCACTGTTGTAGGGTTCTATAAATCTTATTTGGAACAGTACATATGGAAAAAAAGAATTTTATTAATATTTGTTTTTGTCTTGTGATTCATGTACATCATAGATTTTTTTTTAAAAAAATGTAATTCCACAGGTAAATGGAGTTGCAACTAATATCATTATAATTTTCCAACTGCAGTTCTTCCTAGATCAAGTGCAGTTTTTAAACCATTCAGAAATAAGCAATGAAATAATAGTTGATAACCATAGCTTGGATAATTATTGCCAAGCTACCTCCAAGCTATCTGTTATAATAATATTACAACAGATATATCAAGATAGTAATAATGAGAGATACTTCAAATGTCCTTGATCTCAGGTCAGCATAGATCAGCTCCATTATAATGGAAATCTCATCTAAGTGGAGGAACGATTTTGCATAGAGCAGATTGAATATTGTTCATCCAAGTCAATAACTGACCACCACCCAGGGGTAGGACTCTACAGGTTCAGACCAGTTCAGTAGAACTGGTTGTTCCGATTCTGCACAGTTTGGAGAACCAGCAAATAATGCCCCTGGACGGCCCTCCCCTGCCCCTTCTGCCTGTCCCTCCCCTCCCTACCCAGTCAGTCTTTATCATGCATGCGTGAGATTGTGCGCATGTGCAATGTCACTGACTGCATTCTCCCCTGCCCGTCCTGCACTACCCAATCACTCCTTATGGTATTTCTTTTTTTTCCTCCCAATGATCAGCTGTTCTGGGATCCTCCTCACTGTCTTAATCTTAGCCCAGGAGGCTTCCCTGAGGCCCAGGAGGCAAAAAACAAAAAACAAAAAAATGGGGTTGCTGAAAAAAAAAGAAAAAAAGAAGAAGGCACAATACCCAGTCACAGGGCCACTCCCATCTAGCCATTCCCACCTAGCCATGCCCATAGAACCTGTAGTAAAAATATTTGCATTGCACACCTGTCACACACACCCCAAACCAAGTTTTCTTTTAACTGGAATGCAACTGTGTTTTTAAATAAAACCTGCAAATTACTACAAATAAAATTGATTCAAGAAAGTTACTGTTTTCACTGCATTGATGAAAAAAATGTGACAAATCATATATTTGAGTGAACTTTCCCACTGAGATAATGTCAATCATAAATTAGGAGTAAGGAGACCTGCAGACAGTTTTTATTATCCCATTTGTATTCCTCAATATTACGAGGCCACAGTGCCAAATGTGTCAGAGAATAGGTGTATCCAATTAGGAATATGAATGAAACAAAACTTTTCTAGGATGCAAATCTCTTCATTTCATCTCTTGAAACAAAAATAATTTTGAAAAATAGTTCAATATAATGCTGCCAAATTTTGGGATTTTTGGTGTGACAATGGTATCATTCTGTTATTTTTAATATGGTTCTGAAGGACTTTTAGTGATGTAAGCAGTGTAGTTTCTAGTTTTTTATATTTGAAACCTAAAAAAATTAAAAAAAAACTGGAGAGAAGTTTTTACCCCTTCATGGAAATCATGTTTGTTGATGCTTCAAAATGGCTGAAGGCTTAAGCCCCTGTCACACTGCACCAACGGATGGAAAGAGGATGTAAAATGGAGGAAAACACTTGTCATCCGTTGGTTAACGCGATGCTTCCGTTCTGTACTCACTGCCTCCATTTTACTTCCTCTCTATCCGTCCAGCATCCATCTATTGACGTTTCATCCGCTCAGAGGGTTTTGAGCTGCTCAAAATTTTGCGCGGAAAATGTATCCAATTCGACCGTTCTGCATCCGCTAGGCATCCGCTAGGCATCCGTTATGCATCGGTTATGCATCCGCTGATGGTGGAGCTCAGGAACGAAGACACTCGTGCATTCCAGAACTTCATGAGGATGCCTCCAGCCATGTTTGACGAAGTTGTGCAGCGTCTGACACCCAGGTTGACCAAGCAGAGCACCAACTTCCAGCCCAGCCTGGAACCTGGGCTCAAGGTGGCACTCACTCTGCGCCACCTGGCCTCAGGGACCACCTAGAGGAGCATACAGTATGGCTGGAGGGTGCCACACAACACCATCAGCATTGTGGTCAGAGAAGTGGTGCAGGCCATCATCGAAGAATACATGGAGGAGCTCCTCCAGTGCTCCTCCACTGTAGAAGGATGGAAGAAAGTTGTAGAGCAGTGGTATCAGAGGTGGAACTTCCCACACACCATTGGAGCCATAGATGGCAAGCACGTGGCCTGCAAAGCGCCAGCCAAGTCGGGGTCCACTTATTTCAACTACAAGGGCTTCTTCAGCATCATTCTCTTCGCCATGGTCGATGCTGACTACAAGTTCATGTACATCAATGTTTCAGGCAACGGGTCATCTTCAGATACAACGCCAGTGACCTCAAAGAGGGGCTGGAACGCAACCTCATCGTGGGCTTCCCAGATCCAGAACCCCTGCCCAACGACACACAAGATGTGCCCTACTTCATCGTGGGGGATGACGCCTTATCCCTCAGAACCTACCTCATGAAGCCCTACACCTCCAAATACCTCACCTGTGAAGAAAGGATCTTCAACTACAGGATGTCCAGGGCAAGGCGGGTGGTGGAGAACGCCTTTGGCATCCTGGCCAACAGGTTCCAGGTACTTCTCACCACCATGCAGCATCACCCAGAGACCGTGAGGAGGATCATGGAAGCTTGCTGCATCCTGCACAATCTCATGCACACCTGCGACCCAGTCTTGCAGAACAGGCTCCTGGACCTCCAACAAGGCAATGGGGACATGGAGCCTGGGGAATGGAGGCAAGGGCAAAACCTGATAGACACTGAGGATGTGAAAGGCCCCAACAAAGCCTCACGTGAAGGGAAGAAGCAGCGCAACCTCCTGAGACAATGGTGCAACTCCCCAGCTGGAGCAGTGGAGTGGCAAGACAGGATGATAGATGACTAATGGATGCTTCCTTCAGCCTGTCTCATCACACGGATGAGATTGGGCCATGTATGTTGGGTGGGCCTACAATGAACAGGGCATTTAATCAAGAGTTGTGTTTATGTTGACATGTGTGGATGAATAATTACATTAGTATTGATAATAAAGGGCCATATGTGTGACACCTGGGAGGGTGGACCATACAATCCCACTATGCTTGCACTGGAGGTTTATCTATCCCACAACTATTAGCCATCCCAAAGGTATCCCTGCCCATTCCACAGGTATCCCTGCCCACCCCACTGCTATCTTAGCCCATCCCTCAAGCATGCAAAGGCTTAAATCATTTCTAAAAGTTTCCACTAAGACTTTATTAAAAAAAAAGAAATGAAGCAAGTGTGTGAATCAAAGATAGACTTTATTAACAAAAAGCTATAAAACAAAAATGAGTCTCTGGCACTCCTCTTTGTCGTTCAGTCTCAGGGGTGAAGGGTCCAGGTGCTGTGGAGGTGGCTGGTGCTGGAGTGCTTGTCTGATCCCCCGCATCATCAGAAGCAGCAGAACTCCAGCCCCAGAAGAGCAAGCCTGTGCTACAGAAGCCCCAGCAGAACCAGAGTGAGGGCCAGGGGGTGGGAGGGTGGCCCTGTCGCTCTTGCCAGTGCTGGCAGCAGATGGCTGAGGCTTTCTGTTCTTCCCCATAGCTGTGGGGTTGCTGGCTGTCAGGGAGGCTGGCAGGAACCAAGGCTAGCATGCAGGCAGGCACCAAGGCTGGCAGGAAGGCTGGCAGCAAGGCTGGCACCAAGGCTGGCAGGAAGGCTGGCAGGCAGGCATGCACCAAGGTTGGCAAGCAGGCATGAACCAAGGCTGGCAGGAAGGCAGGAACCAAGGCTGGCAGGCAGGCAGGCAGGCAGGCAGCAAGGCTGGCAGGGAGGCTGGCAGCAAGGCTTGCAGCAAGGCTTGCAGGCAGGCATGCAGGCAGGGCAGGCAAGGCTGTCAATCCGTCTGGGAGCAGGTCTTTCCTCTGAATGGTGACCTGCTCCGAACTGCTTCCCTTATATCCATGGGGCTTACGCAATGCATCCTCCCCGCATGCGCAATTAACGCTAGGCATCCATTCGGCTTCCGCTGTGCATCCCCTAGGCTTCCGCTCTGTATCCGCTTCATCCGCTGTGCATCCGCTGTGCATCCGCTTCATCCGTTCCGCGTCCACTTTGCTGAGGCTCCCCGGAAGCCCTGCGGGTGTGCCATCCGCTCTCATCTGCTTCCATCCACTTCCGTTCCGCATCCGCTTTCATCCACTCTGCGTCCTTCCCCGTCCATTCCTTTCCGTGTTATCCGCTCTGGTTATGCAAATTTTTGCCCCTTTTGTGAGCGGATAACAACGGATGGAACATTTTTCTCGTCCGCTGTGTCCTTTTTACAAACGTTTTGCATTCGTTGGGCAGTGTGACAGGGCCTTTAGTTCCATCTACTAATATGTACTTTTTAATGTACTTCTGATATTCGGTAATGAAGAAAAAACATTACATAAATCCAGCTGTAATTTTCAAGCATTCATATGCTGGAAGTAATATATTTATCTTACACAGTAATGCTATACTATTCCTCCCTTATTTTCTTCCTTCTTTCAGCCAATAGTTGTAATATTATCATTTCATGTTTCAATATTAAAATATTTTGGACATGAATTAATTTTATAAATTTAATAAATAAATTGAAGTTCTAATATAATTTAACCTCCTACTTTTTCCTGTTTTCTAAGTCTCTTATTATTTCCTATAATGACTTTCAGTGATCTTCCTAACTTATATTAACTATGTCAATCATGTATTTCTGGCCTTCACTGCCAATCATTCCTTTACCTGTATATAACTATTGCAATTGTTTATCACTTTCTTCCACCTTATACAGTAAAACCATCCACAAGCACAGTGCAATTGTATATCTTCTAAATAAGTACTTATTTCTTTCTGATCTAAGACAGATATTCCCTAGTTGTTAGATTTAACATATTCTAGATGATAATAAGAATCTAAGTTATACTAAACATCTTTCCTAGAATTCTTTCTAATAATTTATATCTCCAAATAGAATAGAGAATATTTTAGATGTGAATAAGATATTGCATTAATTCCAGAATTTACAGCATGATACATATAGATGGTTTTATTCTCAAAATACTTTGCAGATACAGTATTATTGATACTTTCTGTCTTTCGCATCTCTTTCCTGTGCTAGATTTTCAAAGGGTTGTGTATTTTTTAATAAATGGTGAAATAGCTAACTTGAAATAAAATACTGATTTATTATCGAATTGAAAAATTAATAGAAAGAAAGTATGTAGCTTATTTTAATCAGAAATTTAATCGATTCATATTAAGGTTTGGAAATTATACATAGAGGAAAAATTTATATCCTATTGAGCTTATAAATTTTCATGCAAAAAATACAGAATTAGAATAGAACTACTAAATACAACAGTGAGAGGTAAGTGCTGGAAGAACTGAACAAAGTTTTAAAAAGCTGTACACTAGATTGTGCTTGCATGCTAAACCTTGCCAGAGTAATTCCTAAATGTAAGGACCAGAATGACCTTCTGCAACCTGGTGTTATTTCTTGTTCTGTAATTATTTTCTTTTTTATTTATTTCAGCAGTAGCTTTATTTTGATCAATATTGGTTTGTAATGTAGCTAAATTGGCACTGGAATATTCCATTATCTGGAACAATGTTAAATAAAATGAACTTGTCCCTGTTTTCTACAGACAATAAGCTAGGATCACAAAACCCATAAATCTGTAGCAGAGAAAGTTGTGGCACAGTACTCCTCCCCTGGGAATTCTGCAGTCGTTTCTCATGATCTAATAATAAACTTACCATCATTAACCTTAGCTCTTTGCTCCCAGTGTTAGCAGACATTGTTTTAATTAGGCAAAGGAATATCATCCTGGGCAGAAAGGGAAGATCATCTCTACTTTAGAAAAGAGCATCACTTGTCTGGATATGAAGCATTTCTTTCCATTTTAAGAAAAAATTCCCAAGTGTTTCAAATGCGCCTTTTGGACTCATTAGCAACTCATTTAAAACCCATTTTTAGTAGTTTGACACAGATTTAAAATGATTTTGTCCATTTTTTAAAAAAATCTAGTAAATTTCCACTATCAGTCTTACAGTGGGACAACTCTTTATGATTCATTAATCAACAAAGACAAGCCTAAGATTATGACATTTTATGGGTGAATAGAGACTAGTCTGATGATTTTCTGGAGCAGAAAAAATGCAAGATTGATTTAAAACTGTCACAGTATATGTTTTATGTACTAAACATTCTACCATACACAATTGAAACTAACAGTTCATAGTTTTATTAACACTCTTAGGAAGCTACAAAGTGTGACTTATGATTTATGAGAGTCAGATATTTTAATTAACTTTATTAATAGTTCTTTTCAATACAGCTGATGACATTTTCACTATATCATTAGTAATGAGGAAATTGTATAACTATTAATTTACATGTTACTATATTATTTAAGTAAGCTATTTATAAATTTTGTGATAAACCAAAATGAGAGACAGTTGCAACAAATGTTCCATTCAAAAAATAAATGCTGTAAACATTTCAATAAGTTGTAATTTTTAATTTTGGATTTTGTGAAAATTTGGACTAAATTATATAGCTAAATATAATTAAAAAATGAATTTCATCTTGTCACATGCTTCTGTAATCCCTTATGATATTTTTGATATTAGCCCAATAGCATTTTAAAAAATAAAAGGGTATCTATTAGTACAATTATATGGCTTTCATAATTAAGGGGACAATAATAAATTAATGTCCTGTTCTGTTCTGGCTTAGAGCACAATTCATAAATTTATGATATGCTGGGTTTTTCATACTCAAATAATTTTCTGTTGAGTTAATAATTCTAAACATTTAAAAATGTACAGCTTAGTTAATTAATAGCATTGAAGCTTTATTATAAATCAAACTTAATTGTGATATTGCATTTTTATACATTATGTTACTCATTGGCATCCTTAAGAATCTTTAATTAAAACTGTATGCATTGGTCTGTTTGTGCCTGGGTATTTTATCCTTAGAATTTATACCCATACACAAACTGAGCAATGTGGTATATGCTGTGCAATGCAATCAGACATGCAGATCTGGGGGGGATACATTGGGGGGGAGGGGAATTCATGATGTAACACATGAGAACAAACACACCAGGACAAGATTCGGAAATCCATTTGCATCTGAAAGACAAAGGTCACTCTTTTGAAGACAGCAAAGTTCACATTCTAGACAGAAAGGACCACTAGTTTGAAAGCAGGGTCAAAGGGCCATCTGTCTTAAAATTAAAAAGTCCCCTCTCAACAGAGAGGGAGGGATATGTTACCACTTACATCCTGTTTACAACACAATTCCCAGAAAGTTCCACACCCATTTTTACTCTGATTCTGGAACAGGTATAAACCCTGATTGACTTTCAGAAAGCTAACAACTCACTTTCAAAGTGCTAACAACCAGATGACTGCAAAGAATATAAATCTTTCAATTCCCCACCATTCAGTAAGAATTGAAGAAGCTTCTTGGATGAGAAGTGAAATGTTTTCAAGAAAAAAACTCAAAGAAAGTCCAGTTTGTCTTTTGAAAAGCATCTTTGGGATAAACATTACCGGGATGATTGAGACTATCCAAAGACTGGGGTTGTCAAACTCGTGGTCTGTGGGCCAGATGTGTCTCACACTGGCCATGCCCATCCCATTTTAGCAAAGGGGGAAAAGTTGCAAGACATCACGTTATAACAATGTGATGCTGTGACTTTTTCCATATACATTTTTTTAAAAAACTTGCTAGAATTAGTTGCTGTAGTTAGGCAATATTTTCAACATAGACTTGGGAAAGAGAACAAATTTATATTCTAAAGCAGGGTTGTCAAACTTTCATTATCACGGCAGCATTATGTGATGTATTAGGACTTTTTTTCCCCTTCGCTAAACCGAGTGGGGGCAGGGGCAGGACGTGATGCATCCAGTCCACAGGCAGCGAGTTTGACACCCCTGTTTTAAAGTATATCAGTCCTCCTTTCTGATGATGATGAGTGAAAAAATATTACACCTGTTCTTCATATAGATGTAGCTCAATGATTTAACCTCTGAGAATCCTAGATAAGATATTTTGGCAACTTCAGTGGTTCTTTCTGTGACAATTCTCTTGTTCTGTCCACCATTTCCTTAATTTGATCTCTTGGCTGGACTGATAAGAGTTTCACAAACATAACTAAACCCTAATTTTAGTTGATCAGTGGTCAACTAAAAGACCACTTTCAAGGAAAGGTATGATCTTGTCATAATTATGGGCCTCAGCATTAACATCCTGTTTTCTTTATCCATTATCTATTTATTGCTTCTCAAAGTTAAGTTTAATTCTGTCACTCTCCCCATGAACAAGAAAGGCAATCCAACTATCACTCAATTAATTGTGAATAATTAGCAAAATATATGCTCAATTTTTATACTATACAGTTTTAGATTGTATATATTTAAATAATCTCTTGGATTCCAAATAAGTAAGTTTAGATGAAGATATCTCTATGGATCAATATGCAATTTGCAATATGCATTTTGCATCATTTAGCAGAAAATACTCTAGCCAACAAGTTGCTTTTTTTACTGATTTAGGAACAGCAGAATTCAATTTCTGATGAGATATTATTAGATAATATGTGACCTGTTTGGTCACTGTTTCAGATATATTTCCTTATTTAACAGAGAAACAGAATAATCACAGATTGCAGGGCGGGGAACAGTGGAGCTGGTGTGATTTCTGACTTTTCGTTGACTTCCTCTATATTTGTCAAGTTCAAGTTCAAAGTTCAAACATTGTAAAATGAAATTGAATAGTACTTCCTCAATAATGTTAATTCAAATACAAAGGGTTTTTTTATGTATTACAATCAGCATTCAAGTTTTTAACATCTATTTCTTGTGTCTTCTGCATAAGAAATAAAGTTTTTATGTATTCATTTTGGCTATTGTATATTGCTTGCCTTTGGCAAAGAACTAATCTTTGTATTGAATTTAAATCCATACAAGATGAAAGTGCAGTTGTAAGAGAAAAAATACCCTGAACTTTGATATTGTAGTGAAGCTTGTTTGGAATGGGTTTATATTTTCCCAGAAAGAGTGGCGAGATCATTTGTGAGTTATAGATGTCACATTATAACTAATGTATCAAAAATAGATCAGTAAAACCTTTCTCAGAAACTTGTGGGATATTCTTGCTACATAGGCAGCTATTTCTTAATATCTGTAAACTGTCAAAAAACTGCATAATTCTTAAGAGAGTGTTAGATAAGTCACTACCAACTATCTTAATTGTGCTTCTGTCTTTTGTAGTTGCTTTAATGTTTTTATATTTACATTATATTTAATATTTATTTTAAAGAAGAAACTCAAGTTTCTTTGTTCAAATTGTTCCTTTTATAGACTGGCCAATTTGCATTGAGTCTAAGAAAATGCTGATTGAAAGATAGTTTTAATTTTTAGGACTTTTTTCATGATCACACAACTCTTCATTTCCAAAGTATATTGTAATTGAAAACTTTTTATTATTTGATTATTTTACAATCATCAAAGACACAAATGTGTATCAAAAATAAGGGTAACAAAATTTAAATGAATTTAAAGGATGCATGGGGATGAATAATCTGAATACTGACGAACCCTTTTATATATCCAAAATAGGATTGGAATCATAACTTTCATTTATTTTACCTATTCTGTGTCACAAAAGAATTATGATTTTCATGTAAACTTTGTTTTAAAAAATAAGAAATAATTTTGTACACGAAAAAAATATTAATACAAATTTAGATAATTAGGAAAGCTATTTAAATTTGTTTATGATAGTAACTCATTTGGAAAAAGACATATGTAAATATCAAATACATAAATCTAGGAATTGCAGAATCCATGGCTGCTAAGTTATGTAAAGAATGTGCAAAAACATGTCATTTACCACCTACTACACTTTTTGTAATGAAATGAAATAATCAACCAAGCATTGTTTAGGAAAGGAGATGGTACCTTCTTCCATCTGTCATGTGACTATTAATCTGTTGTAGGTAAGTGAGAAAGAGATAAGAGCAAAACCACAGAAGATATGCAAACACACAGCGGACAAACAAAGCTGAAATGGGCTAAGGAAGTGGCATGAAATGGAAGAAGAAGGGGAAGTAGTGTCTGTCAAGAAAGATGGAATTAATCAGTCTTGGACTGATTGGGAAAAAAAGACACTGAAAACATGGAGGCTTTTTAGAAAGATGGTTTAATGGTGGACAGGACCACATGGCTTGGAGCTCCAAAGTGAAAAGGATGATCACATGTTTGTTGGGTGAAGGAAAGAAAGGTGGGCTGAGATGCTGAGAGTCCCTTATATATCCTCTGTTGGGATTTGAATTTGAGCTTTGTTCTGTCCGGAAAAACATGAGGTAGACCGGGTTCCAACAACAAAGTCTTTATTCCAACAACAGTCAGTAAAAATGGAACATTGGCTCAAGCCACGACAGCCTTTTTATACTCTCCTGTCTGCCGGCTTGTAGCCAATGACATTCATTTGATTTTGCCGCCTTTGTGCGGCTTCGAGGATTGGTTCCTTTTTTAATCAATCCCTTTTAGTTTTTAGTAACCAATCAGAATGAGTTATTTGGAGCCAACTATTTTATACAGAACACCCCTCCCCTCTTAGTTCAGTCCTACGTGGTGACATAGTCTCGCAGGTAGGTGGGGCTTCTCCTGACTCGACTGGACTTGCGCGGTTCATTTTTGTTGGAGACTTCGACCGGTTCGGATGGGGCTGCCGTGTCTTCCGTCCTTCTCCCTGGAACCGTCTGGAAGGGTGAGTCAGCCATTTTACTGCCGCCTGAGTTGCTTAGGTCGGTGGTTTTGCCGGTCCCTCCCGTTTCCTCTGGGCAGGTCGAGCTGGGCCTGGCTGGCCCCCTCCGATGGACTCTTCATGCAACTTCCTTCAAACAGTGAGTCTCTATTTTGCTCTTTTTGTCTGTACTCATTTTCGGAGTTTGATTTAAACGGTTCTTTATTTATTTCTCGCATTTCCCCCCCCTCTTTGGTTTGAATTTCATCGTTTTTGTACATGCATGGTTGTGTTTTTTCTTGTTCCTGCAGACTTTCTCGATATGCCCTCGTTTCTTGCAAGTTCTGCAAATGGCATCGAGAAACCTGCATTTGGCTCGAGGATGATTTCCTCCGCAGCCAGCACATTCCCGCCACTTTCTCCTTTCATGCTCTTTCTTGTTGGCGTACAGGCGGTGGACCTCGTCATCTACTTCGTCTGATTCGGACGTCTCACCATAATCTTCATGGTGAGTGGTAGCGGGAGACTGTTTTTTTCCTCTGGCCAGGCTTGTTTCGTCTCCGTTCGCGTTCATCTGCTTCATTTTGACAGCCGATTTTTTCGCGGCTTCAGTGGCTGTGGCTTCCACGATGGCCTTGGCTATGGTTATGTTGGGCTTGTTTAATAGTTTGCTCTGTGTTGTCGAGTCTCTTAAGCCCAACACTACTCGGTCTCTCATGGCCTCATCTAGGTTTAGGAATTCGCACTCTCCCCCTATTTGTCGGAGAGCGGCTACGAAGTCAGCGATGGTCTCACCTTCTCTCTGGTCTCTTCGATAGAATTCGTGTTGCTTTATAAGGTTGGACACCATCGGGGTGTAGTGAGCTTTGAGCAGCCTCTGAAGTTCTGGCCATGTCAATTGCTTGACGTCTCGGGGCTTTGCTAGGGCTTTGGCCATCTTGAAGATTGTAGGCTCGCAGTGTGTTAAGAAAACAGCCCTCTTGCGCTGATCTGAGATTCCCTCCATCTCATTGCTTTCCAAGTACATCTGGAAACGGTCTACATAGGAATCCCAATCCTCTTCATTGGGATTAAAAGGTGCGGGCGGTGCGTTGTTCCTGGCCATTCTGTTTGCCGTCTGGAATTCTATATCACCACGTGCTTAGTCTCGCGTTTAGGACAATCCCATCCTCGTCGCCAGTGTTCTGTCTGGAAAAACGCGAGGTAGACCAGGTTCCAACAATAAAGTCTTTATTCCAACAACAGTCAGTAAAAATGGAACATTGGCTCAAGCCGCGATAGCCTTTTTATACTCTCCTGTCTGCCGGCTTGTAGCCAATGACATTCATTTGATTTTGCCGCCTTTGTGCGGCTTCGAGGATTGGTTCCTTTTTGAACCAATCCCTTTTAGTTTTTAGTAACCAATCAGAATGAGTTATTTGGAGCCAACTATTTTATACAGAACAAGCTTGTATTCTGATTGGTTGTCAGACTCCCATGGGGCCATGCAGGGGCAACTCTGTAGGCTGTCCTGAGCACCAGGCTTGGTTGAACCTTGCTGGATGATGCTGTAATGAAAGGGCTTTGGGCAATTCCTATTATAGCTCTACCTGGAGATCTTTGTTATGTAAAATATTCTGGCCCAGGCCTTAATGGCCCACCCATTAACAAAGGTGGGGGTGAGCTTCTGCTTCTAAGGTGAGTTTCTGCTTCTGAGTTTCTACTCTTTTTTGGGAAAATTTTCTTACTTTTTAATATTTCCTAGGATATTTCATTTTTCTTGGAGGGGGTGGGTGCTAGCTATGATGTTGTACTAGCTATCATGTTGCATGTAAAAGATCTTAACTCTTTGGATAATTTAATAGCAACTCCCCTTAAATCCATAATCACTTAAAGATAAGTCAGTAGTAAGCAGCTGCTACCAAAAAAGCTAATACAATCCTTGGTTGCATAAACAGAGGCACAGAATCAAAACCACTTGAAGTATTAATGCAACTTTATAAAATCTTAGTAAGACCACATCTGGAATATTGCACACAGTTTTGATCATTGCAAAAAAGGTGTTGAAACTTTAGAAAAAATGCAGAGAAAAGCAATTAGGATGATTAAAGACTTGCAGAGTAAAACATGAAGAAAGGTATGGCTGGAACTTAGTATGGCTGGTCTAGAAAAAAGTAGTAGGATTGACATGATAGCAGTATTTCAGTATTTGAGGGACTGCCACAAAGAAAAGAGGGTCAATTTATTTTCCAACGCACCAGAAAGCAAAACAATAAACAATGGATGGAAACTAATCAGGGAGAGAAGCAAACCGGAAGTAAGCAAAAACTTCCTAACAGTGAGGACAATTAATCAGAGGGACACCTTCAAAAGTTGTGGGTGCTTCATCACTGGAGGTTTTAAAGAAGAGACTGGACAGCCGCTTGTATCAAATTGTATAAGGTCTCCTGCTTGAGCAAGGTGTTGGACTGAATGACCTTCAAGATCCCTTCCAGCCCTGGATTACTGTGCTCTTTCATAGCGTCTTCTGAAGGGCCAGGGTTTGTGGTCCTTCCTTCCTCTCCTTTTCTTTTCTGTCTCTCTCCCTACTTTCCTCCTTCCCTCCCTCCTTCTATGTATCTATCTATCCATCCATCCATCCAACTATATCTCATTCACTTTCCCATTCCTCCCACTTTCTTTCTTTTTCTTTCTTTCTTTCCCTTCCTTCCTTCCTTCCCTCCCTTTCTTTCTTGTCTATCCCTTTTCTTCCTTTCTTTTTCTTCCTTTCTTGTTTGTCCCTTGTCTACCTTTCTTCTTCTTCCTTCCTTTCTTTCTTCCTTCCTTCCTTCCTTTTTCTTCCTTCCTTTTTCTTCCTTTCTTCCTTCCTTTTTCTTTCTTTCTTGTGTCTCTCTTCTCTCTCTTTCTTTCTCTCTCTCTTTTCTCTTTCTTTCCATTCCCTTCTTCTTTCCCTCTCTCCTTCTAAGAATAGGAAACACACCAGAAACAAAACTCCATTGGATGAAGCCGGCCATTGCCATCTGGCTTATTCAACCCACGACACCTCCCTGGCTCTTCACTTCCAACCAAATCTGGCCAGCCTCATCGCAGCAGTGGAGGAAACACTGGAGCACATGTGGCAGCCAGGAAGGAAGTTGCAGCAACAAATGCAATGGCATAACTTGTGCGAGGCTGACATGGTTGTGGTAGATATAAAAACTTACTTAAAGCTGCCTTAAAGTGTTTCAGAGCATCTTGCCCCATTGCCCTGCCATCAACTGCCCGAAGGTTGGAGAATCCTTTGTTATTAAATAATAATTCCCATCTACCAATGGCCACTATAGATAAGCATATAGTATTCTGAGAATATGTAATGTGATATATTTTCTATGATAAAATTAAGTCCTTTAGATATTGTTTTAATGTTTGGTTGTTCAATTCTCATGTTTTCAAATTATTATTTAATGCCTTTACTTATTTTTTGAAACTTTTAAAATATAATTTTAAATTTACAAATTTATGATAATTGGGAAACAATGCTTTGATTAAAGAATAGAAAGTAAATTCTTTAAGAAATATTCAAATTTAAGACATAACTGAGCTGGTTTTCCAACACTAATGCTTAAGGAAATAAAATTATTTTATTCTCTGTTTTTCTTTTTTATAGCCATATCATTATTGAGAAACAGTTGAGATAATTTATTTCCTTTCCAGCTGCTAAAACCAGCTTTGGTCTTACTAGGGTTTTAAGTATAATGTTGGCTGAGAAACTGAAGTAATATTTCAAACTAAGTAAGACAAAAAATAGTTTTGAAGTGATAAGTGAGGCATTGGTTTCTTTCTTTCGAGAAAGAGAGAGACAGAGAGATAGGACTACACTTTCTTTGAAAAAGCCCATCTGACATAAAAATATTAAAGATAAAAACCATAATATATTAAGCTTATGGAATATAGTCTGTGGCATATTTCTGACAGCTACATTATCTATTAAAAAATTCATTCAGTAGTTGTAGCTCAGAGGAAGGGTTATATAATTAAATCATATTATTCTTGAGAATTCCACTATCATTTATTAAATGATACATTGTCATTTGCTTGCATGAATTTGACACTGAAATACATATGGTCATGTTAGATATGGATATCATTTTAAAATCCAAAAATATGAAGCTGTGAATCTCTACTTACTGTTATGTACTTCCAGCTAAACTGACAGTTTCCTGGAATTAATCCAGGGACATTTAATTATTTATCCATAATTAACTATATTTGAATGTTGATTTTGATTTTGTGTTCAGAAGTTGATATTAGGCAAAATTTGCCTGGTTTGCTACATTCATTTTCTCTATATATCAATTTCTAGGTAACATCCAACTAATACCTGCAGATGTGAATTAAAACAACTATCTGGAACTAAATAAATATTGGAACACTAACAGAACTGTTTATATTATAATTTTTAAGATCTACCTATAGGAGTATAGGATTGCAATTTTGTATTCAGAACTTTGTATAGAATTATGCATCTAAGCAGTGATCTGTTTTGTTCTATTAAAATATGTAACTGGTTGTTGTTGTTTTTAACTTTTCTAGCATTCCTTTAGTTATTATATTACATCAAAAAATTAACTTTTATCTAATGTTGTGCAATAAGTTCATTATATTGGGGAATTGTTTGGCTACTAAGGCCCGGTCCCACTGCACTTATGGATGCAAAGAGGATGTAAAACCTTAAAAAAAGCTTGCCATCCATTGGAAAACGCTATGCATCCATTGTGTACTCACTGCATAAGTGTTTCATACACTCTATCCATCGAGCATCCATCCACTGCGATTTCATCTGCGCAAGAAGTTTTGAGCTGCACAAAACTTTGTGAAAGGGTGAACTTTCCACTGCGTACGATGTATATCCGCAACATATATGGGCAACAAACATTCTATGTCCGTTATCATCCGTTAAAGGTCCGCTGTATCCTCTCTGCATCCTCTGGCCATCCCCTCAACTCATATCCGCTGCAGCTAAAAATGGAAAGAGGGAGGAAACAAAAGGTACACGGAACGTCTACACAGCGTTAGTAGCATGGAAATAGAAAGGATGTAAGTGTATGTATGCATCTCGTATATAAAGGATTAAAATGGACAAAACGTTTGTATCTGGGATGTATCTCGTATATTTAGGATGTCTGGAGTATGTCTAGAGTATGTAGAAGGACACCTAGCGGACAACTGATATTTTCTATAAAAAGGGAGAGAAAATCATCTGGATCTCAGTATGAGTCCAGCAGCCGTGGTGTACAGACCTCTTCACTCTTGGTCTTGGTCTTCAACATCATCAATTGTTCTCCATCATGGATGATGACACAGTCCGTATGATAGCTGCGCTCATTCATCATCAGAACCAAAACCTGTTCAGACTGTTTCAAGTTTTATACAGTAGGAGAAGAAGGAGATGTCCAAGAGCTGTGTGGGTCCGAGGATGGATTGTGAGAAGAATGGAGTTTGGACTGTATGACCAGTTGATGGTGGAGCTGAGGAATGAAGACCCTCGTGCATTCAATCACTTCATGAGGATGCCACCAGCCATGTTTGACGAACTTGTACAGCATCTGACCCAGGTTGACCAAGCCTAGCACCAACTTATGTCCCAACCTGGACCCAGGACTGAAGGTGGCACTGATTCTGTGGCACCTGGCCTCTGGAACCACATACAGAAGCATATAGTATGCATGGAGGATGCCACAAAACAGCATCAGCAAAGTCGTCAGAGAAGTGGTGCAGGCCCTCATTGAAGAATACATGGAGGAGCTCCTCAAGTGCCCCACCACTGAACAAGGCTGGAGGAAACTTGCAGAAGAGTGGTATCAGAGGTGGAACTTTCCCCACACCGTTGGAGTCATAGATGGGAAGCACGTGGCCTGTGATGACGCGTCCTCCCTCAGAACCTACCTGATGAAGCCGTACACTTCAAGATACCTCATCTGTGAAGAGAGGATCTTCAACTACAGGCTGTCCAGGGCAAGACGGGTGGTGGAGAACACCTTTGGCATCCTGGCCAACAGGTTCCAGGGACTTCTCACCACCATGCAGCATCGCCCACAGACTGTGAGGAGCATCGTGGAAACTTGCTGCATCCTGCACAATCTCATGTGCACCCGCTACCCAGTGTTGCAGAACAGACTTGTCGACCATCAACAAGGGAATGGGGACATGGAGCCTGGTGAATGGAGGCAAGGACGTAACCTGATGGACACTGTGGATGTACAACGCCCCAACAGAGCTTCACGTGAAGGGAAGAAGCAGCGCAACCTCCTGAGACACTGGTGCAACTCCCCAGTTGGAGCAGTGGAGCGGCAAGACAGGATGATAGATGATTAATGGATGCTTCCTTGAGGCTTTCACATAACACTGATGAGATTGTGCCATGTATGTTGAGTGGTCCTACAATGAATAGGGCATTAATAAAGAGTTTTGTTTATTTTAAAATGTGTTGATCAATGAATAAATTGTTATTGATAATAAAGGTCCATATGTGTGGCAGCTGGGATGGTGGAGCTGGGATAGTCCCACGACTATCCTTATCTATCCCACAAGCATGCAAAGGCTTAACCATTTTTTCAAAGTTTTCACCAACACTTTATTAAGTAAAAAAAAATGAACCAAGTAAACTAAGTGTCTTAAGCAAAGATAACCTTGATTAACTTTCTTAGGAAACTTTATGACTTTATTAAATAAGCAAAATGAACCAAGTAAAGTGTCTTTAGCAAAGATAAACTTAACAAGTAAACAACTCAGTCTCTGACACTATTCTCAGTCACTCTGAGTCATGTCCATGGTCTCAGCTGTTAAGCGGGCAGAGACTGTGGAGGTGGCTGTAGCTTGAGTGCTGGTCTGAGGCACCATTGGTGTGCTTGGCCCTGAGGGTACAACAGGGGATGGTGTGTTCAGGAAGCTATCCGAGAGCTGACTCAGTCCCATGAGGTTGAGAGGCCCTTCATCAAAGACTTGAGATGTCAGGCCCAATACTGATGACAGATTGTCCGTTGACAGGCTTGGCTGTGGGGTGGAGGAAGGAGGATTGTAGTGGGGCTGTCTGGTCTGCAGCTGGATGAGGAGTGGCATCTGTGGCATCCAATGAACCTGGGCCTGGACTGGGAAGTTCTGCTTCTGCTGTGGGAAGTCCTGGTAGTCGTAGCCTTGGTAGGTGAGGGGCTGTTGAAAGCCATGGAAGGGCTGTGACATCACCTGGGGTGGAAGAGAAAACCTGGACTGGGTAGGAGCAGCTTCAGCTGGGCCTTGAGGGTTGTGCAGTAGTGCTGTAATCTTCTGCTTCATCACCTGGTACTGAGCCTTGGGCAGGTCCCTCAGGGTCTGGCTCACATAGATGATGAAGGGCTTCCGGTCCGAGGATGGTATGTCACAGTAGACCAGCTGAGAGAGAAGTTCTGTGCTGGTCTTCATTGTGTCCCTGATCTCCAATAGCACACTGTGGTCCTGGCCCTCCAGTCTGCCTCTCTGCCTGAATCCTCTGGAGCTGGGGGTGGGGGTGGGTTGGCCTCTGGTGGCTGCTAATTCTTCCTCCATTTGTGACAGCAGGGCGTAATCCTCCACAGGATCCTCCAAGTCTGCCGGCATGGGGAGTGCAGCTGTCAGTGGGGGGATCTCTGCCGTGTGGCTCTCTAAAGACACCTGCCTGGACAAGGTAGCTGGTCCTGGCTGGAAGAGGACTGGCTGTCTGTGGGCTGTCTAAGGGAGAGGGGTCTCAGATGGGCTGCTCCTCGGTGGTGGATCTCACCCTCCAGGAAACTGCACTTGGCCATGATGTACATCTCCCGGTCAGTGAGCTTGACAGCGGCCTGCCTCGGATTTCTTGAGGTGTAGCTTGCCATGCCAGGTGTGCATGTGCTTCCACCATCCCAGGAGTACTTCTGCAGTGTACCCCAGGCTCTCTGCCTTGCCTGTCCAAGCTGCCTGCTTCTTCTTGGTGTCCCGATACAGTCTGTGGCTCTTTCTCCAGAGGTACTCGTTCTCCCTCAGCCATTCCAGCCCTTCATCCTCATGCTCCTTGGAAATGGTGTATTGTTTCCTCTATCCCTTTTCCTTCCCTTGCTTCTTTCTCCCTCTGGCAGGGTCTTCAGCAGGGCTTTCAGGGGCTTGAGCAGCAGGGTCTTCAGCAGCAGGGCTTTGAGGGCCTTGGAGCTGGTCCACCAAAGCAGCAGCAGCAGCAGCAGCAGCTTCAGAGTCAGTGCCAGGGGGTGGAATGCTGGTTCTGGCCTTCTTCACCTTGCCAGGACTTGAACGAGTAGGCACGGGCTTCCTCTTCGTGCCTGACTGACGAACCATGGTGTTCCTGTAAGATGTATGTGGCAGCACGTCTTTCCCCTGTATGGTGACTGCGTGCCTGCTGCATCCTTTTATATCTGTGGAGCTGATGCAATTCATACTCCCCGCATGCGCAGTGAATGCTTTGCATCTGATATACATCCGCACAGCATCCCCTTTGTTTCCTATAGGTGTCCGTGATGCATCCACCTCATCTGCTATTCATCCACCCCTTTTGTTATGTGTCCGCTTTGAAATTCTCCCCCGGAACCCCTTTGGAGGTGTCATCTGCTTCCATCCGCTAGGCTTCCTATGAACATCCATTTAACATCCCCGCTACATACTACCCATGTCTGTTCTTTTCCGTTCTGTTTATGCAAATTTTTACCACTTTTACCACCCCCGAAATTTTGCTCATCCGCTGTTTTCTTTATGCATGCGTTTTGCGTCCATCAGCCAGTGGGACCGGGCCTTAAGTATCTCAAAAGAACAGAAGGATCTGTGGTTCAGGACTATTTGTCGTTAAGGAGAGATTATAAAATGTGGGAAATAACACTTGCATGAAATATGAGTTTTAGAATTTTTCATAATATGTCAAAAAAAATAATTCTTTTGAATTCATTATCAGAAAATTCAGGATAGTGAAATTGCTTTCAGTTCTGTTATGTATATACCATAGAAATTGACTGACATATTTTTATATATTTGCCAGTGTTTTAACATTAAATCGTTCTAAATATCTGTTGTAAAACTCTTCTGAAAAAATATATGGATGCTTTTAAAACCATTTAACCCTTAAAGCTGTTTATGAATGTTTTAATAAAAAGCTATGTATTGAAAAACACATCTTATTTTATCAAAATTCTGGCCACTGAATATGAAGTCAGGTAGGATTAGTTTAAGTTTTCTTGTTCAGGAATAACATTTCATAAGTTTTAAAATATATCTCTCTAATATTATCTATATAACTGTTTAATATTCAAATTATTTGGGTGTAAAAAAGTAAGAATGTAGGTATAACTTTAAATATTAAAAGAAGTAGAATATATTCAGGATATCTTCTCAGTAAAGCATTAATTCATTAGTATAAATATATATAAATTAGAAATTCAAACTCTATGTAATTTGTAGATTTATAACGAATAATAGCATAAAATGATATTTTTTTTCCTGCTGTAATAAAGCAATGTTTCAATGGGTCATGTAACAATGATTAATTGGGATTTTTCTATCATTATATTGATATATTTAATTTTGGAGAAAGCATCGGTATTATATCTAACTTGAAAATATTATTAATGAAGAACATCCATATCAATGTCACATTTTTAAAAAAGGAGAAAAGATTCTAATTTTGACAATTTAGAAGAGTATTGGAAGAGGCAAGATTCAGGCTGCTTGTATGAGTTTTCATCTTCATGACTTGTGTCTCCTTAGCTTTTATGAGAATCTTATCATACCTTTAGAATGATGAAAAGAGAAACAAAATTCCACAGAATGGGTGTTGGTGGTTCCCTTTTCTGAAGGAACTTGAAAGGAACTTGAGTCAGAGTGATGAAGGGGAAGCCAGTTATAGGTGGAGGAGGCAAAACTGAACATAAACAATTTTCTAGATGGAGAAATAAGTCTGATGCTTGTACAGTAAAGAGTAGCAGATCCTAATAACCTCACAAAATTTCTTCTGTTTCCTATTTATATATAATGTAAAGCAATGCTTTGTATCTTTAGCATTATGTAATAAATATTTATTTTCTGTATTAAAGTTCTTTTTGTACTGCATCTTAAGCCCATATCACACTGGCCAACAGACACAAAAAGGAGAAAGCGGATGAGCAAAATGTTCCATCCGTTGTTATACGCTCTCAAAAGGGGCAAAAATTTGCATAACCGGAGCAGATAACATGGACACGGGGAGGACGCAGGGCGGATGCAAAGCGGATGCGGAACGGAAGCCCAGTGGATGGAAGCGGATGGGAGCGGATGGCGCAACCGCAGGGCTTCCGGGGGGCCTCAGCAAAGCAGACGCGGAACGGATACAGCAGATGCACAGCGGACGCCGAACAGATGAAGCGGATGCACAGTGGAAGCCTAGCGGATGCACCGCGGAAGCCTAGCAGATGCCGAGCATTAATTGCGCATGTGGGGAGGATGCATTGCGTCAGATATAACGGAAGCAGCTTGGAAGCAGGTCGCCATTCAGACGAAAGACCTGCTGCCGGAAGGATTGGCTGCCTTGCCTGCCCTGCCTGCATGTCTGCCTGCAAGCCTTGCTGCCAGCCTTGCTGCCACCCTCCCTGCCAGCCTCCCTGCCATCCAGCAACCCCACAACCATGCTGAAGCACAGCAAGCCTCAGCCATCTGCTGCCAGCCTTGCAAGAGGGACAGTGCTACCATCCCGCCCCCTGGCCCTCACTCTGGTTCTGATGGGGCTTCTGCAGCACGGGCTCACTCTTCTGGGGCTGGGGCTTCTGCTGCTTCTGCTTTTGGAGGAGCTGATGACAAGCACTCCAGCACCAGCCACCTCCACAGCACCTGCACCCTTCACCCCTGAGACTGAGCGACCAAGAGGAGTGCCAGAGACTCATTTTTGTCTTATAGCTTGTTGTTAATAAAGTCTATTTTTGATTCACACACTTGCTTCATTTCTTTTTTTTAATAAAGTCTTGCTGGAAACTTTTATAAATGGTTTAAGCCTTTGCTTGCTTGTGAGATGGGTTAAGATAGCTGTGGGATGGGCAGGGATACCTGTGGGATTGGCAGGGATACCTTTGGGATGGGTAATAGCTGTGGGATAGATAAACCTCCAGTGCAAGAATAGTGGGACTGTATGGTCCACCCTCCCAGGTGCCACACCTATGGTCCTTTATTATCAATAACAGTGTAATCATTGATCCACACATTTCAACTTAAACACAACTCTTTATTAAACGCCCTGTTCATTGTAGCCCAACCAAACATACATGGCCCAATCTCATCCGTGTGATGAGACAGCCTCAAGGAAGCATCCATTAAGCACCTATCATCCTGTCTTGCCACTCCACTGTTCCAGCTGGGGAGTTGCACCAGTGTCTCAGGAGGTTGCGCTGCTTCTTCGCCTCACGTGAGGCTCTGTTGGGGCCTTGCACATCCTCAGTGTCGATCAGGTTTTGCCCTTGCCTCCATTTTCCAGGCTCCATGTCCCCATTGCCTTGTTGACAGTCCACAAGCCTGTTCTGCAAGACTGGGTAGCAGGTGCGCATGAGATTGTGCAGGATGCAGCAAGCTTCCACGATCCTCCTCATGGTCTCTGGACTATGCTGCATGTTGGTGAGAAGTACCTGGAACCTGTTGGCCAGGATGCCAAAGGCATTCTCCACCACCCGTCTTGCCCTGGACAGCCTGTAGTTGAAGATCCTCTCTTCACAGGTGAGGTATTTGAAGGTGTAGGGCTTCATGAGGTAGGTTGTGAGGGAGAAGGCGTCATCCCCCACGATGAAGTAGGGCACATCTTGCTTGTCGTTGGGCAGCAGGTCTGGATCTGGGAAGCCCACCATGAGGTTGCTTTCCAGCCCTTCCTGACTGGTGTTGTATACCTGGGCATCTGAAGATGAGCCGTTGCCTGAAGCATCGATGTACATGAACTTGTAGTCAGCATCGACCATGGCGAAGAGGATGATGCTGAAGAAGTCCTTGTAGTTGAAATAAGTGGACCCCGACTTGGCTGGTGCTTTGCAGGCCACGTGCTTGCCATCTATGGCTCCAACAGTGTGTGGGAAGTTCCACCTCTGATACCACTGCTCTGCAACTTTCTTCCATCCTTCTTCAGTGGAGGGGCACTGAAGGAGCTCCTCCTTGTATTCTTCGATGATGGCCTGCACCACTTATCTGACAACAAAGCTGATGGTGCTGGGTGGCACCTTACAGCCGTACTGCATGCTCCTGTAGGTGGTCCCTGTGGCCAGCTGGTGCAGTGTGAGTGCCACCTTGAGCCCAGGTTCCAGGCTGGGCGGGAAGTTGGTGTTTGTCTTGGTCAACCTGGGTGTCAGCCGCTGCACAACTTCATCAAACATGGCTGGAGGCATCCTCATGAAGTTCTGGAATGCCTGAGTGTCTTCACTCCTGAGCTCCACCATCAGCTTGTTGTACGGTCCGTCCTCTGCTCTTCTGGCAAACCATCTTTGGACCCAGACTTTTTCTGGGTGGCTCCTTTTCTTCCCATAGTAGAGTTCAAGAGCCTGTAGATGGTTTCGCACTGTTGCAGAAGGATGGTGGCTGCCGAAAGGACTTTGTCACAATCTACGGTGGACATGACTGGATGCTGTGGAAGAGGAAGAGTCAGATGAAGGCTGCAGAGGTCTGCACAGCTAGGCTGCTGGTCGGAAAGTGAGATGCAGACGAGTTGCTCCCCCTTTTTATGGGCAGTATAGGTGTCCCTTTGCATCCTCTAGGCATCCTCTAGGCATCCTCTAGACATCCTTAATATCTGAGATAGGTCCCCTCTGCGAACGTTTTTTCTACTTTAAACGCTTTGTTTCAGCTAGGCATCCGTTCTGCATCCGTTCTGCGTCCATTCTGCTTCCTCCCTGCGTCCGGGCAGATGCGAGTTGCGCGGATGCCTAGCGGATATAGCGGATGCGTAACAGATGCGTAACAGATGTGTAGCGGATGCGTAGTGGATGCAGAACGGACGAACTGGATACATTTTCCATGCCAAATTTTAGGCAGCCCAAAACTTTCGGAACAGATGAAACGTCAATAAATGGATGCTGGACGGATAGAGAGGAAGCCAAACGGAGGCAGTGAGTACATCGCGTTTTCGAACAGATGGCAAGGTTTTTTGTCCATTTTACATCCTCTTTGCATCCGTTGTTTCAGTGTGACATGGGCTTTACTAATGAAGTAGATACTTCATTAGTAGATACTACAAATGTGTGTAACAGAAACACATTTTTTCTAAAGATCAAACTACATTTTTTTTTTAAAAAAATGTCAGTGTACTATTAGTGAACAATTGCTATTTACAGTATTTTTCTAAAGAACTTGTCACCAGATCTGCTTCACTTAACTAGGAGACATAAGAGTGAAGGCATCAGTAATTGGATGTTTTCAATAGAACTTGCTACCTTGCTTCTTGTTATCATCTTTTTCTATCTTCCTATAATCAATATCTTATTAATAAAAATAAAAATATGTGAGTAACTTAAGCCCAAGAGCAAGATATGCAGTTTCCTAAAGGCTAAAGGCTGCTACTAATTTGCCATAGTCAAGACACAAAATGGCATCAAAAACATATGTTCAAAATTTTATCTACTTCATTAGAAAACAGAAAAGCAAGATCAGTGCTGGACAGTGTGAAAAAGGCTTAAAAATTTAAATATAAACAAAGGAACAGTTGATAAACTCATCAAAAATAGAGACTGAGCCTCAGGGAGGAGCTTTCTGTACATCCAAAATAAAACTTCAGAAACACTGTCTCTAATGCCTGCAGGTGGAGGATCATACAGGTTATTCTGATAAATGAAGCATTGTACTGATACTACACAAAAACTACCATTTTTGTGTTTGGTTTATGACATTTCTTGCATATTCAAAAGGAGCAGAGCTTGTGATGTAATGGCATTGCTGGAACCGCAGACATTAATGTTCTGTTGCTGGAAACCTGCATCTGATTGAGCCTTTCCTAGATTCCACAAAACTCTATTCCATAATTACTTCAATCATTCCTATCATTTTCACAGGGACACTGAGAAAAATCAATATCTGGCTATTTAAGTTTGCTTAATGGTGGTGGTTGCTCAGAAATGTAATGGATTTTTTTTTCTTGGATTTCTTTACCAAATGGGGAAAGCATTTGATTGCGGACACTTAAGTGCCTTTATATTCAGCGGACACCGATCATCTACCAATCATCCACCACCTATGCCAACACAGGATCCTTTTTATAATTACATTGTAGAAAAATATATAAAAGTTGTTACAAATCATTACTTCAGTTATACATCAGCATAAGGAAAGTGAGATATAGAAAAGAAATTATTTAAAAAAAAAAAAAATCAAGACTTCACAAAATGAAAACAACAACAACAAATTGTGTGTGTGTGTGTGTGTGTGTATGGTATTCAGCTTTGTTCGGGTATTTTCCCACGTCATTATAGTTGTGCTTTTAAAATTGTAGCAATGTTTCGGCAGAATCTCATTTGCCATCATCAGGCTTGTTATTGGGTTTGTCTGTGTGTCAGGCTTTTACAACCATTTCTGTTTTAAATTTGATACTAGCCTCATGCTTTGTTAGAATGGTGTTTTCTACATCCAGATTGATTGGGAGTCTTGGTCTGTGTTTATTGGTTTTAGAGTTTGCTGTGTTCTGCTTGATTGGTGTTTCTAATATATTCTGTCTGTTTTGTAGTGTATTTTTGTCTTGATTAGTTGGCAACATTGTGTTTTGTGTATTGGGGGCTTTTAATGTGGCTTGGCTTTGGGTGAATGGCTGGCTATCATTTATTAGGAAGCTAGGTTTCATCTGGGTGGCTGGCTGGGATGTGTTTGGGCTGGAGGTATGGGGGGTCTGTTTGTGCCCAGGTGTTTATTTGGCTTGTGGTTTAGATTTTTTTTTTTGTTTGTGAGTGCAGGCTTCCAAATAATTGACAGTCTGGTGGCGTCATCTCTTCTATTCATGTTTTCAGGTCTTTTTTCAATCTCTATGGCTTCTCTGATAATTCTGTAGCTGGGGTTTTCTATAGTAGCTAGAGTTTTGGTGCCATTGAAATCGAGGCTATGTATATGTCTGAGTTCCAAGTATACTTGTAAAAGAAGAAACAGACATCCTGTGATCTCTGGAACGAAAAATTATATTTATTGTACTTATTAAGTTTTTGTCAGCCTCTGCTGACATCGTCAGAGTATTAAGCTACCATTATGGAGATCTATGCCTTTATATACACTACTCAAAAAAATAAAGGGAACACAAAAATAAGACATCCTAGATCTGAATGAATGAAATATTCTTATTAAATATTTTGTTCATTACATAGTTGAATGTGCTGACAACAAAATCACACAAAAATTATCAATGGAAATCAAATTTAGCCAAATTTAGCCATCATTATTTTGACAAACAAGCATGGCCGTGGACTGAACAAGTGTAGGAAAAAGTTGACAAAAAGAAGCAAACTTTCAAGAAATGACAGGCAGATAAGATCAAAGAGAATCGACAAAACTATGTAATTGCCAAAAGAGCAGCCAAGAGAGCAGTTGCTGAAGTCAGGGTGGAACACTACCCTTGACAGAATTTGGATCATCAACAAGGTCTTGACTATTCAGCCTGTATTTTATTTTCTGATTATTATTTTTTTTACCAATAGGTAAGACAGAGCATTTATTTGTTGAGATTTGAAGTTGCCATTTGTTTGACCATTTTGATACATAGTTGATGTCTTTTTGAAGGGTAGCAGTATTGTCTGTGGTGTTGAACACCTTTACATCATCAGCAAAGAGAATGCAGTTGCTCTTAATATGATCACAGAGATCATTTATGTAGAGTATGAAGAGAGTTGGTCCTAAAACACTGCCTTGGGGGACACCACTGTTGACAGGTACAGAATTTGAGAGGACGCTCCCAATTTTGACCATTTGTTGTCTGTTTGACAGGAATGCTTCTATCCAGTTATGCAGGTGTCCAGAGATACCATAAGATTTTAATTTTAGGAGTAGTTTGTCATGTACCACTGAATCAAAGGCTTTACAGAAGTCTATGTAGATTGTGTCTATTGCGTTGCCCTGTTGGAGTTGTGTAGTCCATATGTTTTTACAGAGTAAGAGTTGCAGATTACATGATAGTTTTTTTTCTGAAACCAAATTGTTTATTCTGTGCTCGTACTCTTAGTGGCTTTTTAAAAGGTCAATAAGTATTGCTGCATTGCGTGAACATAGAAGAACAGAAATGTTCTTCAGCAATTTTTGTAATGTGAAAGTTGCTACAGTTCTAAACTCTTCACAATTCAGGTAATTTGGGATATGTGGTGTTTAAAGTAAGCTTTCATAATTTTCATTTCTGGGACACTTAGTTTTGAATATAATCATTTTTAAACTTCTGGTGTTTTACCATATAAAAGAAAATATACTGCATGTATATGCATGCGTGAAAAGAAAGACAACAATAAAAAAATTAAGATATAATGATCCATTTCAGGTAAATTTGAATAAGTATTTGCCAGCTGCTTCTTCACAATGATTTTCTAGTATCCACTTCCTACATACAGAATAGAAGAGTGCCTGCTGAATAATGCAATTTAAAGTATGAAAATAGATTATGTAAGGAAGTTTTCAAAATTGGCCAGAGAAATTGTAGAACTGAAAGTTCTTTCTTTTTGCTAAATCTGTAATTCTTAACCTATTTCTAAGTTGTTGGAGGTACACAAAGATTTAGTAACAATAGATGAATGAAGTAAGTGAACACTTTCATCTACAGTTCTATTACATAGTGTATTTTTGTAATCATATGGAGTATTGTTATTTTAATTAAATCCGGCAGCTAATTGTTTCAAAATCAATAGATGCATAATATGAGTAACTTTGTATTTTTGTGTGGATAAAAGCTTTTCCTCATAGCATTTTGGATAGGTGCCAGAATTTTATTTTTAATTAAAGGAAAGTCAGGTACTGAACATGTTACAAATCAAAATACCAGAAAGGAAAGGATAGAAATCAGGGCAGCAATAGTGAAGCACCATTAATTAGTCTATTACACTAGATTTGTAAAGTACAGAAAAAGGGTAGAGAAGGAACAAAATAATAGAGTGGGAGAAGGAAGGCAGCTAGCGAAAAAACTAGACACTATATTTGGTAGCTTCTGAATGCACAGAAAGATGATTAGTGGTAGGGGAAATGCAAGTCAACCAAGGAAGGCATTATTAATCCATGAAACTGAACAATATTGAAGTTATTATTTATAAACAAATAAAAATTTGGTCAACAAATCTTTGGTGTATACACAAATAACTTCAAAACCCATCTTCCATCCAAATGTACTTATTTACTCATGTAGACATATTTAGATCAAAGTTCAGGAGTGGTTAATATTAAAAAAGTAAATGGGAATTAATTTGATGCATATAATTTCATCCATTTGACCTTGTTGCTATACTGTCCATATTTGGGGTCAAAGTAATATTGTGAACTTCTGTTCATTATGTACCCCTTTTGTCTAGAACATGAGTGTCAAACTCATTTGCATCGTATGACTTATCATGATGGGGTTTTTTGCCTTTGTGGAGCTGGGGTGTGGGTGGTGGCTTGTGTGTAATGCATCCAGCCTGTGGCCTGCCAGTTTAACACGGCTGGTCTAGAAGAATATCATTTTCATCTGTGCCTTCCATTGATTACTAGTAGCTTTTTGGATAAAAGTTAAACTGCATTTGAGCTATAAAGCCTTTTATGGCTTGTCACTTTGGTGCCATTAGGATTACCTTCACCTGATGAATTGCCTTCCAGTACTGTCTTCCAGTACTGTCCCAGCAAAATCTTTTGGTTATATCCTGTTTTTGTGAAGTAAGTCTAATTGAGTCCAGAATATGCTGATTTTCTGTTGAAGTCCCAACCTTTTGAAATCAAGTCTTTTTTTTTAAATCAAAGCTTGCTGCATCTGATACTGGCAGTTTTTTTCCGACCTCTAATCCAGGAAACTAGATGAAATCTGTGTCAATGTGTTCTGGATTTGAGGACTTTTTAAAAATGTTGAGCACCATGTTTTACTCTTTCTTGTAAATTTATTTGCACATGCAGTCTAGAGACTATGATCAGGCCATAGCCAACTATGTTGTGAGATAGTGGCTTTATAAATCAGTGGAAAACAGATGAATAGATCAATAGTCCACATATTCCTCCGGATGGAATTTTTCCAGACAGTATCTGTCTGGAAGTTAGTGTAGTGTTGCTACTTTGGGATTAAATATATCTATTGCTAAATCAAGGCTCAGCTGAAAGTCACTCATGCCTTAGCATTCTCCTGAATAGACTATTGCTCTTCCCACGTACATCTACCATAGGTATGGTGGGAAGGGGGATTTGTTCTGGGTTCAGCCTGCAACGTGCCAGGGGAGGCCTGTGGAGATCTGAACAGAGCATTGGAGGAGCAGATTCACTCCCATGAATCCTCGGGTTATGGATGGAATGGACAGGCTCCATTACATTCATAACTTGAGAACTACCTTTACCTTAGCTACCAATTGTGTTGTATGGCTTCAGAGAGAGAGACATACAGACAGACAGAGAGAGAGACAGACAGACAGAGAGAGAGAGACAGAGAGAGAGAGACAGAGGGGAGAGATGGAGGGAGAGAAAGAGAGAGAGAGAGGTGATCGATTACCTTTGATTTCTGAAACTACTCATCAAGTCAGTCTTGCTTTTATTTTGTTTTTAATTTCTGTACATATATGTCCATAAACATATGTTTGAAATGGCAGCTATTCAACTAAAAATAAGAATGTTTATCAACAAATATAAGCTATGCTTCTTTTGATTATGTACTATAAATGTTTAAATTGTTTGGTCTTACTGTAACTGTCAATCAGAAGAGTCAGGTAGAAACTTTTCAGACCAGATGATTTTGTTAAAATACGTAAGTCCTTTGAACTCCATACAGTAGCTCATTTTGTCAGATACAGTGGGTTGTGGTTAGTCTGATATGCTATTTACATCAATATAGATAGGGAAAAGATGAGGTGATAGAAGACAAGATCATAATATAAATACAGGTTATATTGAGACAGATTACAAATATCTTCACAAGTGATAATGCTGTTAAAATTCTACTGTGTTCTTTAGAGAGTATCCTGAAGCTTTTGGAGCAGTCTCTTGATCAATTGTGCTGGCAAAGTTCCTTGTATTGAAAAATTACTTTGAGACATGTAAAGTAGGGATTGAAATGTTCTGCTTTTATTTTGTTCTTATTTTGCATCCAGATCTTAAATTTATATCTATTAATTATTCAAGGAGGTATTGCTGACAGGGTCTGGCAGCCATATCACTACTGTTATTCTGTTGATTTTTTGTTCTGAATGAAAATCTGCTTCAGGTTGGGTAGTTGGCTGCTTTATGTCTGTGTACAGGCATGGGTGCAAATTTAACAGATAATCAGAGTTGGAAGGGTCCTTGTAGGTCATCTAGTCCAACCACCAGCCCAAACGAGAGATCCTATACCATTTCTGACAAATTGTAGTCTCTTCTTGAAAGTCTCAAGTGATAATGCTCCCACAACTTCTGAGGGCAAGCTGTTCCATTGGTTGATTGTTCTCACTATCAGAAAGTTTCTCCTTATCTCCAGGTTAAATCTCTCCTTGTTCAGTTTCCATCCATTATTCCTTGTCTGGCCTACAGGCACTTTAGAAAATAGATTGACCACTTCCTCTCTGTGGCAGCCCCTCAAATATTGGAAGACTGCTAACATGTCTCCCCTGGTCCTTCTCTTTACTAGACTAGCCAAACCCAGTTCCTGTAACCGTTCTTCATATGTTTTATTCTCCAATCCCTTAATCATCCTGGTTGCTCTTCTCTGTACTTTTTCTAGAGTCTCAACTTCTTTTTTGTAATGTGGTGAAAAAAACTGGATGCAGTACTCTAGGTGTGGTCTTACTAAGGCTTTATAGAGTGGTATTAGTACCTCCCTTGATCTTGATTATATCCCTCTGTTAATACAATTTAGGATTGCATTAGCTTACTTAGGATTGCATTAGTGTAATACCCAGTGCCTGAAAAAGTACATTGTTATTATGAAGTATGGGTACTAGCATATTAATAATCTTTCTGGATATTTCATAACATATTGCTGGTTTCAAATGCAATTTGAATAGGTTGCATAATCAGCCTATCTTCTGTCTTACTTTCCTTAGATCTGCCACATCTTCAATTTAAATCCTTTAGTAGTCTAGCCATTCCATTCTATCTGATAGAGCCAAATATAGATCATGAAAGCTTATGCCTCCAAACAAAATTTGATTTTTTTGTTTTTTGGTTTTTTTAAAAATTTTAAGTCAACTTTATTTACAAGAATTAAAAACATACTAATTGAAAAAATACACAAACAATAGTATGAAAATAACACATTCCTCTTTACATTTGATATCGAATTTGATAAGTCCTAATAGTCAGTACTAACTGATACTTATCGCATTATCATTTACTATCACATCTTAATCACTAAATAATTCACAATACTCTACTAATCTTCTCATTGGTTTATAAGTATTATTTAATTAATAATACATTCATATTATTTAAATAATGAATAAAAAGATATTGTAAATATATAATGATAATAATGTAAGAGAAAAGAGGATTTAAAACCTTTGTTATTCTTATACATTTCATATTAGATAGCTAAATATAATTTGTTTCTTGGGTTCATTTACATGTTTTTCCCTTGTAATCTTCCCAGTTGTACCATTTATCCCATATCCTATAGTAATCTGTATCCTTCTTTCCATTAATTTTGAGTGTGGGCCTCTCCAATTGGGCCCACTCATATGTTTTTTGAATAGCAACATGTATTGGTGGTACATTTGGTTTCTTCCAATATTGTGCCTATGAAATCCATGCCGCTGTTAATAAGTGGATGGTCAGATATCTTACTTTAGAGGTATAATCCCCTTTGATCATTTTCAACAGGAACAGTTCCAATTTCCACTCCAGCTCACACTCTAGGATTTCTTCTGTCCACTCTTTTATTTTTAACCAGTATTTCTTTGTCTCAGGACAGGTCCACCATAAATGAAAATAGGAAATAGAAAATTTCCCTTTGCATTTCCAACAGCATGGGTTTGCTGTCGGAAATATTTTAGAAAATCTAGAGGGTGCCAGATGCTATCTACACATCATTTTATACAGATTCTCCTTATATGCTACTGATTTAGTTAATACAAGATTTTTTTGCCAAATTTCTTCCCAGTCATCCAGATCTATACTGTAACCAAAAAATTTTTTCCCAAGCTAACATAGGTCCTTTCACAATTCTCTCAGACGTTTTATGTTCTAACAAATAATTATATAATTTAGAGATCAACCTTTTCTCAGGACTTGAAAGTATTTTGTCTAAAGGCACATCTGTTACCTCAATTCCATATTCCTTTATGTCTTTATTATATCTCAATTTTACTTGAAAATATGACCAATTATCAATGATAATGATAATTGTGCTTCTAGTTCCTGTATCATTTTAATTCTTCCCTCTTTATCTAATATTTGATGGTACTTAAGTTTTTTACTGATATCCATCGTGTTTAAGTGGAACATTGCCTCCATCATTGAAAACTACCTTGGAATTTTAGCATAATGATTTCTTTTAATATCAGCCCAAATTTTAATTAAAGACTTTCGGAATACATGTATAGTAAAATATGGATTGTTTTTGCTGTTTGGATTCCCAAAAAATACATGCCAACCTAACTGTAAGTCATGACTCTCCAATTTTAAAATTCTATTGTTGTTTAGATTGATCCAATCTTTTATCCACACTAATGTCACCACTTTATAATAGATCTCTCAGACAGGGAGTCCAAATCCACCTCTGCTTTTGTTGTCTTGTAAATATTTTTTTTTTTTGCTTTTTTTCTTGCCCAAATAAATTTCATCACAATTTTAACTGATTATTTGAAAAAAAAAAATTATAATGTTGGAATTGTTTGAAACAAATATAGTATTTTAGGTAAAACATTAATTTTGATTGTTGCTATTCTGCCTAATGATGAAATTTGCATCTTGTTCCAATTTCCCAAATCCTTTTTAATCTGTTTCTGTAATTTGGTGTAGTTGTTCTCCTGCAGGTTTAATGTTCTAGCTCTTAACTATATGCCTAAGTATTTGATCTTATTTACAATTTATAATCCCATCTTTTCTTCCAATTTTTTGTTGACTATTTGTTAAATTTTTAACTAACATTTTAGCTTTTTCCATATTAATTTTTAATCCTGCTAATTTACCAAATTTATTTCATTTAGTAAAGCTGGTCCTGAGTCTATTGGGTCTTCTATGACAAAAACCATATCATCTGTGAAAGTCTGTAATTTATACTCTTGACTTTTAATTTTAGTTCCTTTAATTTCTTTATTTGATCTAATTATATCAAGAAAGTTTCTAAAATTGTTATGAAAAGCAGAGGTGAAAGAGGGCATCCCTGTCTGACACCCTTCTTTATCTTTAATAATTTAGTAATCTCTCCATTTAATAATAAGTTAGCCTTTTGTGTGGCATAAATTGCATTTAACATGTTTACAAAATTACTTCCAAAGTCCATCAAGTTAATCTGCTTCTTCATAAAGTCCCAATTTAAGTTGTTGAAAGCCTTTTGCATATCCAGGAAGACCAAGGCCACTTGGCTTACTGGATATTTTTCATAATATTCTCATATGTTTATTATTATTCTTGTATTATATCTGATCTGCCTCATAGGAAGAAAACCATTTTGATCTGAATGGATTTTGTTACCAAGTACTTTCTTTAATTTTTCTGTCATCACCGCTATAAAAACTTTATAATTGGAATTTAAAAGGGATATTGGTCTATAATTCTTTATTTGGTTGGCATTTGTACCCTCTTTCGGAATCAATGTTATGTAAGCTTCGTTCTTTGAATCTGGAATTTTAGCTTCCAGTAATACCTCATTGCAGACCTCTAACAACATATTCTGTAATATGATGCCTATCTACATGATTCATTTGGTAGCCCACCTGGACCTGGTGTTTTGTTTCTTTTTTGTTTTTGAATCAGTGCCTTTCGTTCATCAATTCATCAGGTGAAGGTAATCCTAATGGCACCAAAGTGACAAGACATTATTTTTCCAGATTACATGTACCGGGTTATGATCTGCCTATGTATTGGCCAAAATCTTTATATCCTGGATCTCCTTACATAACTCACATAACCCAGGCCATATCAATCCTGGACCATGATTTGTGTGGGCTGGAGGAGAAAGTGAACTGTGATATTCCTGGGTTCCTCTTCCTCCACACATCCACTAATTCTAATTCTTCAACCATCTCTAAAAATTTCTTAGGCAATGTATTCTATTTCTTATATTGTCTTTGTTCACAGGCATAATCTTGGCTATTGTTTATTATTGCATTATAATCTCCTATAATACAAATTCTTGAATTGCCAAATTCTATTAATTTCTCACATAAAGTTTTGTAAAATTCATATATCTCCACTAATAATGTCTTTTTATTTTGTATTAACACCTCTACCATTACTATTCTTCCCAATTCATCTTTATAAATCAATTTTGAGGCTATATCCTCTTTTATATATAGTACTACCCCTCTTTTTTTCTATTCTGCCAATGCTGAATACATTTTCTCCAGTTTTTTATTTAGTAAATATCCTTGATCACGTATCTTAATATGAATCTCTTGAATACAGGTTATTTGTTTTTCTCACTTAAAAATATTCTTTTTCTCTTAACTGGTTTGTTTAACCCATTAATTTTTATCGATATTAAATTCACTTCTTTATCCATTTCCTTCTTACTTCTATCCCTCAGTTTGACTTCTTGTCCTCACTCCTATTTCTTCTCTTCCAAGTATCTCTTCATCATCTTCCCTCTCCTTCTCCTTATCCCTCCCCCTGCTTCTAAGTTGTAACTCTTTTTGACTCAAGGTCTCGTGGTCATCTCTGCTGCTCAATTCTTCCTCTGTTCCTCCTATTTGATCAAAAAATTATTGAACTTTAGTTAGGCTATTTATTCTCACAGTTTTCTCCTTCCATATTACTAAGATACCCTCTGGGGTAATCCATCTAAAAGGTATATTTTTTTAATTTAAATAATTTGTGAGAAATCGATCTCTCCTCTGCTCATGAACTCTTCTCAACACCTGTTTTAGAACAATCACTTCTCTATCTTTAAATTTTATTCCTTCTTCTCTCATAATTCTATAAATTATATCTCTCACTCGCCTCCTTGCAAATCTAATATGCACTTCTTGGGAGAGTCTGTACCATCTTGCGTAGCTCATGTACACTCTGTATACATCATCCAATTCATTCACCATCTCATTCTTATCTCTATTCAAAAGGTCTGCCAACATTTCTGCCATCACCAATGGTAAGTTCTCGCCCCTCTTCCTCCACATTCTGGAATCTGAGATAATAGGAGGCCTTATCCATCTCGAGATGAGTCAGGGTCTCATTTGTCTCTTTATTCTATTCCATATTTTTTTGTTCCATGCCTTCCAACTTATTTTCCATTTGATCAGCTAATTTTTCAATCTCTTTAATCTTCTCTTCATTTATTTTAATCAATTCCTGTGTCTGGCCTATCTTTCCATCCAAATTCTTAACTTCGCTTCTCATTCTCTTAACTCATTTTTTAATTCTTCTTTCATTGTTTCTCTTTCTGCTTTACTTTCCGTATGATTTTTAGACATCGACTCCTGCATTGCTAGCATCATACTTTGAATAGTTAGTAATGCAGTTTGAACTGATTGCATGTTAGTTTGGGCTATAGATTTTTCTGGCGCCAACATCCTTCAATTGTTTTTTGAGTCAATGTTACTGTGGGAGTAGATGGTGTTGCTGTTGGTACCAATTTTTTTCCTGTTTTTGTAATGGTGGTAGTTGTGCTAGTCAAATATTTAATAATTCTTTGTTGTTCCTCCACTATCCTAAATATATTTTCCCAGGTCATATTGCCAACTACCATCAACCTTATCCATATTTTACAATTTAATTTTGTCGGTTATCTCATATTTTATACTACTGTTAGACTGTGACTGTTAGAACTGAGAACTGAGACCTTAATTTATTTTTGGATATAACCAGAATACCAAGGCAATGACAGGAAAGTAGGAGACTGTAAATCCTCTTCTCGTCCAGTGCTTCTCTCTCTCTCTCTCTCTCTCTCTTTTTTTTTTTCTTTTCTCTTTCTTTTTCCTCTTAGAACTGATTTGAGTGGTATAGCTTTATGTTATATTTATTTATGATATATATTTAAGGAATAAGACAATAAGATTGATTGGTTATTTTGAAATAGGGTTTAACCTGAGTATGTAATATTTAATCTCTTTGGATTATATTCTATATCTCCCTTTTCTTCTGCCCTTACAAATATTTGATTGAATATATATTAATGAACTTAATATACTGATTAATATAATGATAAGTTAATTAATTGTTTCCTGCCTCTCTTTCTCATATCCCCCTTATATTGGATATTGTGATTTACTGGAGTATAAGAAGTATTAATTTGAATTTTGAACTTTTATTATTTATCTTAGGAAATATTAGCTGAAATACAATAATAAATTTAAATAAATGACTGGGGTTATAGTATTGTTATATATCAAAGCACAGCTGAGTAATTTTTTTATTTGTTAAGCAACTTAAGAACTGATGAGTTATTGAATTTATTAATACAAGGTGAGGGGAACATTTAGAGTAATAATTAAGGTGGGCTTGGAAGTCTGAATACAGAATTATTAATTGATGATAATTGCTTTAACCTAATTGTGTTAGGATATTAGATTAAGTAGACAAACAAAATTTGTTCATTTGGAAAAGTATCATAAGAATTTTGTCCATTTTTTCTGCAATGGATTAACATGACTCTTCTCCCTTACAATGTAAGTGGCTGTATATCAGAAATATGGAATTGTCTGGAGACACAACAGTGACAATGAGAAAAGACTATGCATTTCATTTATTTTTTTTCACAATGTTAAGTATATGAGAGGAAAAGAATGAACTTCCTGATTCTGAATTCCAAAGCTCCATTCAAGCAAATTCTCCTGTTTTTTAAGATAGTTTGTAACATTTTTATTTGTGTTTATACAATAATGGTAAAGAATAGGAATATAAAATAACCCTGTAGCTTTATCTTTATTTTATGTATCTACTGTATATTGTTTAAAAATGTACTTTAAAGAAATAAACCTTAAATATTTTGTTGCATATTATAGCTGTCACTTCTTCCATGACTATTCTATTTTCATTTTTTTTATTAGATTGCGACTATACTTTTACTCATAATGAGAATGTATGTTTTCCTATGATCTCATTATTTTTAGAAAGTATTTAGATGCAGATACGTTGAACTATAATTCGAGGAAAGTTTCTTCGAAAACTATGTATCATTCAGTAACAACTGAATGATACATAAGCTTGTGACACAGTATTTAAACACCTATTGGATTTACATTTTAATTGCATGAACTCTGATCTGCCAACTTAATTTGTTATTAGTTCAAAATATGCATAATGTATTGCAGCAATAGATTCATTGTGTTATATTGAAATTATTTGTTCAGTATTTAATTTGTCAATTATATTGACAAATTCTGATATAACTAAATATTATGTTTTTCAACAAGTTTTTCTTTCTTTAGATTGCCATTTTCTAATTTATTTCAAATAAGAATTGGTTAACTAATATTTCTTCTGTTATACTAAATTTTGAAAATATGAAGATCTATGAAGTAAAAATGAAGTGAATTTGGGTATAGGAAAGAAGTTTTCATTCCAAGCAAAACAAACCATGAGCTTATTTGTTTAGCACTTAGAACGCTGTTTCGATGATGTTTAAACCTGAACCTGAGAAAAAGCTAAAGTATTTTTCTTTGTTTTGTATTTCGGTAGAAATTGCACACTTATATTATTGAAGTTTCTGTAAACATAATAGTAATGCATCTTCTGTCACACAGTAATGTCCTTTTGCATATGTCATTTTAAATGATATCTTGGAGAGCTAGAGCTTTATGTTTTGAAACAATTTATGTTTATTTAAATTACTTTTAATTGTGCATTTAATAAATTTTTGGGTTCATATTAAACCTTTTTTTAATTTTATTTCTGTTTTTCAGCAATCATTTATTGGATTTGCATAAAATTAACCAAACTTTTTTAACGGAATGAGAAGAAGAAAAAGAAAGCAAGCATATTTCTGATCATACAAAGTTCTGTATATTAGTCAGGGTTCCGAAGATTGGGACTGCTTCCATCTAATAGAGAATTCAGTCAGGAATATACAAATTATCTTACTAATATTAGGTAGTCTGATATTAGCATACATTGTGAATACACTGATACATGTGTTAATTTCTCCCTGAACCACTTGCATTTTTTACTATTAAAAGAATAGTAGTTTGTTATTGCAAAGTAACAAGCAAAGTAACAGGAGATCGCAAATAAACCTTGTACCTTCAGATCTTAACTAAAAGGTCATGAACCAATACACATTAAATACAGTAACATGTTACTGAACTTTAAAGGGAATTCATGCATGTAACCTTGATGTGCAAAAGTGTTGGTTTTTTAGAAAGTACATTTTGTTTGGAGATATAAATAGCACCTATTAAAGGATGATTTGTGTGATCCAAACTGTAGCCTGCAGGAGCACTTTGTGGGTTATAACTTTAATCTAGTTATCGAAGCCTTGAAATGTGCATTCAAAAACAAATGTCAAAAATACAATTGAAAAATACAATACATTAAAATTTTCTAGGAGTGCCAGACAGCAGTCTTACAATTTGCATGTTTAGTTTAATAGAATAGAATATAATTGAAGTACTCAGGCATTTAAATTGCTTTACATTTTATGTGATTACTTTCTTGGTAAGTAATTTCTAATGTACAATAGTTGCTACATATGCCCATAAAGTAAGCTGTAAACTTATTCATTAACTTTGTGCTCCATATTTTTATTAAAAAATTAATATAATTACTATATATGTTTTATTCTGATTTCATTACTACAGACAATGTTGTTTTAGATGGCATTTGTCTAATGACTTTTAGCAATATATAACCATAATATATAACCACAATATACAACCCAGTACATAGACATATCTCATCTTCTTTCATATTTCTTACACCCACTAGTTTAATTAGAATTTTTTTATTGGCCAAGTGTGATTGGACACACAAGGAATTTGTCTTGGTGCAAATGTATACATAAAAGAATACATAAAAGAAAAGATACATCAGTATACATAAAAGAAAAGATACATTTGTCAAGAATCATAAGGTACAACACTTAATAATAGGGTACAATAAGCAATCAAATCATATGAGGAAACAGTCAATATAAATCGTAAGGATACAAGTGACAAAGTTACAGTCATACAGTCACAAGTGGAAGGGAATGGGTGATAAGGAGTGATGAAATGATTAATAGTAATAATAGTGCAGACTTTGTAAATAGTTGGACAGTGTTGAGGGAATTATTTGTTTGACAGAGTGATGGCCTTTGATAAAAAACTGTTCTTGGTTCTAGTTGTTCTGGTGTGTAATGCTCTATAGTGTTGTTTGAGGGAAGTGTTGAAACAGTTTATGTCTGGGATGTGAGGGTTCTGTAGATATTTTCACAGCCCTCTTTTTGACTCATGCAGTATGCAGGTCCTCAATTGAAGGCAGGTTGGTAGTCATTGTTTTTTCTGCAGTCCTAATGATCCTTTGAAGTCTGTGTCTGTCCTGTTGGGTTGCAGAACCAAACTAGGCAGTTGTAGAGGTGCAGATGAAAGACTCAATGATTTAGAGATGAGTCTATCAGAGATGATTGACTCTATAGAACTGTATCAACAGCTCCTTGGGCAATTTGAGCTTTCTGAGTTGGCGCAAAGAAAGAACATTCCTTGTTGTGCTTTTTTGATGATGTTTTTGATGTTAGGTGTCCAGTTTAGGTCATGTGATATAGTAGAACCTAGAAATTTGAAGGTCTCTATTGTTGATACTGTGTTGTCTGGTATTGTAAGAGGTGGTAGTATGGGGTTCTTCTAAACCCATTTCTATGGTTTTGAGTGTGTTCAGTTCCATATTGTTCCAGTTACACCATGAGGCAACTTTTACAACTTCCTGTCTATATGCGGATTCACCCTCTCGAATGAGACCAGTCACTGTTGTGAGATGCAGTCATTGGTATATAGGGAGAAGTGTAGAAAGCACACAGCCTTGGGGGGGGGCTATGCTAATTGTACAGGTATCAGATGTGATTCTGCCTAGCTTCACCTGCTGCTTCCTGTCTGTTAGGAAGCTTATGACCCACTTACAAGTGTGTTCAGGTACTGCTAGCTTGTTTAATTTAGTTCTAGGAATGTCTGGAATGATGGTATTGAATACAGAACTGAAGTCTACAAAGAGGATCCTTGCGTAGGTATTTGGAGATTCAAGATGTAGAATGTAATGTATTAACAGCATCATCTGTCGATCTATTGCTCCGTATGCAAACTGCATGGAAATTAACAGCGGATCTGTGATGGTTTTCAGGTGGGACAGCACTAGCCTTTCAAAGGTTTTCATACCTACCAAAATTAGAGCACCATGTATGCTATATTTTATGCAACAATTCTCTGAAAACATTATTTTGTTTGAAATTTAGATTTGCTAAAGTTATAAATATATTCATCAACTGTTGAAACAAATGTTTTGTGATGCAAAGTTCTGAACTTCTATCCCTGATACATGTTTAATATTCTGCTTGTCTCATTATACTATACTATACCCATTAATTAGTGATTCTAAAAGGTGGAACCTAACAGTGCACTAACTTCACTTGAGTGCTGTTTTGCTTTCATACTTGTGTCTTATAAATTGCTGATAGTTGATCCAGCATCTATTTTTTTTCCATTCCAAAATCCATGGAAGAGCATTTTTATAAATAGGAAGGTGTGCTTTCAAACTACATGTAGCATGAAGTATTACTATTGATTTCCACTTTGTTGTCTTTCATTTTGATTATGCTTTAATATTCATATTAATTAATATTTAATTTTTAAATATTGGTCCAAGTTAATTTGGACTCAAGCGGGAATAAAATAGAAAGCAGTAATTAATAGCTGACTTCCCCATTATGTTTAGTTTTTGTGGTAATTGCTATAGTTTATGAAACTGCATTTATATGCACTGCTTGCCTCTCATTTATAGCCTTCTCAACTATGCTCTGAATGACTTATCATAAAATTATAGCAGAGGGATATTTTATTTAAGCCATTAAAATAATCTTTTAAAGCAACCCCAGAAGATGACTATATAAGTTGCAATTCGTTCCACTTTTGATCTATTTTTACTATTTAATTTTTTTTTCTCTTTTTGGAATGGGAGCATAAATCTTGAAAAGATTTCACTTTTGATTATTTTCACTGAAATCTTAGTAGACACTTTATGCAAAATTGCTGAAATCATACTTTCATGCAACATTTCCATAATCGCTTCAACTAATCACTCTAATAAAAAATGAGATGAGATTAGTTTCTCATGATTATATTTGATAAATTCATATCAGCTGGCAAGCAGTGAATTTTATTTTTTCATTTTCTCGCAAATAAATTCTCACTAATGTTCCAGAGTTTTGCTTAGGTTTAAATGAAGATGACTAGCTATAGCACTTAGGTTTTCTTTTCTCATTCTTTTATCTGAAATGAAGCTGACTAGCTGTAGAACTTAGGTTTTCTTTTCTCATTATTTTATCTGTAACAAATATTAGTAATGGATAACAGCCCTGAGATTGTCCACTGACTTTATTAGCCATACAGTTGTGCTCATAAGTTTACATACCCTGGCAGAAATTATGATTTCTTGACCATTTTTCAAAGAATATGAATAGTAACACAAATGCTTTTCTTTTACTCATGAGTCGTGGTTGGCTGAAGCTATTTATTATCAATCAACTGTGTTTACTCTTCTTATGTCATAATGACAACAGAAACTACCCAAATGACCCTGATCAAAAGTTTACATACCCCAGTCCTTAATATGGTGTATTGGCCCCTTTAACTTCAATGACATCTTGAAATTTTTTTTGGTATGTTGGATGAGGCTCTTTATCTTCTCAAATGGTAAAGCTGCCCATTCTTCCTGGCAAAAAGCACCCAGTTCCTGTAAATTATTGGGCTGTCTTGCATGAACTGCACTTTTGAGATTTCTTCAGAATGGCTCAGTGATATTGAGGCCAGGAGACCGGGATGGCCACTCCAGAACTTTCACTTTATTCTGCTGTAGGCAATGAGAATTCGATTTGGCCTTGTGTTTAGGATCATTTTCATGTTGGAATGTCCAAGTACGTCCCATGCACAGCTTCTGGGCTGATTAATGCAAATTTTCCTCCAGTATCTTTTGATAACATACTGCATTTTATTTCCATCAATTCTGATGAAATTTCCTGTGCTTTTGTAGCTCACCCCCCCCAAAAAAACATCAGTGATACACCTCCGTGTTTCACAGTAGGAATGGTGTATTTTTCATCATAGGCCTTGTTGACTCCTCTCCAAATATAATGTTTATGTTGTGGTCAAAAAGCTCAATTTTGGTCTCATCACTCTAAATGACTTTGTGCCAGAAAGTTTGAGGCTTGTCTCTGTGCTGTTTGACATGTTATAAATGGGATACATTGTGGCATTTGTAATGACATGTTTTCAAAAAAGTCCTGTATTTCACCTGAAGTTATTTGTGGATTTTTCTTTGCATCCCCAACAATTTTCCTGGCAATTGTGGCTGAAATTTTAGTTGGTCTATCTGACCATGGTTTGGTTTCAACAGAACCCCTTATTTTCCACTTCTTGATCACTGTTTGAACACTGCTGAATAGCATTCTCAATCCCTTGGATATCTTTTTATATCCCTTTCCTGTTTTATAAAGTTCAACTATCTTTCCCTCAGATCGTTGACAATTCTTTTGCTTTCCCCATGACTCAGAAGCCAGAAACGTCAGTGCAGCACTGGATGAAAGATGCAAGGGTCTGTCTGGAGTCCAGGAACCCACTGACCTGATTAGTGTAATACACTGATTAGTGTATTAGTGTAATACACTGATTAGTATATACACACACTAATTACAAGAAAACAGATCACAGGTGAGGATGGTTACCTTTAATAGCCATTCAAACCCGTTTGTGTCAACCTGTATGCATGTTATCAGGCCAAAATTCCCATGAGTGAAAGAAAAGTTTTTTGTTATCATTCATATTCTCTGAAAAATGGCCAAGAAATACCTGCATTCCTGCCAGGGTATGTAAAATTATGAGCACAACTGTATAAGAAAACTAACCACCTAAAAAGAAGCTAATACATATATTAGTAGGCAAAGCATTGGAATGGTCAGTATTTATAAGAGGCCCAGTAATTATAAAAAACCAGTAAACAGAGGTGGAACATGAAATCAAACTGAAAGAACTAAGATATAAATATTATGTAGAATCCAAATCAAATATATCACATATAACATTTATTGAACTAAAGGAATGATAGCCTACTTAATGAGATTTGTTCAGATTACTTTATAGGGGTTACATTCAAACAAATTTTCATCAGTTTTTAACTTTAAACTTTTAAAACTGAAATGACAAAGTGAAATTAAAAACAAAGTAAAATTATAATATAAATTACTTATTTAATAGCTTTTTTCTCCCCTCTAAACTTTGTGGGGAAAATATTAGAATAAAGCATTGAAAATTAGGAACATGTTTTTCTTTGTGTTCTATTTTCATTAGTCACTGCATTATTACTACCAGAACTCTTCTGCTTTTGTACTTTATTTCTCTGCAATACATTAGTATAATGGTGAAGTTTATGCGGCTACAGTTTAAATTATATCAGCATTCTTTTTATAAATCCCTGCACTTGAGATATAAACTATTCTATCGAAATTTAGTGTGGAATGTATAAATGAGATTGTTGCTTCATGTAAAATTTGTGGTTTAATTTCTTTCTTATTTGAAAATATAAATTGTACTTCATTACTTCGTTTACTACCATTTTAATAGCGACAATATTCCTGAATTCAGATTTGATCGTAAATAATTTTGCAACTTGAGATTTTGCTGAACTAGCATATTACAAATAAAGAAGATTATTTTTAAAGAAAGCTTAAATATTTTAAATCATCATATATTATTACAGATTAGTAGAATATTCAAGATTTATAAAGGAAAACATTTCTTTATAGAATAGAAGAGTGGCCATTAAAACAAATACATTTTATTGTACTACATTGTTTCAGCAGTTTCATTGATTGGTCTTTATAAATGCATTAGAAAATTTTAAATTTCAGGATGTGGAAAGTTAGCTGACTTTCTAATGGCTTACCAAGTAATAAACTTGTTATATAGCTGAACATCCTTAGCTATTTCATTAATATTTGGAATTGTGAAATGATTCCAAAAAGAGACAATATCTTTTATTCTTTTTGCAGGGAAGGGAAGAAGATGAGATATAGTTGTCATAACAGAAACAAATAAATCTGACTCGAGCCAACTTTTGGTTTCCATTTTTGTCTCTAAATGTGCATTCGCAATAAAGCAAAATCTGAAACATTTTAGATGAAGCTTATCCACCAGAGAAAAATTCCTTGTATGTCCAATCACACTTGGCCAATGAGAAAGAAAGAAAGAAGGAAGGAAGGAAGGAAGACAAAATCTTGTAAATCTGATGCTACAAATCTACTCCCATCCTTTTTTACATTGATAAATTAGGGAAGTTTCCTTCTTAGTCTATTTCTTTGACTGTTATGAAGGCATAGGCTATATCCTCTCTTATCTGAATATCTTTTGCCTTGGTGTTATCTCACCACAGATTTTCCAATATTACTGTATTTTTTGGAGTATAAGACACACTTTCCCCCAAAAAAGTGAATGGAAATGTCTGTAAGTCTTATATAGCAAATGTTGCCGAAGCCCCATCCACCCATCAGCCCCCACTCTTTGGCTCTTCCTTTCAGCAATTTGCCTCCTTGCAGCAAACAGCAAACAGCCTGGTCAGCTTCAGCACAGTCTGACTGAGCACAAGTAGCTGATTGTCAGTTGGACCTGCCTCCCGACAATCAGCTGTTTCAGGCTTCTGGGATTGCCATCGTCTATTTCTTTTTCCATGTGCCTCATTTTTGGCCTCCACATCCCATTTTCAGCCTTTGCGCGCCTCACTTTTGGCCTCTGTGTGCCTCATTTTCCACTTGTTCTGGGCAGAGGTAGTAATAGGCAATGACGATCCCTGCAGCCTGAAAAATTTGAACATCGGGAAGACAATCAGGCTGTGCTGAAGCTGACCAGGCTGTTTGTTGTTTTCTGCAAGGAGGAAATTGCTGGGAGGCAGAGCCAGATTTTTTTTTCTTGTTTTCTTCCTGAAAAGCTAGTTGAGTCTTATATTTCAGAGCATCTAATACTTCAAAAAATATGGTAGTTCTTTGTCAGGTTGTTCTTCCCCAGATGGAATGAGTATAAATGGTAGTCATCCTAGATGTTGGTTCTTGTTTGCTTAACAAGTGATAGCCATGCACAGGTTTATCTGATATGTCAGTTAATTGGAATGATGGACTCTCCTCATGGTTATTTGTGTTTGGTGGAGGCCATAGCCAGGGACTGGTGCATTCCCCAACCTGAGTCAAAGGGTGATCAGACGGCATGCAGGTGGAGGCCCCAGGAAAGGCCAGAGCCAGGGCCTGCCATGTTCTCTGACCTGAGGTGAAGTGCAAGCAGATGGCATGATGGCAGAAAGATGGCAAGAGCCAGGCCCGAAAGGTGCCCCTTTAGCTGAGCACCTTACTTTTGTGGGCAGCCACAGTGAGCAGAGCAGGCGAGGTGTCAAGATCAGCTGGGCCATGTGGTCTGGGCACGTGAGCGAGCAAAGGAACCAGGAAGTAGCTGGGTATTGGCGTGACTCTAGCCACCGGCAAGGTGAGATAGGGTGGAGTGGGGCAGGTTGGACAGGGCCAACCAATGGTGGCATTTGCCAGTTCACTGAACTGACCATAAAATTAAGAACCGGTTTACTCCGGTTTACTGGTGCAATCCGGCAGCAGCCCACTCCTGATTTCATCCAAATAACATTACTATTTCACAAATGGCACCAATTGAGGTCTAGATAATTACATGATAATTCTATTGTTACATGAAAATCCATGATGGCCTGAACTCATGTGGTTTTTAAAGCATTAGAAATATTAATAAAGTATAGTTTAAGCAAAGTCTAATAATCATTACTCTGGAGTCAGTATATCATCACTGAAGGCAGTGGAACAGTGGTAGAAAAGGCATTGCTTCTGTTCCTGCTGTGAGTACTCCACAAATATCTAGTTGACAAACAGTCTTCACAGTGTGAACTAACAAGGATCTTAGCTCTGCTGATTCAGCAGGATGATCCCTATTATGTTGTTAGGAAAAACTTTTAGGACAAAAAATATCCCTCAGAAATCCCTCAGCATTTTCACTTATCTTCTAGGGATAATTTTGCTTGTAAAAATAAATGATTGTCCTTATGGATCCAAATAAACCATTTCTTTCTGTATTTAGTTTACTTAATAAAGTAAGGAGAATCATAGTCCTTAAATAATGACCTCTGTATTTCAATTTGTGGTCTTCTACAACTGTGAGCAAACAGAAAATTCCCTTTTCCTTAATTAAACAGGTTATTAAAGCAATCTTGATATCTCTACAAAATATACCCTAATAGTCTGGTTTAAGCTCATTAATCACGCTTTCCTTGCCATTCACATGTCAACTTTACATGATATCTAATTTCTGCCTCAAATCAGTTGATAAGATCAAAGTCTTGGTTGAACAGAAGTGAAGAACATTTTGAAACAGTTGAAAGAAATGTTAGAGATTTTTGAAGAAGAAAGAAATAACTGTAACCTGGAAAGAGAGAGGAACCAAACAGCCAAAGAAAACACATAAGGAGTAGCTATAAAAAAGTCTACTTTTTCTCATTATCTCTTTAGTGCAAAGATCACAATATCAGTTTCAAGTACAATAATTTCTCAGATTGTACTTAATTCCAGAATGAAAATGCCTAAAAGGAATTCCTGGGCAGAATACTGAATTTGCTTGGGAAGAAATGAGCCTTTGCCAGGCTGCAATTTGACTTACCTATCTCCAGTTTTCTCTGTTTATTGAGTTTCTGAATTTTTTCATTTAAAAAAAATAGGGAAAGTTGAAGAACATTATTTTCACTGATTGATTATTCACAGTGTCACAACCATGTTTCATATATGTTAAATATATCATTCTGTTAATTAGTTTAGACTGAAATCAGTCTTCCTAATTTTAGAAAATGCAAAATATATAATATGCAGCAAATTTCCAATTTTACAACTGAGAATCCGAAGATATGTTTTTAAGTATAGAAATAGAAATGAATTATATATGGAACATTAACAGTGAATCTTCAAAAACAATAAGTAATTGTAAAAGGCTATACTTTATTGTATCAATTAATATTGCTTTTAATGTCCAATTATGATCTGAATCTGGATTTTTTTTCTAAAGGTAGCATAGGATTTCAATACATAGAAAATAAAAACATTTGTTAAACTGTATGAATATTATATCAACATAATTTTCCATCAGTTTTAATGTTTTTATACTTCAATCCATAGTCCTGATTGTGTAAATTAATGAACACTTACCAACAGTATTATGTACTTAAAATAGTTGTAAACTTAACATTTCACTGTAAGTTCTTTTTAGTTATAGTTCCATTCCTTAGTTCCAGGCAGTCTCCTCCATTTTTCCAGATCCTGCCCTTTTATTTTATTTTTTCTCCTTTCCTGTTTTTAAAAACTTTTAAATATCCAGAAATCTTTATTATCCCTTTGACTTTCATTTTCAGCTTCGATGTCTATTAATGTCAAAGTGGGTTTTTTTCAATTTCTTGCTTAAGTCTCTTAGCTGTGAGTATCAGGAAGGGAAATTAAAAAAAAACCTAATCCTTTCCTTTTCTCTTTCCTTCACAGCTTCAAAATCTTCTTTGGGAACAATGTTATTTAATTTAAATTCCAGGGTAGCTCACATTGTTGCTTTTTTTCTGGTTCAGTTCTTCTTTGAGGTGTCCATTTCTAACCACCGCTGCAACCGCCTTCGGGAAAGGGAGTAATGGCCAGCTGGGGAAGAGAGATATGGCTTTCCTCGACCCTGCTGGCAGTTTCCCCAGCTGGCTCAGGGCGCTCTGGCGGTGAGCACAGATCAAAACAGTGAACAATCGCAGATTTTGGTCTGCCACCAAAGAGACTCAAACCGGACAGAAAAAATTTTTAATGAACTAAATTTGGAAATTATTCATTCAAGACATAAAATATTCTTTATGCTATAAATTTAAATGGTGACAATTAAATTTGCTTCTTTCTGAATGAAAAATAAAGTAGAACAATCAAAATAAAAGAACATGTTTTAACAACTAATCATACACAATATAAACATAATTTCAATCAAAAGAAAGGCAAATTGGAAAATATACATTCAGGTGTAGTTGGTTCCCCCCACTCCAGTTTACTGCAACCTACTGTATTATAGTTTAGCATATTAAAAATGGGATTCCCAGGATGACAGAAAATGAATCACTGACTAATACAAGAGTTTATCTTGCAGTATGTTAAATATTTATGATTTAACTATTTTTGACCTATAACAAGTGTGAGTCAGGGTGAATATCTGTTCAGAAAGCTACTGATAATTAATTTAGATTGTGCATAAAATTGGTAATTAATGTTAATATGTATGCATTATGCTGAATTTACTTCAGTAACATATTTGGTCTGTCTGGCTTCTGAAGCAGAATAAAGTAGTCATTTAAAAATAGTTTTAGCTGTCTAGCAGCACTAAATGATATTACAGAAAGCCTGATAGATTTACCACATTTTTTAAGCATAATTTATTTGAAGTTGTTCAAGGTCAGTTACGTCAGTTGAATTGAAATATGTTGTTATATTTCACAGTTATTAAAAAGGATCATTGTATGATGATAAAGTTCCATTTGTTTGCAGTCACATTTTACAGCAATAGAAAATTATCAGAATACTTCGGCATTCTTTCCTTATTAAACACTAAGTATTCCATTATGTTTTCCTTTTTTTTTTTTTTTTGCAATATAGTTCTTTCTATCCATAATGTGTTTCATACTCTCAGTTTCTTCAGTACTTTTGCAAAACAGTTTTTTGTAAGTTAGCACCCCAACCTTATCCCAATATAGAATCTAGATATAGGATCAAATATATGTGCCACTGTAAACTGGATTTTTTGTTCAGTTGTCCCACAGAAACTAATACATCATTTGAATAAAATACAATGTGATGAAGAGGAAACCCACCAGAAGTCAGTTTTGCCAACTACAGCAGTGTCTAAGGCTTAATTTGACACTGTCCACGTGTAAAATCCATTGGGATATCAAATTCTAAACTTGTTGGTACATCATATAAATGTGAGACTTTGTGGAATGCCTTAATTTATATAAAACTGGAAAGAGCAAAATAATCCCATTGCAGTTCATATGTGTAGTCCATTGATTGGATTGGATGATATTTTTGTCCCTATGGTTGGTTCATGTTCCTAAAAAAAGAAGATCTAATTCATTAATGTTTGTCACATTTGTCTATCTTTTGATTATTCTTCCATTTTTTTGGCCCTAGTGCACAATGGTTAAGGTGCAACATTGCAGGCAAACTCTGCCTATAGCCCGAAATTTGAACGTGATTGGGCTCAAGGTTGATTCAGACTTCCATCTTTCTAAAGTTAGTTAAATGAGGATTCGGGTTTTTGGGGGCAATCTGTAAATAATGCTTCAACATTTTAAACCACTCAGAAAGTGTAAAACACTATGGGTGGTATATAAACCTAAACGCTATTGCTATATAAAATCATAGCAAGGCTTGCTAAGATTAGAGCTCTGGATAAATACTGTTTGCGATTCATGGCCTTTTAGGAATTGTTCTGTAATTTGGCATGTGTTTCTTTAAAAAAATGCCCATGAAATGAATTTTTTGAACATCAGAATTTTGTACTGTCTAAAATGTAGGGAACTTCATGGATTTCAATTATTTGTCCATCAGTGATGGTTATTTCTAGATTTGTGAATTCAAGGACTTTTCTTTTTTATATTGCTACCTTTTATATTGCGCCTTAGATTAGAAATTGTTGGCTTTACACTATAGAAATATAAAGGCTGGGCTCCTAGATTTCTCCAAAATCTCTCTAAAAGCTGTTATGTTTCAGCTTGTAGATTCATCCAACTAAACAGATAAGCAAGGTAATCATCTATCACTAACTCTATGTTTGTGACAAAATAAGAACAATTGAAGGATAAGTAACATTTAAAATGTATTTCTTCAAATATTCAATTTATGATTTGCTTTCTTGTTTGTTTTATAAATTACAGTAGTTTATTTCAAACGTGAAGTATAACGTGCTGTAATATGAATACATTAGAACATTTTTCCCAATTCATGGTCTCATGTATGACAAGTGTGCATACATACATAGCTAATATCGAGATAGAATGATTGCAATAATTGTCTTGAGTTTCTATTTAAGCCTACATTTCAAATCTGTTATGTAGAGTTCAGATAAACTGCTCCGTGAAGACTATCACTTTTTGAGTTTGCTGATCATCACTAAGTGTTACATCAGTTAAAAAAATTGCTTTAAAACATTTTCACATTGAATAATAACTGTTTTCTACTTTTTTCTATTCCATTTGATTCTATAAAATATTATAGAATATTCTATGTTCACATTAACATGTTATGCAAAATGCCAAATATAAGTGAGAAGAATTTTATTGTTTGTGTATGTTACTTGTTCATTAATTATTTGAATTATGTTTATCTTTTTATATTTACCATATACTTGGAACACAAAAATTTGAAAATCCACTATATTCATAAAATGTTTTGGTCTTTGTTGACATCAGCTGGCCATTTGTATTTTTGTATTTGCATTTGCAGTATAATTATGATTGATCTTCAGAAATACTGAATTGTAATAAGGCATGTAAGAATGATAATACACTTTTCATATGTTATTTGGCAAGTTAATTGTTTTTAAATTGCTGTTTAATTTTCAAGAAAGAATAATGATCTTTTAATGAAATTATTTAATTTTATAATTAAAACAACAATTCTGATCAATCTATTCTTCATGTATTTTTACTTTAGGAGACCTTAATAACGGCAAAAGATTTATAACATGAAATAAAGATATTATGTCTTAGATCTAAGAACTCAGATTCAGTAGTAAGCAAATTATCAATAAAGATAATTTGGGGGACATTCAATTCAAAAAATACATTTATAAAACAACCTAATGAGGGAAATCCAGAATGCAGCCATTATAAAATTATAATGTAACTAAAATTACAGTAAATGTAATAATATCTAAAATTACAAAAAAGTATCTAGAATTTAAATGAATTAGGCTGGATTAGAAGACATTCAAGATTCCTTCCACATCTATTACTCTGTTATGCCAAATACAAAATTGGCTCATCAGGATCTGATACATCACCCATGCTTCTGTACAAAATGTAACAAAATTGTTACATTTTTGTTTGTTCCAAAATTGTAACAAAAGGCAATTCATATATGAGAATAGCACCAGGCTTAAGTCCATGTCACACTGAACCAACGGATGCAAAGAGGATGTAAAACGGACAAAAAACCTTGCCATCCATTGGAAAACGTGATGTACTCACTGCCTCCGTTTGGCTTCCTCTCTATCCATCCAGTAACCGTTTATGGACGTTTCATCCACTCCAAAAGTTTTCGGCTGCCCAAAATTTTGTGCGGAAAATGTATCCAGTTCGTCCGTTCTGCATCCGCTATGCATCCGCTACGCATCCGCTACGCATCTGCTATATCCGCTAGGCATCCGTTCTGCATCCACACAACTCACATCTGCTCGGACGCAGGGAGGAAACGGAACAGATGCAGAACGGATGCAGAACGGATGCCAAGCGGAAACAAAGCGTTTAAAATGGAGAAAACGTTCACAGAGGTGACCTATCTCGGATATTAAGGATGTCTGCAGGATGCCTAGAGGATGCCTAGAGGATGCAAAGGGACACCTACACTGCCAATAAAAAGGGGGAGCAACTCGTCTGTATCTCACTTTAAGAACAGCAGCCAAGCTGTGCAGACCTCTGCAGCCTTCATCTGACTCTTCCTCTTCCACAGCATCCATTCATGTCCACCGTGGATTGTGACAAAGTCCTTTCGGCAGCCACCATCCTTCTGCAACAGTGTGAAACCATCTACAGGCTCTGTGAACTCTACCACGGGAAGAAAAGGAGAAACCCAAAAAAAGTCTCGGTCCAAAGATGGTTCGCCAGAAGAGCAGAGGACGGAATGTACAACAAGCTGATGGTGGAGCTCAGGAGCGATGACACTCGGGCATTCCAGAACTTCATGAGGATGCCTCCAGACATGTTTGACGAAGTTGTGCAGCGGCTGACACCCAGGTTGACCAAGACAAACACCAACTTCCGGCCCAGCCTGGAACCTGGGCTCAAGGTGGCACTCACTCTGCGCCACCTGGCCTCAGGGACCACCGACAGGAGCATGCAGTATGGCTGGAGGGTGCCACCCAGCACCATCAGCTTTGTTGTCAGAGAAGTGGTGCAGGCCATAATTGAAGAATACAAGGAGGAGCTCCTCCAGTGCCTCTCCACTGAAGAAGGCTGGAAGAAAGTTGCAGAGCAGTGGTATCAGAAGTGGAACTTCCCCCGCACCGTTGGAGCCATAGATGGCAAGCACGTGGCCTGCAAATCTCCAGCCAAGTCAGGGTCCACTTATCACAACTACAAGGGCTTCTTCAGCATCATCCTCTTCACCATGGTCGATACTGACTACAAGTTCATGTACATCAATGCTTCAGGCAACGGCTCATCTTCAGATGCCCAGGTATACAACGCCAGTCACCTCAAGGAGGGGCTGGAAAGCAACCTCATGGTGGGCTTCCCAGATCCAGACCTGCTGCCCAACGACATGCAAGATGTGCCCTACTTCATCGTGGGGGATGACACCTTCTCCCTCACAACCTACCTCATGAAGCCCTACACCTCCAAATACCTCACCCGTGAAGAGAGGATCTTCAACTACAGGCTGTTCAGGGCAAGATGGGTGGTGGAGAATGCCTTTGGCATCCTGGCCAACAGGTTCCAGGTACTTTTCACCACCATGCAGCATAGCCCGGAGACCATGAGGAGGATCGTGGAAGCTTGCTGCATCCTGCACAATCTCATGCGCACCCGCTACCCAGTCTTGCAGAACAGCCTTTTGGACCGTCAACAAGGCAATGGGGACATGGAGCCTGGGGAATGGAGGCAAGGGCAAAACCTGATCAACACTTAGGATGTGCAAGGCCCCAACAGAGCTTCACGTGAGGCGAAGAAGCAGCGCAACCTCCTGAAACACTGGTGCAACTCCCCAGCTGGAGCGGTGGAGTGGCAAGACAGGATGTTAGATGCTTAATGGATGCTTCCTTCAGCCTGTCTCATCACACTGATGAGATTGGGCCATGTATGTTTGGTTGGGCTACAATGAACAGGGCATTTAATAAAGAGTTGTGTTTATGTTGACATGTGTGGATGATTGATTATATCGTTATTGATAATAAAGGGCCATAAGTGTGGCACCTGGGAGGGTGGACCATACAGTCCCACTAAGCTTGCACTGGAGGTTTATCTATCCCACAGCTATTACCCATCCCAAAGGTATCCCTGCCCATTCCACTGCTATCTCAACCCATCCCACTGCTATCTCAACCCATCCCACTGCTATCTTAACCCATCCCACAAGCATGCAAAGGCTTAAATCATGTCTAAAAATCTCCAGCAAGACTTTATTAAAAAAAAGAAATGAAGCAAGTGTGTGAATCAAAAATAGACTTTATTAACAACAAGCTATGAAACAAAAATGACTCTCTGGCACTCCTCTTGGTCGCTCAGTCTCATGGGTGAAGGGTCCAGGTACTGTGGAGGTGGCTGGTGCTGGAGTGCTTGTCATCAGCTCCTCCAGAAGCAGGAGCAGCAGAAGCCCCAGCCCCAGAAGAGCGAGCCCATGCTGCAGAAGCCCCAGCAGAACCAGAGTGAGGGCCAGGGGGCGGGATGGTAGCCCTGTCTCTCTTGCAAGGGCTGGCAGCAGATGGCTGAGGCTTTCTGTGCTTCCGCATGGTTGTGGGGTTGCTGGCTGGCAGGGAGGGTGGCAGCAAGGCTTGCAGGCAGACATGCAGGCAGGGCAGGCAAGGCAGCCAATCCTTCCGGCAGCAGGTCTTTCCTCTGAACGGTGACCTGCTTCCGAGCTGCTTCCGTTATTTCCGCAGGGCTGATGCAATGCATCCTCCCCACATGCGCAATTAATGCCAGGCATCTGCTGTGCATCCGCTGTGCATCCGCTGTGCATCCGCTGTGCATCCACTTCATCCGCTCGGTGTCCGCTCTGCATCCGCTCTTTCCGTTCCGCGTCCGCTTTGCTGAGGCTCCCTGGAAGCCTAGCAGATGCGCCATCCACTCTCATCCACTTCCATCCGCTGGGCTTCCATTCCGCATCCGCTTTGCATCTGCCCTGCGTCCTCCCCGCGTCCGTGTTATCCACTCCGGTTATGCAAATTTTTGCCCCTTTTGAGAGCGGATAACAACGGATGGAACATTTTGCTCGTCTGCTGTGTCCTTTTTGCATCCATTGGCCAGTGTGACATGGGCTTTAAGCTGAATTTGAGCAATCAGGCTATCTACTAATAAAACCAGGTTTCTGTAAAAGGAGCAAGGAAGGTCAACATGTTTTGTAGTGTCCACTTCTCTGAAATCACATGGACAAATCCTTTCAGCCAATGGTAGTTTTTTTTTTTTTTTTTTACCATTCAGTACTGAAGAGGTATATATTGGGCAAGAGACAAAGAAGGAACAGCAGAAGGTGAGTTGGTTATATAGGGTCATCAGCATCATAGGCATAAGGTTGGGCAGACTCAGAGAGACAGTGGCAGATAGGGAGGTCTGGTGTGCTCTGGTGCATGGGACCATGAAGAGTCAGACCTGAGGTAGCCACTTAACAACAACACTCAACGAATGAAACAAGAAGCTGGAATACCAACCAGAAGCCCACAAAGAATCTGGATTAAAACTTAGTCTGAAAAAACCTAAGTACAGCTAAAGCATAAAAACATCCCCGGGAGCATAAAAAATTGAGGGTGGTGTGGGAAATCTTTGTCCAGTAATGGAAGCATAGTCACAAATCCTTGAGCCAGTGTCATGGATGACAACTCCTCAAGCAAGTTACCTACTCCACGGTGATTCACGTTTCATGAATGGAGCTTAATTTGGAGATATTAAAGAAGTTAGGGGAGCAAAGGTTATCCTCATTCATATCTTTTCTGAAAACTATATTGAGGTAATCCTTTAGCTTCTGAGAACAGAATACTAATCTACTATTTTTTGCAAGTTAGTACAAACACATAGCTTATGATGCATATTTTAGAAATACTATTTGAGTTTCATAAGATTGTATTTGAGTTTAGGATTTATTCTTCCTACTTCAGGTACATTTCTCAAAGTAATGCATACATTTAGTCTTATTTTTATATAAATTGCATTAATAAGTAATTATTTCCATCTTGTAAAAGAGCAAAGAACTGCACCTTTTACATTAACTTTTTTTGCTGTTTGACTACAATTTTCTGTGTACCAAAAGTTAACTATTGTTAAAACCGATCTCAGAAAATTCCACATATATGTGCTATATCATTAAGCAACAGCATTCCTTGCATGGTAAAATGTATCATTCATCCCTTGTGTGTTCATGTAAATCATATAAAAGCAGATAAAAGAAGAAAAAAAAAATCAGTTTACAGAGTTTTTGTATTGAATTCCAATTAAAATAAATATTCTGGTGGTTTTTTTTTCATTCATCAAGTTTTTATTTTTAATCAGAAAACAAAGCTTGTGTTTGTATATCTCCTCTGATGGTTCCAGGGGTGATGAAATGTCACTATTGTAAAAGTTTTTCCCATGTAAGGTTTCAAGCTGTTCTTCAATAATTTATGCAGAATTGATAATGTATTCATAACACATAGATGCAGTATCCTAAAATTATTTATATGTACTTAATAAATGTTTTATAATGCTTTTGTGATGTATATTATAAATGATAAATAGGTAAATGTAGATATCTTATTAAATATTAAAAGAACATACTAGTTATTATAGTGTAATGGTTGTGAAAAACCATTATTAAAATAGTTAATGGTTCCAGCTAAATCCTTACGGACACTTACTATATAGCATATAATTCTTGGAATAATCACTTTTGTTGAGCTGAGGAATGAATTTCTTTCTCTAAATGCTAGTGAAATACATTGAAAATATTCATTGCTTATGGTTTGTATATTAAAAATGGCTAGAGGCATTAGCTCTTACAAAGAATATTTTTTGCAGCAAATTTTTAACTCATTATTTTTTTTGAAGCATTGAAAACTAAACAGCAAATACATTCCATGAAGATCTGTTTCTTCATATCTCCCAAATGCTTAAAGGAAATATTAGATGCTCTTTTTTAAATGTTCTCTTAGTTGATATAAGCTTGAATACAAAGAATCACATTTTCCAGACCATAAGTAATAAACCAAAGTCTACTGAATTTAAATACTGGTTGTAATATTTACTTGTTTTATAAATTTTTTTATTTATAATTAGATTTATAATATTTATAAATCTACACAACAAATAAAATCACAGTATACTAGATTGTAGAAATGCCTGCTGGATGCTATAGTTGTTTAAGTTTAGTGTATTTACTGTCCTAAGGGTAAAGGGAAAGCTTCAGAAATCACGAAGAATTTCTTTGTGAAATTCATTGTATTCATTATATAGTTGTGTTAGACTCTAAGTCAGTAGTAGTTGAAGTCATTATAAAAAAACTGGATCAAGCTTTTGAAGAATGTTATTTTGTTTCTCCAAAGAAAGAAACCAGTTACCATATTGATCTACAATCTTTAAGCCCCTGTCACACAGCACCAACGGATGGAAAGAGGATGTAAAACAGAGAGAAACACTTGCCATCCGTTGGTTAACGCGATGCTTCTGTTCTGTACTCACTGCGTCCGTTTTTCATACTCTCTATCCGTCCAGCATCCGTCTACTGACATTTCATCCGCTCAAAAAGTTTTGAGCTGCACAAAACTTTTTGAGCGGAAAAAGTATCCAACGCGTCCATTCTACATCTGCTACGCGTACAGGGAACATCCATTATACATCCGTTGTCATCCATTATGCATCCGCTATATCTGCTAGGCATCCGCCGCACAACTCAAATCCGCTCGAGTGGAAAACGGACACAGGGAGGAAGCGAAACAGATGCGGAATGGACATGCAGCGTTAGTAGCACAGACGTAGAAAGGATGAAAGCGTATGCAGCTTGCATAGAAAGCATTAAAATGGGAAAAATGTTCGTATAGGGGATGTATCTCGGATATTTAGGATGTCTGCAGGATGTCTAGAGGATGCAAAAGGACACCTAGCGGAAAACCTATATTTCCTATAAAAATCACCTGGATCTCACTTTCAGTCCAGCAGCCCTGCGGTGCATACCTCTTCAGCCTTCATCTTGCTCTTGCTCTTCCACAGCATCCCGTCATCTCCACCATGGATCATCACACACTCCTTTTGGTAGCCACCATCCTTCTACAACAGTGCAAAGCCCTCTACAGGCTCTTTCACCTGATCTATGAGAAGAAAAGGAGGCGTCCAAGAAGTGCCTGGGTCCGAAGATGGATCGCGAGAAGAGCAGAGTACGGACTGTATAACAAGCTGATGGTGGAGCTGAGGAACGAAGACTCTCGTGCACTCCAGAACTTCATGAGGTTGCCGCCAGCCATGTTTGACGAGTTGTGGAGTGGCTGACACCCAGGTTCACCAAGGCAAACACCAACTTCTGGCCCAGCCTGGAACCTGGGCTCAAGGTGGCACTGACGCTGCGCCACCTGGCCTCAGGGACCACGTACAGAAGCATGCAGTACGCCTGGAGGGTGCCACACAACACCATCAGCATTGTGGTCAGAGAAGTGGTGCAGACCGTCATCGAAGAATACCTGGAGGAGCTCCTCCAGTGCCCCTCCACTGAAGAAGGCTGGAAGAAAGTTGCAGAGCAGTGGTATCAGAAGTGGAACTTCTCCCACACCGTTGGAGCCATAGATGGGAAGCACGTGGCCTGCAAAGCTCCACCCAACTCAGGGTCCACTCATCACAACTACAAGGGCTTCTTCACCTTCATCCTCTTTGCCATGGTTGATGCTGATTAGAAGTTCATGAACATTGATGCTTCAGGCAACGGCTCACCTTCAGATTCCCAGGTATACAACACCAGTCATCTCAAGGAGGGGCTGGAATGCAACCTCATCATGGCTTCCCAGACCCAGACCCCCTGCCCAACGACACACAAGATATGCCCTACTTCATCGTGGGGGATGACGCCTTCTCCCTCAGAACCTACCTCATGAAGCCCTACACCTCCAGATGCCTCACCCATGAAGAGAGGATCTTCAACTACAGGCTGTCCAGGGCAAGACGGGTGGTGGAGAACGCCTTTGGCATCCTGGCCAACAGGTTCCAGGTACTTCTCACCACCATGCAGCATCGCCCAGAGACCTTGAGGAACATCATGGAAGCTTGCTGCATCCTGCACAATGTCATGCGCACCCGCTACCCAGTGTTGCAGAACAGGCTCGTGGACTGCAAACATGGCAATGGGGACATGGAGCCTGGTGAATGGAGGCAAGGTCGAAACCTGATAGATACTGTGGATGTGCAAGGCCCCAACAGAGCTTCATGTGAAGGGAAGAAGCAGCGCAACTTCCTGAAACACTGGTGCAACTCCCCAGCTGGAGCAGTGGAGTGGCAAGACAGGATGTTAGATGCTTAATGGATGCTTCCTTCAGCCTGTCTCATCACACTGATGAGATTGTGCCATGTATGTTGAGTGGCCTGACAATGAACAGGGCATTTAATAAAGAGTTGTGTTTATGTTGAAATGTGTGGATGAATGATTACATTGTTATTGAAAATAAAAAGCCAAAGGTGTGGCACCTGGGAGGGGGGACCATACAGTCCCACTATGCTTGCACTGGAGGCTTATCTATCCCACAGCTATTACCCATCCCACAGGTATTCCTGCCCATCCCACAGCTATTACCCATCCCACAGGTATCCTTTTCCATCCCACTGCTATCCTAACCCATCCCACAGCTATTACCCATCCCACAGGTATCGCTGCCCATCCCACTGCTATCATTACACATCCCACAAGCATGCAAAGGCTTAAACCATTTCTAAAAGTTTCCACCAAGACTTTATTGACTAAAAGAACTGAACCAAGTGTGTGAAGCAAAGATAAACGTTATTAATAACAAACTGTAAAAGCAAAATGACCCAAGTAAAGTGTCCCAAGCAAAGATAAAGTCAACAGGTAGCAACCCAGTCTCTGGCACTCTTCTCAGTCACTCTGAGGCATGCCCATCATCTCAGGGGTGAAAGGTCCAGGTGCTGTGGAGGTGGCTGCTGCTGGTCTGAGGTGCCATTGGGGTGCCTGGCCCCGAGAGGACAACAGGGGATGGTGTGTGGAGGAAGCTCTCAGAGAGCTGGCTCAGTCCCATGATGTTGAGAGCCCCTTCTTCCATGACATGGGTGTCAGTCCCAAGACCGATGACAGATGTTCTGAGGCCGGGCTTGGCTGTGGAGTGGAGGAAGGAGTAGTATAGTGGGGATGTCTGGTCTACAGCTGAGCAAGGTGAGGTGTGGGTAGCATCTGTGGCATGGGTGGCATCTGTGGCCTGGGTGGCATCTGTGGCCTGGGTGGCATCGGTGGCATCGGTGGCATCGGTGGCATTCGATGAACCTGTGTCTGGACGGGAAGGGCTGCCTGTGTTGCAGGAACTCCTGGTAGCCGTAGCCTTGGTAGGTGAGGGCCTGTGGAAAGCTTTGGAAGGGCTGTGACATCACCTGGGGTGGAGGAGCAGACCTGGACTGGGTGGGAGCAGGTTCAGCTGGGCCTGGAGGGTTGTGCAGAAGTTCTGTGATCCTGTCCTTGATCACCTGGTACTGTGATCACCCGGTACATGTCCATGAGGGTCTGGTTGACGTAGGTGAGGAAGGGCTTGCTGTTTGAAGACGGTATGTCAGTGTGTACCAGCTGAGAGAGGAGATCTATGCTGTTTTGATGGTGTCCCTGATCTCCAGCAGGACAGTGTGGCTCTGCCCCTCCAGTCTGGTTCTCTGCCTGCTTTCTGTGGAGGTGGAGCTGGGGGTGGATGTGGGTTGGTCTCTGGTGGAAGTGCCCTCTCCTTGCTCCCACTGCGTCAGAGGGTCCTCCATGCGCTCCGCCACGGGGAGTGCAGCTCCATCGGGGGGTTCACCTCCATGGGGGTTCTCCATCGTGGGACGCTCCACAGATAACTGCCTGGACACAGGAGCTGACTCTTGGCCAGAAGAGGACTGGCTCTCTGTGGGCTGCCTGAGAGAGAGGGTAGACAGAGGGTTTGCTCCTCGGTGACGGATCTCACCCTCCAAGAAGCTGCACTTGGCCATCACATAGGTCACCCGGTCAGTGAGTTTGACCGCGGCCTGGCCAGACTTCTTGACGTGCAGCTTCCATACCAGGTGTTAATGTGCTTTCACCACCCGAGGAGGACCTCCAAAGTGTAGCCCAGGCTCTCCGCCTTCTCTCTCCAAGCCGCCTGCTTCCTCTTGGTGTCTCGATAGAGCCTGTGTCCCTTCCACCATGGGTACTCGTTCTCCCTGAGCCATTCAAGCATTTCATCCTCATGTTCCTCTTCGATGGAGGATTGCCTCCTCTCCCTATCTCACGTATGCCTCTTCCTCCCTCTGGCAGGGCCTTCTGGGCCCTCATCAGAGGGGCTTCGAGGTTCTAGGGGCTGCTCCACCACACCACCACCACCAGCAGCAGCAAGAACAGCAGCAGCAAAAGCAGGACCAGCAGCACCAGCAGGACCAGTAGCTCCAGCAGCACCAGCAGCACCAGCAACACCAGCAGCACCAGCAGCACCAGCAGGACTAGCAGCACCAGGAGCACCAGGATCAGCAGCAGCAGAGTAAGCACCAGCAGCACCAGCAGGACCAGGAGCAGCACAAGCAGAGTAAGCCCCAGCAGAAGCCCCAGCACCAGGAGCAGCACCAGCAGAGTAAGAACCAGCAGAAGCCCCAGCACCAGCAGAGTCAGCCCGAGCAGCAGAAGCCCCAGCAGAAGCAGAGTCAGGGCCAGGGGGTGGGATGGTGGCCCTGTCCTTCTTGCCAGGGCTGATAGAAGATGGCCAGGCTTCCTCTTCTTCCCCATGGTTGTTGGCTGGAGCTGTGTATGACAGCAGGTCTTTCCTCTGAATGGTGACCTGCTTGCGAGCTGCATCCTTTTATATCCACGGGGCTGACGCAATGCATCCTCCCTGCATGCGCAGTGAACGCTTTGCATCCGCTAGGCATCCGCCAGGCATCCACCAGGCATCCGCTAGGCTTCCGTGATGTATCCGCTGTATCCGCTCGGCATCCGCTCTGCATCTGCTCCTTCCGCTGCGCGTCCGCTTCGCTGTGCTCCCCCGGAAGCCTTGAGGATGTGCCATCTGCTTCCATCCACTAGGCTTCCGTGGAGCATCCGCTTTACATCCTGGCTATGTCCTCTCCCTGTCTGTTCCTTTCCGTTGTTGTCCGCTCTGTTTATGCCAATTTGGGGCACTTTTGAGAGCGGATAACAAGGGATGGAAAATTTTCTCATCTGCTGTGTCCTTTTTACATACTTTTTGCATTCGTTGGCCTATGTGACAGGCCCTTTCGAGAGAGCCATTCCTTTCTTGATAAGCTTGATACAGAGGATGATCATTCTTTTTTTTTCCCCTTAAGAGGACAACTGGCAAAATAAAATGGGAAATACTAAGTCATTCTACAATTTGCTTTCACTGCAATCCCTGGTACTATTTGAATTACAAGCAAAAACAGACTGGCCCTCTGACCTAAGTACTAAATGCATTCTGAACTTTATGGAAACTATTAGTGTGTTTGAATTGAGACCCATTTAAAAAATCTATAACATTACCAACAAATATAAAGAGGGATTTTGGAGGTTTGAAGTATTTTTTATCATTATGAATATTATTTTTAATAGAACATATAAAATGAATGCTTTTACAAACCTCAAAGGCTTTTTAGGTTCATTGTTTAAGATTCAAAATTCTCCAGCATGTATCGCTTTTAGTTCTTGTTTAAATGGTGTATATTTTCTTTTTATATTCAACTAAAACATAAACAATGGGTACTAATGAATTTTCTGTCCGACTACCAGTTTCTGTTCTTCAGTCAAAAACTAGAAAATAGGAACATGTTACAATGTTCGTTCTTCATTTATTTTCAAATACAATAGCAGTAGATTTCATCTATTTTAATAGTTTTAACAATAAATGTAAATATTATTTCTGTAAACAATGTATGTGTGTGCGTGCACGTGCATAAAAATAAATAAATAAACAAACAAACAAACAAACAAACAAATAAATAAATAAATAAAATATTGAAATCACAGATTAAATATAGTGAAATTTTAAAGATTTAAAGTTTTGGTCACTGTACAAGTGTGATATAGTGGTATTTAGCTTATTCCAAAAAAAAAATTAAAATACAAAATGCCAAAATATTTTTTAAAGTGACAAGAGGATTTTTAAAAACCCAACAAGGGGTTTGTTTGTTTGTTTGTTTGTTTGGCATTTTGTATTTTAAATTAAAGAGAAAAATATATTTTAAAAAAGAAAGAAAAATATGAAAGACTAATACATATACACATAATATTCTCTCTAGTTAAATGGTGATTAATATAATACAGGTAGAGCATGGGGTGATTCAGGGATGGAAAAAATTGAGGGAGGCCTTGTGCAGGGACAGGAACATCCCCTACCATCTAAGATATTTCATGCTCTGCCTCCTGGTCCTTGATTTCCCCAAAGCCCTACAGGTTACCATCCCCTTACTGTTTGCTTGCTTACTCTTTGACAAGCTCAGTAAGACAGCATAGAGAAGGCCGCTCCTTTGCTGGGTCATGTGGCATAAGTGGTACACTTCAGTTATTTTGTGCTTACAATGTGGGGCATCAGAGATATATGGATTGTGTTAAATAATTAACCATAACAGTATAATTAGAGGAACAGGAAAGACCCCTAAAACAGCACTGATGAAGAGAGATCACAGCTTTTCAAAGTGTATTTCAAGAGCAGTATAATATTGCTACCAATAATACCAATTCTCTTACCTCATGGGAAAAAAAATCATCAAATGTCACATCTAATTTAGGAAGACACTTTCATTCAGTACTAACAATTCAATTCACCAACAATTGCTTGAATGTATGATTAAGACTGAAACATTATTCTCAGTCTTCTGTAGAAATACAAGTACATCTTCATAGGTATAGGTTGTACTCAGTAGACCTACCTTGAAACATATGCTCCTGACTAAGTAGGACTAATGTTAGTGGAGAATTTTAAAGCAGATATGAAAAAAAATCAATTACTAAGTGATACATGAACTGTCCTGCTTTTAAAACTACCTGAGAAAATGAATTTGTTGTCTTTTTTTTTTTTTTAACAAATTGCATGCAGAGTGTAAATAAACTTCATATTAAGAATTACTGGTGCTGAAAATAATGTTGTTTAAGATGCAACTATAAACTACATAAGCAATCCAATATTAGATATGAAAATGAAAAGCGGCCTTCCACTATTCTGGCTGAACAAATCACAGAAATTGAGTGTCACAACAGGAATAAAAATCAATATTTCTCTTTTAGTTTTTTTGCTGACCTTTCATCTATTAGAAATTTTTGTTTTGCACTTGATCAATTATTCTTAAATTTTTCTTTTGCTATCAATGCTACATTTGCATTTGCAATTTCTACATGTAAAGTGCTTTCTGTTTTCATTTTAATATTTTGTTTTCTTCAGTTTATTCTACAGAAGATATATTATTCTGGTTAAAAGAAATTCTGCATAGTGTCTTTTTCTTTTGAAAATATTGATTATTTTTTTGTTTTTCCTTGTAAACATTAATAATAAAAAGTATATCTGCAATCATTTATCTCTCATGCTACCTTATAAGTTACCTCAATTTAACATCCTAATCCAAATCCATGAATCCATCCAAAATTATATGAATGCATTTATTTTTTTAGAGGATGCCTCACTTAAGGATAACTTTGGGTAGCTTACATTTTAAAAAGGGCATAAAATAATAAAAAAGAAAGAAAATCAATGAGAAATCGTGCTACATATACCATAATAACAAAATACAACCAAAACCCTGATGAGTTCCTCAAGCATTCTTTCTAAAGCTCTGGAAAAACAATCCAGTTTTTAAAGATGTCTGTAATAGGATAGACTAGGAGCCACACAGATCTTTGGAGGATACTGTTCCAAAAGATAGACTCTGGGGCAGAGCCTTTTTTCATTGGGCCTACAGATGGTATGGTCTAAGGGCAGTGCACTAATCATATCAAATAAGCAGAATCTATGGAATATGGTTTGGGGTCCAGTTTGCGTTAGCTTTTCTGCTTATAAGAAGCTTAAAGAAAATATTGGTTTAGATTCCTGTGGGAAATTTTGTTTTAGAGGATATAGGATTAGACCGAGCTGGCATCAAAAGGAAAGACTTGAAAACATCTTGAAGACAACTCAAATAAATATTTGGAAAATAGCTTGTAAATAAAGTAAAGTGCATAGCAAATGGATAATTAATTATGGAGAAATAACATTTGGCATTCCATAGTTCTTTAGTTTCCTATCAATAAAATTTCTACCTGATCGATGTTGTTTTCCTGGAAAATGATAGGTATATTATCAATATTGTATTGTTGAAACTACTTAGATTTGTTCTTCTGTTTTGGTGTGATATGGAACATGCACATTATTTTTTCCATAGTCTGTCTCCATTCATGTGTCTGCTGTTAAAACTGAAAAAGAAAAAAATATACCTATTTTTAAAACAATGCTTTGAATATTGAAGGCACACTCTAATCACTTAAAATGCTTGAATTCTGATCCTAATGATTAGAAGCTAATTCTTTTTTGTAGTCAAGATATAAAGAAAAGGAAAAAGGAACTATATGCTAGAACATGTGTCTCTTAGTTCTATCCCAGTGTTCATTTATTGATAGAATGTCCAAAATGAGAAGTGACATATAGTTTAACAATTGAAATAATTCCTTAGAAAGAATGCTCAAAATATTTTAAAAACAATGACTTTCATGCTAATAATTATTCATGTGCAAGGAACATTATCAATCATTAAGTAAAGAAGTTATTCGCTGTCAGTCTTGATACATATAATTTCTGAAGTATGTAATTTGAGTCTTTTGTTTATTCTTTATGTCTCATTGTAATGTGTTTCAAAGAGTTTTGGCAACACCATCCATCACAGAAGTACTTCATATATCAGAAAATATTTTTTTGAGGAGTTGTTTAGTAAAGGAATATATGTCCTTTGGGTTAATGTTATAGTTTTAGTTCAAATATTATTTATTTTATCTTAGTTTATGAGATAAAATTAAGTTATTAGATATTAAATTATCCATGAAAATGAGAAACTAACTCTGGTTAGCTTTTAACATAGAGCTGAAAGACAACAGCTTGGTATAAATGTTGACTTTTCTGATGAGCCTGCTGTTTTCTTTTTGCTTGGTTTAATACACAGCAACCTTATTACTAATTGTTGAGTAGCAAAATATTTTATCAGCATTAAGAACAATGATGATCAATCGTTTTGATTTGATCAAAATAGCATGACAAAGTTTGAGACAATAGAAGGGAAACCAAGATACTTTCACATGAAGTGAAATTAGTTCCATATTTCTGTCTTGTATATTCAGCAGTCACAAATATACACCAGCTTAGGGTGTAAGGAAAGTTCACTGCCATCTTATTTTGAATGAGCGGCACCTTTGTGATACACTTAACCTTTACAAAAGTCTAGAATTCAGGAAGTACAATCCAAAATCAAGGCAAAATGTCAGTCTAAAGCAAGGCAGAAAACACAACAATCAATGAACACATAGCTAGGAAGCAAACACATCATTCCCAACATCATTTTCATCTGTCTGCTGTGCTAAACAGCACCATCCATCAAGAGGGCTGAGACAATTACCTTGCAAATAGTTGGTTGAATTTCACTTTGCCTGCCTTTTCTCTACCCAACATGTTCTAGATTAGAATCAGGCTAGAGGAGGTATTTATTTCTCATCTATATTTGTAGTTGCATGCTTTCACCACCCAGAGCCTCAGGGCTGTCTTGCTGCATCTGTGCCTCAGCCAGCTGCTTGTTAGTTTGCTCTCTCACTGACAGCTTCTCCTCACTTGGATTCATAGCTCCTACCTCAGGGCCATCATCTTCCTCCCCTCTGACAAGCCTGAGCCTGGTTTATTCTTCTCTGAACTAACATCTGGAGAGGTGACTAGGAAAGCATCCAGGGTGTCATCACACATTCATTCTTTCAAACAGACAATAAACTGAATTTTTGAATTTAAAATACTAATTGAACATAAAAGGAAGAAAATATTTGGTGCAATTGATAGCTTAAGAATATATTAACTCCTTAAGGAAGGAACAAAGGAAGTATGACAGAAAAGCTATGTTTCTAGTTGCAGCCCATCATAGTTAATATTCTTGATGTGATCATATCAATAGGTAGCTTTTTTCTTTCTTTCTTTACTGCTGTTGAAACAGAAGAAAAGAAGGGGGTGTAAAACAAAATACCATTACAAATCTATACTTGTTTACAGGTATCCTTACTTATAAATACCCCTCAAAACTAACTTTATCATTAGTAACATGTAAATAAGTTAAAAACATATTAATCAAATGCTGTAGCAGATTCAGTTGCAAACTCTGTCTTTATAACTAGACCGATAACACAATTAAAGGATACAATAATGTTCATTTCATGTTTATATATAATTCCTGTGTAATATATTCATTATTTTGTTAACAATGTGCTCTATGTAGACAACCAACTCAGTCTATATATTTCCTCCTGTAAAAGATTTTGAACTAACATTTTTAAAATATTAATAAAAGAAACACTTCAACTTTTTGAGATATTATACAATGAATATTTTAAATAATGGAACTGCAAAATATTTTATCCCCCCAGTTCATTTGTATGAGAATAATCCTATTATTTCCTAGAATGATGTTGGAAAAGGCCACTGTTAATAAAAAAAAGTTACCACTGCCTGTACTTTCTATACTTAATTTTCTTCTTTCCTCGGGATTTACAATTCTTATTGCAGCCAGGGTGAAACAAGATAAAACGAAATGGTATAGTAGCCTCTGGCCTGCCAAAACATGTATTAGTTGTTTTTGCTACAAAAAAGTAACAGGAATTCTCAAGAATTCAAAATCAATATTCTTAGCCTCAGTGTTTACTTTAATAATCAAAGATTTTTATTATTGGTAGTTCTACTTTACTTTGCTATCTAAAAACTGAAATATGTCTACATAAGTGTGCACTTTTATATAAAATTGAATATTTTTTTTGACAAAAAATAGTGCAAACTAAGTGCAATGCTCCATTATATAGCAACGTTTCAGCAGAATCCCATCTGCCATCCTCAGGCTTCTGTATAGAGTTAGTTCCTGGTTTCAAATTTGAGGCTGGTCAATTTTGATTGGTTGGGAGCCTGGATCTGTATTCATTGGACTTGGAGTTTGA
>BLBF01000039.1:10165714-10208265 GCA_015471245.1 Laticauda colubrina | reverse complement strand
TCAAACTCCAAGTCCAATGAATACAGATCCAGGCTCCCAACCAATCAGAATGGACCAGCCTCAAATTTGAAACCAGGAACTAACTCTATACAGAAGCCTGAGGATGGCAGATGGGATTCTGCTGAAACGTTGCTACAACTTTAACAGAACTACAATGACGTGGGATAATACCCGAAGGAAGCTAAACAGCACACATGTAAGTACCCGCGAAAGCCTAAGAAAACATATATACATATATATATATACACATATATTTGAATATATATGATTGAATTGAATATTCCTCCTACAAATATATACATGGAAGAACATATACATAGAATGAGGAAGAGCAATATATATACATATATTTGTGGGAGGAATATTCAATTGTATGTAAAAGTGCAACCCTGTAGCAGTATTTCACTCATTTGGACAAAGTTAAGGCTAGGTCACACTGGCCAACAGATGCAAAACGTATGTAAAAAGGACACAGCGGACGAGCAAATTTTCCATCCATTGTTATCCGCTCTCAAAAGTGCCCTAAATTTGCATAAACAGAACGGACAACAACGGAAAGGAACGGACGTGGGGAGGATGTAGCGGGGATGTAAAGCGGATGTTCGTAGGAAGCCTAGCGGATGGAAGTGGATGGAAGCGGATGACGCATCCGCAGGGCTTCCAGGGGAGAACAGTGAAGCGGACGCATAGCGGAAGGAGCAGATGCGTAGCGGATGCATAGCAGATGACGCGGATGCATCACGGACGCCTATAGGATGCATAGCGAATGCCTAGCAGATGTAAAGCGTTCACTGCACATGAAGGGGAGGGTGAATTGCGTAAACTCCGCAGATATAAAAAGATGCAGCTCACAAGCAGGTCACCATTCAGAGGAAAGACCTGCTGCCAGAGACATCTTGAGAGAACACCATGGGGAAGAAGAGGAAGCCTGTGCCTACTCCTGTCAGCCCTGGCAAGAAGGACAGAACCACCATCCCAATCCTGGCGCTGACTCTGAAGCTGTTGGTGCTGCTGCTGCTGCTGCTGTTGCTCCTGGTGGTGCTTCTCCTGCTGGTGCTGCTGGTGGTGTTGCTGCTGCTGCTGGTGCTGCTGGTGCTTCTCCTGCTGCTGCTGCTACTTCTCCTGCTGCTGCTGCTGCGGTGGTGGACCAGCCCCAAGGCCCTCAAAGCCCTGCTGCTGAAGGCCCTGAAGACCCTGCTAGAGGGAGGAAGAGGCAAGGCAAGGAGAAGGGGGAGAGGAAACAGTATTCCATTTCCGAACGACCATGAGGAGGAAGTGCTGGAATGGCTGAGGGAGAACGAGTACCTGTGGAGGAAGGGCCACAGACTCTATCGCGACACCAAGCAGAAGCAGGCAGCATGCAGAGAGAAGGCAGAGAGCCTGGGCTACACTTCAGATGTCCTCCTGGGGTGGTGGAAGCATATACACACCTGGTATGGCAAGCTACACCTGAAGAAATCTGGGCAGGCCGCTGTCAAGCTAACTGACCGGGAGACCTATGTCATGGCCAGGTGCAGCTTCCTGGAGGGTGAGATCTGCCACCGCTTTGCAGGCCACATGCTTCCCATCTATGGCTCCAACGATGTGGGGAAAGTTCCACCTCTGATACCACTCTTCTGCAACTTTTCTCCAGCCTTCTTCAGTGGTGGGGCACTGGAGGAGCTCCTCCATGTATTCTTCGATCATGGCCTGCACCACTTCTCTGACCACAATGCTGATGTTGTTGTGTGGCACCCTCCAGGCATACTGCATGTTTCTGTATGTGGTCCCAGAGGCCAGGTGGCGCAGAATCAGTGCCACCTTCAGTCCAGGGTCCAGGCTGGGATGGAAGTTGGTGTTTGCCTTGGTCAACCTGGGTCTCAGACGCTCTACAACTTCGTCAAACATGGCTGGTGGCATCCTCATGACGTGCTGGAATGCACAAGGGTCTTCATTTCTCAGCTCCACCATCAGCTTGTCATAGAGTCCAAACTCCACTCTTCTCCTGATCCATCTTCGGACCCAGACAGCTCTTGGACGTCTCCTTCTTCCCCTTGCGTAGAAAAGGTGAAACAGTCTGAAGAGGGCTTGTTTCTGGTGTTGAGTGATGGCGGCTACCAAAAGGAGTGTGCGATGATCCATGGTGGAGATCAATGGATGATGTGGAAGAGCAAGAGCAAGGCTGAAGAGGTCTGCACACCAGGGCTGCTGGACTGATAGTGAGAACCAGGTGATTTCCTCCCCCTTTTTATAGGAAATGTCGGTTTTCCGCTAGGTGTCCTTCCACGTACTGTAGACATCCTCCACACATCCTAAATATCCAAGATACGTCCCATATACGAACGTTTTGTTTTAATGCTTTATATACGAGATGCATCCGCTTACATCCTTTCTATGTCTGTGCTACTAACACTGTGTGGACGTTCCAGCTACCTTTCGCTTCCTCCCTCTTTCTGCTTTCCGCTGGAGCAGATGTGAGTTGCGTGGATGCCAGAGGATGCCGAGAGGATACATTGGACGTGTAACGGATGACAACAGACTTAGAACATTTGTTGCCTGTATGTGTTGCGGATGTAGATCATACGCGGCGGAAAGTTTATCCGCTCAAAAAGTTTTGTGCAGCTCAAAACTTTTTGAGCGGATGAAATAGCAGTAGATGGATGTTTTACAGATGGAGCGTATGAAAGACGTATGCAGTGAGTACACAACGGATGCATCGCGCTTTCCAATGGATGGCAAGTTTTTTTGTCCATTTTACAGCCTCTTTGCATCCGTTGGTTCAGTGTGAGATGGGCTTTAAGGACTAAAAGTTTTAAAATAGCCAGAAATGTAAATATCTTCTCATATACTACATTTTGAATAATTCAGAGGACTTTCCTCCAGAAACGGGGAAGGAATTGAGATTTTGCAGTATCCTTCCCCTGCCATGCCCATCAAGTCACACCCACCAAGCCATGCCATGCCCACCAAAACTGGTAGTAAAAATGTTTGAATTTTTACAGTGTAAACAAGATAAAAATTTTAGTTTTGGGACAACCAGTGTTAAGGTCAAATGTTATAATGCTGGTGATCTTGTATTAAGGCATAAGTAGCTGGATTGTTCAAATCTGAGTCTAATTCATAGGTATATCTTCCAAAGGTAACTCAGTTTGTAGAAATTGCAAACCTCACTGAATTCTTAGATCACCCCCTTATAAACAAATTTACACAATTTAAATTTTAGTATTTGGTTAGAGGGGGAGTATTAATTTGGAATGTCAAGTATAATATAAGGTACTCCACAACATATATGTAGAATTAACTCTAGAATTAAATTGGCTTATTGAGACATGGAAAGAAGTCAATTGAGTATTGGATGTATTAAATATCCCTTCCAAAATTGCTTGTGAGTAAAGTGTTATGTTAATGTAAGTAGAATTATTCCAAACAAAAAATTTATTTGGAACAGGTCAACTAATACAATCCACAGTTGTAATATATTTTGACTCAAGTTGTTTTTAAGGTCTGTATTATCTTTATAAGCACATTTATGTTAAATGAAAATGAAGTTATTTCTTTGCAAACAACAAATCAGTTTGTAGCATTGGAAGCCTTATGTGCATGGTTTTAGTGTCATGGGAGTGCTTTTATTTATCTAAAACAATTAGATAAAGTTAAAAAGTATTACCATATCAGCTTTGAAGTAAGTTATTGTTTTGTATCATTTTAGTTAGAAATAAAATGTAATGATGTTTCTATTTTTCCACTGAAAGTGGAAAACAGATGTCAAAGTGACAACATCCTATTGTCAGAAGACAACAGGATCGATTAAAAAACCACTCCCTTTTCACTTTTTGTTTTACTACATACACTTTATATCACAAATGCTGCTTCATTACATGTATCATCACAGCAATCATTGCTAGTTATAAATAACTTTATTTTATTGCTTCAATTTTACTAATTCTGTCAATAAAATTTTAATTTTTTGTCTCTTGTTTATTTGGTCGGTTCAGTTTTCCTATTTATATTAGTCAATATTTATTTTATTTTATACTATATTTACACTATTATTTCTTTTCCATTTATTTCTACTACAAAAAGCTGAATTAGGAGTTAATAGGAAAAGCTGTCATAGGTTTTGAATGATCAACTTAGTATATTTGTCCATTGGTTCAGAAAATAGTTTTTATGCTCAGTTAAGTTACGGGGATATCTTCACTAGCCTGAAATATGTATTTATTATTTCTTTTGACTTCTCAGCTGGACAAATATTTATAGTTATTTTCACTGATATCTATATAACATTATTTATTTACCCAGATAGTTTCACCGATGCATTTACAGTGTAAGACAGAGCAGTACATAATAATGTAAGTATTGCTATTTTCTGAAGTAGATAATAAGAGTTGTGGTAATGTCAATTTAACAGTAAAAAATCATTCATGAGGACTGCATTATACAGTGTGTGTAATGCAGATGAGTCTAGATTATGCATATTTAAGTTGCTTTCAGAGGATGCTTTGTTCATTTGTTTTCAAATACATTCTGTTGTTTAAGGACACTGCATAACTGGCTTCTCACTTTTTAATATTAGTTCATTATTCTGAAATTCTTAAAACTGGGAGGTAAGTTAAATGGTAAAAAAAAATGGTTTTCATTTTTACTTGTGAATTGTATCATTTGAGAAAAGATTTTTAGCTTTTCAATAAAATGCACATGAAGTCAACCATTTGTTCAAAATCAGTTTACAATAATTTTACCTTTCTGATATAGAGGTTGTCAAGAGTTGCAGCTCATACATACTTGTTTTTCCTATTCTTTATCTTCATTAGAAGTTGTTTCTCTAAGAGATGAAAAGTTATGGACTTGAGTTATAAACTCTCTGATTTTATGAAATTTTTTGACTATATGTCTATTTGCATAATTTTATTTTATCAACACTTATGGGAGAAATGAACTTTTCTTTCAAAAAGATAGTTCAGATTTAAATAAGACAGAAACATGAAAAAGCCGCACCGAATTTCCCTAAGACTCTGTCATTCCATTATTGATGCTGAGGAAATTTTATGTATATTATAAGCATTTGAATTAACAGCTTTCATGATCTATTTGCCCATTTTATATTTACTTAAATTATATCCACTTAAATTGCATTCTCCAAATTCACTCAATATCTTAAATGTGTGCCACAATTATTATTTGAGAACTATTATTTTTTAAAAGCAGAATTGATCTCATTGTCCTCTTAATCTACACTTTCTTTTAAAATAATTATATATAAGATTCAGAAAATATAGGAATAGGAAAACCTAAAATGAAAGGAACAAACTCTCAATATAATGAATTACTCAGTATAATAAAATAACATACAGGAAATTTGTTATTAGAAATCTAGGAATGTATACAATTAAATGACTTCCTAAATATATTTTCAAGGTTTAAATGTATGTTCAAGGAAGTTTTGGAAGCTGCAAAGTACAGTGGAAGGTAATCCAGATTCCAGAGGAACAAAAGACAGCACAATTTAGTTTGTAAGGGAGAAAGAGAGTTAAGATTGGTCCACCCTAGTAGTTCTATTAAGTATATTTTTAATGGTGCAGGTAGTCTGCTTTAGCTTGGTAAGACTGCATATAGGAGACAAACACTTGAGGAAAGTGCTTAGATGAATCTCAATATTTCTTTCTGGTTTCAGAGCCTGACAATTTGGTGTTGAATGTGGTGGCAAGGATAGGTTTGTTTTGTGATTTCAGATACCGTTCAAGGTGCTGGTTGTTACCTTCAAGCCATGTTACTTATGAGAACCATCTCCCTCCATACATCATAGTTGATCTGGCAGGAGTGGCAGTTGGTAGTACCTTTTGTTCTGTAGCCCTGACTCTTTTAAGCTTCATCCCTGCAACACACCCCAGGACCTTTAAGAACATATATGCTCATTCATATGGGTGAAACTCAATTAAAATTTAAAAATATCAGTGCATATTCCTCCAACATCTATAGCTTCTAAGTACTCTCATACTGATAGTTTGTCGTATGTCTCTAGATTTGTCAGAAATAATTTCAGTGGCTTTCTCTTATTTTTGAATGATTTCTACATTAAGAAATTCAGCACACATCTTCTCTTTATCCTGAGCATATCAGATTCTTCTTCACTGATATGAACAGGAAATATGACTTGACTGAGAAACAAAGTAAAATATAATGGCACTGGTTTAATGTAACTGACAGAAAATCTAGTACCTGTTATGCATTTCCAACAAGCACATTCCAACAAACACATTCTTTTCATCTGATTTTTAAAATGAAACATACCAGCTACTACTAAAATGGAATTTTTGAACTAATAAAATAATTTCAGAATTTGTCTACATAAAAAAATTCAAGCTCCATATTTTCATAGTAGCTTTTCTTCTACAAGAAGATAATTTTCTGTTTAATCAGTCAGTGTATTGAAACTGAATGATACCTTTTAGGGCACCTTTGCTCAGGGTGGGATTCAAATTTGGGATTCAAATTTTTAACAACCGGTTCTATGGGCATGGTTTATGTGGTGGGTGTGACTTGGTGGACATGGCTTGGTGGTCATGTTATTGGCTGGGTGTGGTCAACTCTCTATCACTCACACTGAGGCACGCATCTCCTCGCCTGGCCTCTCATGACTGAGGGGATGCTGCAACAGTTGTAAGCGTGAAAAATGGTCATCAGTCACTTTTTTCAGTGCCATTGTAACTTTGAATGGTCACTCCACACAAACAAAGTACCAGCAAAGGAGGGGGAAAAACTCCAGAGACATTCCTGAGACAGGAAGTATAAGCCTGCCAAGAATGTAATAAGGATTAATGGAGAGGCAGTTTCTGTAAGCAACACCAGAATGTTTCCTTCCTGCTTTCCTTACAGGATTAGGCCAGTAATTTTGTCTAACAACTGGTTCTCTGAACTGCTTATAATGTTAACAACTGATTCTAGTGAATACGTGTGAATTGATAGAACACCTCGCCTGCCTTTGCTTAAGGGTGACAAATGTAATTTGCAGTTTCTCTCTCTCTCTCTCCCTCCCTCTCTCTCTCTCTTTCTCTCTCTCTCTCTCTCTCTTGTTTTATCATTCACTTTAGGGCAAATTGTTATATCTTTTTATTATATGGTCTACATAGTTTTATCACATAGTTTCATGTCATTAATCCAAATAATAATAGTTACTAAAGGTAGCAGATAAAATTGAAACCTTAACTTCAATGAAAATTAACTCAACATCTTTATTGACCTTCCAAGAAGAGATATTTTCAACTCTTTTTTTAATTTTCAATTTAAATATTCCATGGCTCCTTTCTTGAAAGATGCAAAGTACTGCAGAGAAATACAGTGAAAAATTTCATGGTGAATTAATCACATTTTGTTTTCCTGAATTTTCACAACCATCATCCATTTCTGTTCTTGGTGATACAGAACAATATGTGTTTATTTTTATCTTAGAATAAAGAAAGGTAAGTATCCAGTTGATTGGTTATCTTAAACAGTATTGGCATATGATCACATAATTGATAGAAAAAAGAATCAATGAAAGGGGTCAATTGTATGATACATTGTATTAAAACTTAATTTTTTTACTTTAAATGTTGTAAACTACTTCGACTAATTGAAAAAAATAAAAAAGTAACATTGAAACTACTCCAGAGTAAACCATGGCATATTAGCAGGAAGTTGCAGTAGGAAGACATATTACAAAATCTAACTATATCTTAATCCCAAGACTCAAATTTAAATATTTCTGACAGATGGCTGTCAGAATTCCATTTGAACATTTGTATCTAAAAGGATCTCACTGAATCACAATGAGTCCAATTCTTCTAATGGTAGGACATTTCTTCTAAAATTTAGAGGGAATTAAACTTCCTGTAAATTAAGGCCATAATTTATCATTTGACTTTCTTTCCATTTACCATCCTCAATAACGCATAACTATGAAATATTCTAATACCTAGAGAATAGTACAAGAAAAAAAGAGATATCTAGTATTATGTTCTAAATTATTAAATGGCACCAGAAACCAGGTACATACATAATTCTCTTGCTAAATGTCCTAAAGAAGCCATAAATTTATATTGAGTACCAATCTCATGTTCCCAAATTTTATACAAGTATTTAGGCAAATGCTTCCAGATAAGGCTTTACCATTACAATTATACATAAAATAATACAATGTATTTTGTATATTTATTTTATTTTGATGTATTTGTTTAAAAGTTATTTAAATATATCAATAAGAAATGAACTATGTAATAGTAACTACTCTTACTATAAACAAAATTTTTAAACACTTCAGGAACAGATAATTTGAAGTCAGTTTATACAGCTGCTGTTGTTGTTAAGCAAGAGTTAAATGAGTTTTGCCCTATTTTATGATTTTTCATCCATTATTGTGAAGTGGATCACGACAGATATTAAGTAAGTAACATAGTTATTAGGTGAATCTGGCATCCCATATACTTTATTTGTCAGAAGATCACAAACGGTAATCCCATCCCGGAACGGTGCAATCATCACAAATATAAGCCAATTTCCAAGCATCCAAGTTCTGATCACATGACCATAAGCATCCTGCAATAGTTGTAAATGTGAAAAACAGTCATAAGTCATTTTTTTCATTGCCATTGTTATTATCTCCAAATGAATGTTTTAAGTCAAGAACAACCTGTAATATACATAACTGTTGTAGTTGAGTTCATTTAACTTGCTACTAGTACTTCACATACTATGTTTAAGGAAGGACAATTGAGCCTGGGTTTATTTGTTATATGATCTATTTGTTTGATTGTGTTTTCTTGGCTATCCATGTTCTGGAAATTTCTTTAAATCCAAATTTAAGGCCTGTCACACAGCACCAACGGATGGAAAGAGGATGTAAAATGGAGAAAAACAGTTGCCATCTGTTGGCTAACACAATGCATCTGTTCTGTACTCACTGCGTCCGTTTTTCATACTCTCTATCCATCCAGCATCCATCTATTGACATTTCATCCACTCAAAAAGTTTTGAGCTGCACAAAACTTTTTGAGCGGAAAATGTACCCAACGCGTCCATTCTACATCCGCTACGCATATGGGGAACATCCGGTATATGTCCGCCGTCATCCGTTACGCATCCTCTATATCTGCTATATCTGCTAGACATCCGCTGTGTATCCGCGCAACTTGCATCCACTCCAGCAGAAAATGGACACAGGGAGGAAGCGAAACGGATGCGGAATGGACACACAACGACAGTAGCACGGACGTAGAAAGGATGAAAGTGGATGCAGCTTGCATAGAAAGCATTAAAATGGAAAAAACGTTCGTATAGGGGACGTATCTGGGATATTTAGGATGTCTGCAGGATGTCTAGAGGATGCAAAAGGACACCTAGCGGAAAACCTATATTTCCTATAAAAATCACCTGGATCTCACTTTCAGTCCAGCAGCCCTGCTGTGCAGACCTCTTCAGCCTTCATCTTGCTCTTGCTCTTCCACAGCATCCAGTCATCTCCACCATGGATCATCACACACTCCTTTTGGTAGCCACCATCATTCTACAACAGTGCAAAGCCCTCTAGAGGCTCTTTCACCTGTTCTACGCAAAGAATAGGAGGCGGCCAAGAAGTGTCTGAGTCCGAAGATGGATCGCGAGAAGAGCAGAGTATGGACCGTACAACAAGCTGATGGTGGAGCTGAGGAACGAAGACCCTCATACATTCCAGAACTTCATGAGGTTGCCGACAACCATGTTTGACGAAGTTGTGGAGCGGCTGACACCCAGGTTGATCGAGCAGAGCACCAACTTCCAGCCCAGCTTGGACCCTGGGCTCAAGGTGGCACTGACTCTGCGCCACCTGGCCTCCAGGACCATGTACAGGAGCATGCAGTACAGCTGGAGGGTGCCACACAACACCATCAGCATTGTGGTCAGAGAAGTGGTGCAGGCCATCATTGAAGAATACCTGGAGGAGCTCCTCCAGTGCCCCTCCACTGAAGAAGGCTGGAAGAAAGTTGCAGAGCAGTGGTATCAGAAGTGGAACTTCCCCCACACCGTTGGAGCCATAGATGGCAAGCACGTGGCCTGCAAAGCTTCAGCCAAGTCAGGGTCCACTTATTACAACTACAAGGGCTTCTTCAGCATCATCCTCTTTGCCATGGTCGATGCTGATTACAAGTTCATGTACATCGATGCTTCAGGCAACGGCTCACCTTCAGATGCCCAGGTATAAAACGCCAGTCACCTCAAGGAGGGGCTGGAAAGCAACCTCATCATGGGCTTCCCAGATCCAGACCCCCTGCCCAATGACATACAAGATGTGCCCTACTTCATCATGGGGGATGACGCCTTCTCCATCAGAACCTACCTCATGAAGCCCTACACTTCCAGATGCCTCACCCGTGAAGAGAGGATCTTCAACTGCAGGCTGTCCAGGGCAAGATGGGTGGTGGAGAACGCCTTTGGCATCCTGGCCAACAGGTTCCAGGTACTTCTCACCACCATGCAGCATCACCCAGAGACCGTGAGGAACATCGTGAAAGCTTGCTGCAAACTGCACAATCTCATGCGCACCTGCTATCCAGTGTTGCAGAACAGGCTCGTGGACCTCCATCAAGGCAATGGGGACTTTGAGCCTGGTGAATGGAGGCAAGGGCAAAACCTGATAGATACTGTGGATGTGCAAGGCCCCAACAGAGCTTCACATGAAGGGAAGAAGCAGCGCAACCTCCTGAAACACTGGTGCAACTTCCCAGCTGGAGCAGTGGAGTGGCAAGACAGGATGGTAGATGCTTAATGGATGCTTCCTTCAGCCTGTCTCATCACACTGATGAGATTGGGCCATGTATGTTGAGTGGCCCGACAATGAACAGGGCATTTAATAAAGAGTTCTGTTTATGTTGAAATGTATTGGTGAATGATTAAATTGTTATTGATAATAAAGGGCCATAGGTGTCACACCTGGGAAGGTGGACCATACAGTTCCACTATGCTAGCACTGGAGGTTTATCTATCCCACTGCTATCCTTACCCATCCCACAGCTATTACCCATCCCACATCCCACAGGTATCCCTGCCCATCCCACAGCTATTACCCATCCCACAGGTATCCCTGCCCATCCCACAGGTATCCCTGCCCATCCCACAGCTATTACCCATCCCACAGATATCCCTGCCCATCCCACTGCTATCCTTACCCATCCCACAAGCATGCAAAGGCTTAAACCATTTCTAAAGGTTTCCACCAAGACTTTATTAACTAAAAGAACTGAAGCAAGTGTGTGAAGCAAAGATAATCTTTATTAATAACAAACTATAAAAGCAAAATGACCCAAGTAAAGTGTCCCAAGCAAAGATAAAGTCAACAGGTAGCAACCCAGTCTCTGGCACTCTTCTCAGTCACTCTGAGGTGTGCCCATAGTCTTAGGGGTGAAGGGTCCAGGTGCTGTGGAGGTGGCTGCTGCTGGAGTGCTGGTCTGAGGCACCATTGGGGTGCCTGGCCCCGAGAGGACAACAGGGGATGGTGTGTGGAGGAAGCTCTCAGAGAGCTGGCTCAGTCCTGTGATGTTGAGAGCCCCTTACTCCAGGACATAGGGTGTCAGTCCCAAGACCAATGACAGATGTTCTGAAGCCGGGCTAGGCTGTGGGGTGGAGAAAGGAGGAGTATAGTGGGGCTGTCTGGTCTGCAGGTGAGCGAGGTGAGGCATGGGTGGCATCTGTGGCATGGGTGGCAACTGTGGCATGGGTGGCATCTGTGGCGTCGGTGGTCTCTGTGGCGTCGGTGGAATTGGTGGCATTCGATGAACCTGTGCCTGGACTGGGAAGGGCTGCCTGTGCTGCTGGAACTCCTGGTAGCCGTAGCCTTGGTAGGTGAGGGCCTGTGGAAAGCCTTGGAAGGGCTGTGACATCACCTGGGGTGGAGGAGCAGACCTGGACTGGGTCGGAGCAGGTTCAGCTGGGTCTGGAGGATTGTGCAGAAGACCGGTGATCCTCTCCTTTATCACCTGGTACTGTGATTCGGACATGTCCATGAGGGTCTGGTTGACTTCGGTGAGGAAGGGCTTGCAGTTTGAGGATGATATGTCAGTGTGTACCAGCTGAGAGAGGAGATCTATACTGCTTTTGATGGTGTCCCTGATCTCCAGCAGGACAGTGTGGCTCTGCCCCTCTGGTCTGGCTCTCTGCCTGCTTTCTGTGGAGGTGGAGCTGGGGGTGGATGTGGGTTGGTCTCTGGTGTCAGTGCCCTCTCCTTGCTCCCACTGCATCAGGGGGTCCTCCACATGCTCTGCCACGGGGAGTTCAGCTGTCGGGGGGGTCTCTGTCGTGGGACGCTCCACAGATACCTGCCTGGACACAGGAGCTGACTCTTGGCCAGAAGAGGACTGGCTCTCTGTGGGCTGCCTGAGAGAGAGGGTAGATAGAGGGTTTGCTCCTCGGTGGCAGATCTCACCCTCCAAGAAGCTGCACTTGGGCATCACATAGGTCTTCTGGTCCGTCAGCTTGACTGTGGCCTGGCCAGATTTCTTGAGGTGCAGCTTCCCATACCAGGTGTGCATGTGCTTCCACCAGCCAAGGAGGACCTCCGAAGTGTAGCCCAGGCTCTCCACCTTCTCTCTCCAAGCAGCCTGCTTCCTTTTGGTGTCTCGATAGAGCCTGTGTCCCTTCCGCCATAAATACTCGTTCTCCCTCAGCCATTCAAGGACCTCATCTACATGTTCCTGTTTGATGGAGTATTGCCTCCTCTCCCGTTCTCGCGTATGCCTCTTCCTCCCTCTGGCAGGGCCATCTGGGCCCTCATCAGAGGGGCTTCGAGGTCCTAGGGGCTGCTCCACCACACCACCACCACCACCAGCAGCAACAACAGCAACAAAAGAAGGACCAGCAGCACCAGCAGCAGAGTAAGCACCAGCAGGACCAGCAGGACCAGGATCAGCAGCAGCACTAGCAGCACCAGCAGCATCAGCAGGACCAGCAGGACCAGGAGCACCAGCAGGACCAAGAGCAGTTCCAGCAGAGTAAGCACCAGCAGAAGCACCAGCGCCAGCAGAGTAAGCACCAGCAGAAGCCCCAGAACCAGGAGCAGCGCCAGCAGAAGCCCCAGCACCAGAAGAGTCAGCCCCAGCAGCAGAAGCCCCAGCAGAAGCAGAGTCAGGGCCAGGGGGTGGGATGGTGGCCCTGTCCTTCTTGCCAGGGCTGGCAGAGATGGCACAGGCTTCCTCTTCTTCCCCATGGTTGTTGGCTGGAGCTGTGTCTGGCAGCAGGTCTTTCCTCTGAATGGTGAACTGCTTGCGAGCTGCATCCTTTTATGTCCACGGGGCTGACGCAATGCATCCTCCCCACATGCGCAGTGATATCTTTGCATCCGCTAGGCATCCGCTAGGTGTCCGTGATGCATCTGCTGTGTCCGCTCGGCATCCGCTCTGCATCCGTTCCTTCCGCTGCATGTCCACTTCGCTGTGCTCCCCCAGAAGCCCTGCGGATGTGCCATCCGCTTCCATCCGCTTCCATCCGCTAGGCTTCTGTGGAGCATCCACTTTACATCCTGGTTATGTCCTCCCCCCGTCCGTTCCTTTCCATTGTTGTCCGCTCTGTTTTTGCAAATTCAGGGCACTTTTGAGAGCGGATAACAATGGATGGAAAATTTTCTAGTCTGCTGTGTCCTTTTTACATGCATTTTGCATCCATCGGCCTATGTGAAAGGCCGTTTAATTAGTGTTGATGCTCTTGTGCAATGTTCATTTTAATGCAGAGTCACAGGGAATATTATTATCTACATTATTCTGATCTTTATATGTATATTATGGCTTTTGGGTATCTTTTTCCAATACCTTCTTGGCTGTTCTAGCAAGTCTCTAGTCTGGAATGTATTCTTGACTGCTATAGTGTGGTTGCCTGATCCTAAAAGGCAGAAGTTACCTTCTGTACCATTATAAAGCTTGAAGGACCAGACACAAGAACAGATTATGATGTTGAAAATGATTGATGTAGCCCTATGAGTTGACCTCAATTTGATGGTAGATAATTGGGCTCATAAACTGCACAATTAGTTTTCAAATGTCAAATGTGTAGTGCATTTTATAGGAGTTACATTAATATACATTCAAGAGTTGTAGCATACATATGGAGATGTTTACTACAAATTGTTTTGATATCCAAAATACTGAAATGCTATAAAAGTAAATACTTTAGAAGATGTTTAGTTCTAAATTCACATGCAAAGAGATTCTGTATATTTGTATTTATTGAACTAGCTGGATACCCATGCTTTGCTACAAAACTATGTGATTGGCTTAGTTTTGGGGGAGGAAAATAAAGGGGGGGAATTCTTCTTCTGCCTACCAGCATCAATTGGTATTCATCTGGCTAGCATCTGTCAGTGTGTGACAGAGTTGAGGGCTGTTTGGAAACTGAAAGAGTATTTGCTGTGTGAGCAAGGAGGAGACAGCAAGGAGCCTGAGCATGGCTTAGCTCTACTGTTCTGTACTAAAACTGCTTGGTGCTTTGAAACTAAAACTGAAACTCCTCTCCTCTGCTTGTGTTTTGCATTTGGAACAGATTTCTTTTCAGGTAGAGAGGGGGAGTAGAACTCATTAGATCAGAGTGTGCTAATAATAATATACGAAATGTTGATGCTGTGATAGTCATGTAGAAAAATCTTAGTCAGGACTTAGAAGCCAAGATGAACATACATGGCAAATTTCAAGTTTGTAGGCTTTACAGTTCTGGAGATTTTGTGATGATGCATGAATAGTATTTCGTGTGTGTGTGTGTGTGTGTGTGTGCGTGTGTGTAGTATGAGCCATCATACTATGAAGACAGTATACTGTATACTATATACTGTATACTGACAGTATAATGATCGTTTTGCCAATGACAATATTTATTATTTATGTAAAACACAAAAGGGAAGAAAGACAGAATAGTTCATGAATGGATTCTAAATAGAAATTTACACATTTGGACTGAGAAAAACTAAAAACTCAAAATCACTTTGTGAGTTTCTAGTTTTTCTCAGTCAAAGTGTGACACCATTACTATCTTGCTACTATTTTTTGCTGCCAAATTCGAATTATCCTTTTAATCAGTTACAAGGCTCATCCACTCTTAAGTGGCTTGCCTGCCTGTCAAACATCAGTGGAAATGAAGTTGGGTTAAGTCTGTGTTCTAGTGTATTCATCAATTTTAGCATTGGTATGACTAAGCGAGTTTATTGGTCATTGTGTTGTCCTTATGATTTGCTGGTATATTTTGGTTACTGAGTTTTATTCTATTGCTTGCCATGTTTCTGTAGATTTTTTTCCCAATTCTTTTAATCTTCTAGCTTGGTAATAAACTGAAATGCTGATATAACATTGTTGAATGTTTCCAAGGTATCTTGGATGTTGATATTTCTTCTTGTACATGATTTCAATATATTCTTCTTTGAACAAATTGCTGTGCATTAGCACACTATTTAAGACCAGATCCTTCTGAGTTCAGACCATTTTTGGAAGACATTTTTCTGTACCTCTTTCCTTCTACAATAGCTTTATAGGTATTGTAATGCTGTTTCTTGTCTCTTCTAACAATTCTTTGAAATGCTATATTATGATTCTTCATGAGATCTTTACCTTTTTTGTTTTGACATTGCTTCTTAGTCTTTGGCTTTCTCTTTTTACATTACTCCATAACTTCTTTGGTATCATTGCACAATTGGTACAGTTCACTATTAGTGAGGTTATGCTTCAAAGTGATTCCTGACATTCTCACTGAAGTGAATTTCTATATACTCAATTTGCATAATGATAATTTTTATCTGAATAATATGCTGAGTTTATTTAAATAATAACCCCAACAATTTGTAGGATTACTGATCTGCTATCTTGGAAGTGGTCAATTTACTGGAAATTAAATATTCCAAATTGAAGTCAATATGATCCAGCCTTGTGTTCCAAATGTCAGTCAAAATTTCACTGACATTCCTTATCTGTAACACTTAAAAGGTTTTCCTGTTAAAAATACTAACCTTTAGGCCATCCCTGGTTTATTGGTTTGTTGTGATCTTGGAACAAAACAAGGAACATGATAGTTTTATGTTTAGGATCCTCTTATGGTTTCTTTTATTAGAAGATAAATAATGAGAGGCAAGCTTTCCTTCAAAGCAAAGTTGCAAAGCAATGTTAGTGTGTTCTCTAAGATACATGGCTGGTGTTATCTACAGAGTGCCTTGTATAAAATAAGAATATTTTATATTATTTAGTTTACTTTATTGTCATTGCACCTCGTACAACGAAATCAAACACCATCTTCAGTGCACATCATGACCATGAAAATAAACACAAACACACATACTTCACACACTGAACTGGAAACCCCCAACACCACACCAATACTGCACTATACAGCAGAATCCAAAAGTGCTACTGCCCTGGGATAGAAGCTGTTAGACTATTTGTCCTTGTTTTTATTATTCTGTACCATCTGCCAGATGGTAATAGTTCAGAAAAAGGGTACCCAGGATGAGATGGATCTTTGAGAATGTTTTGAACTTTCTTAAGGCAGTAGGAGCTATAAAGCTTTTCCAAAGAGGGGAGAGGGCAACCAATGATCTTCTGGGCAATGACATTAACCCTCTGGAGTGCTTTCCTATCTGCCACTGTGCAATTGGCAAACCATACAGAGGTGCAATAAGTTAAGATACTCTCTATGATGCAGCGGTAGAAGGTCAGCAGCAGTTTTTCGTTCAGTTGTTTTCTGAGAAGTCTCAGCTAGTATAATCTCTGCTGGGCCCTTTTGACCAGGGCTGCAATGTGGGCACCCCAGTTGAGGTCCTCTCTTAGGGTAATATCCAGAAATTTAAAACTGGCCACTTGCTCCACTTTGTCTCCATTGATAAGCAAGGACTGAATGTCTGATCTGTTCCTTCTATAGTCCACTCTAAGCTCCTTGGTCTTATTGGTGTTGAGAACCAAGTTATTGTCTCCACATCCTGACCTAGAGGAACACACTGCAGCTGTTCTGTGCTATATCAAACACCGCACAGATACTATCACTGTGGATAAATGTATTAGGATCTATCCCAATCAGAAGCCCTGGATAACCAAGGAAGTCCAATACCTTTTGTGTGACAGGAGCAAGGCCTTTAGGTCTGGTGATGGGACAAGATACAATGGTGCCAGAGCTATACTGAAGAAAGGTATTCAGAAGACCAAGACTGATTATAAGAGGAAGATTGAGGATAATTTTTATACAATAACATGAGGCAGGTGTGGTAAGGGATTCAACAAATTACCAACCATCAAGTGACCAATGTCATCCTTGCTGAGGGGGATGTTTTATTGGCAGAGGAACTGAATCATTTCTTTGCTCACTTTGAAGTAGAGAAATCAGAGACAACAAAAATACAGCCCATTATAGCCCCCACCTCATTGTGGAGGAACAGGAGATGAGGAGCATTCTGAGGGCTGTAGACCCTAGAAAGGCTGCCAGTCCTGATGGTATCTCTGCCCGAGTGCTTAAAGACTGTGCTGATCAGTTGGCTGAAGTCTTTACCAGGATCTTCAATCGGACTTTATCTCAGTCCACTATTCCATCTTGTTTGAAGGCTTCTACCATTATTCCACTGCCAAAGAAGTTCCCTATCAATAACCCCAACAATTACAGACCAGTGACACTCACTCCTATCATCATGAAGTGCTTTGAGAAATTGGTCTGACAGCACATCATTTTTTGGTCTTCTGCATACATGGGTTAAACACCAGTTTGCATACAGAAGAAATAGATCTATAGAGGATACTATAGCCACCACTCTTCACACTGCTCTGACTCATCTAGAAGAGGGGGGGGGGGTATGTGAGGATGCTTTTTGTAGATTTTAGTTCTGCATTTGACACAATTCTTCCACATAGACTAGTGTCTAAATTTCTGGACCTTGGACTTTCATCTTCAATCTGCCCTTGGATTATGAATTTCCTGTCTAGCTGCTCACAGAAGGTCAGATTAGATAATCATACCTCTTCTGCCCTTATTCTTAACACTGGTATACCACAGGATTGCATGTTGAGTCCCTCACTCTATTCTCTTTATGTGCATGACTGCATTCCCACTCATGCTAGTAATACTATTACTAAATTTGCAGATGATACAAAAGTAGTAGGATTCATCTATGAGTGTGCCTGCTGAGATGAGGTGGACTGGTTGCTTTTGTGGTGTGGAGACAATAACTTGGTCCTCAACACCAAAAAGACCAAGGAGCTTATAGTGGATTATAGGAGGAACAGATCAGACATTCAGCCTTTGTTTATCAGTTGAGACTGCGTAGAGCAACTGGTCAGTTTCAAGGTATTACCATAAAAGAGGACCTGGTCTGGGGTGCTCACATTGCAGCAGTGGTCAAAAAGGCCCAGCAGAGATTATACTACCTGAGACTTTTCAGAAAACAACAACTGAATGAAAAACTGTTTGTGACCTTCTACTGCTGCACCAGAGGGAGTATCATAGCTTACTGAACCTGTGTATGATTTGCCAGATGCAAATTGATAGATAGGACAGCACTCCAGAGGGTTAATGTCATTGCCCAGAAAATCATTTATAGTTCCCATTGCCTTAAAAAAGTTCAAAACATTCTCTTAATCAAAGATCCATCTCATCCAGGGCACCCTTTTTTGAACCATTACCATCTGGCAGACAGTTCAGGATAATAAAAACAGGGCACATAGGTTGAAAAACAGCTTCTATGCCAGGGTAGTAACTCTATTGAATTCTATTGTATAGTGCAATATTAATGCAATATCAGAGGTTTTCAATTCAATGTGTAGAATGTGAAGGATGTGTGTTTGTGTTTAGTTTCATAGTCATAATTTACACTGAAGATGGTATTTAATTTTGTCGTATGAGGTGCAATGACAATAAAGTAAATTAAACTAAACTAGATGCTAAACATTTGGCAATATTTCAAGTTTTTTGGAATTCTTCAACAGGAAGTTGATACTGCCATGTCAGAAGCATCAAAGTGCATCCTTCATGAAAAGATCAACTCGTGACTTCCAGGGAATGTCCAGGTGGGGGTTCCTTTTATGTCCCCATTTAGTTGCCCACTGAAGTTGTTCGTCTTTCTGTTTGCAGTCACTTTTTGAACTGTTGGGTCACCAAAAATTGGAGTATGTAATGGGAAGTTGCTGGAATAAAGTGACTTAGACTACAATTAAGAGATGGAATCTGAGGATGAAATGTACTGTTAATATTAAATGTTACTGTGAAATTACACAATTAGTAGTAAACTTTATTATGGTCTTTGACATACATATTATGGTCTTTGGCATACATACATGAACATATACATAAAATTTTATATAGTTGATAGAAAAGAATTTAAAAGAGAAAAGAGGTAAAAATCATAAAATTTTGAAGTATTCAAAGAAATATAATTTTATTAATAGTACATCTAATTGTTAGGCATAAATAAAATTATAGTCCCATGTCTTTATCAAATGGGATACAAGTTATCTCCTAACAAGATAGACAAATTTAGCATACATCATGGTAATGTAGAATTTATTATTATATTTGCATAACAGCTCATGTAATTATTTGTTGTATTTTAGGATATTTAGCAAAACCCATTTAAAAATTAAATAAAATTTATTTACAACATTTTGTGATTGTCTTTACATTGTACATGATAAGGATATACTTGAAAGTGTTCCAAATCAATATTTTCATTAAACTTATAGGAAGAGACTGTCTTGAGTTTCAAAGGATGGCTTTCAGCATATGTATTTTTCACCTTGTATCTCCATATGAAGTTTGATAGAAGGTATTAGACTGTCACAGCATCTCTAAATTTTACTTTGATGCAGACTGGCAGTAGCAATAGGCACTGCAAAACTAATCTTTCAAATAACATATGTCTCCTAGAAGGAGACAAGACTGTGTGTATTAAAAATGGTGTGACTGAAGAAAAAATACATTGACTAGGATTTTCTTAGAGACCTGGTATTTACTTTTATGCACTATTTCTCTTTACTATATTCCTTTCCTGAGCCTCTGTGGAATGAAAAAAGGCAAGTTTCCCTCAATCTATTTCTGATTTTTGTTTTCTTTTATTAAAGAATAAATAATGTTTCCCCTGTGGGATGAGAAGTCTCTTTCTTGACTCTGTGGTGTGAAAGATAAAAAGTTAACTAAAGTTACCTCTTATGTGTCCAAATTCTGTCTCCACTCTCTATTCCATTTTTGTCTCACTTTGTGCAATGATGACAAATGAAAAAATAGAATAGGCATACAATAAGAATCTCTATGTGACTTGGTAAAAGAAGGTATCTATTAACACCCACTTAGTCAAAATACCAGCACTAACTTCTTTCTTAATCCTTTATTTACTATTAATTGATGGATATAGTTTCTGTTCTAATCAAATTATCAATTTTGTGCCAAGGTCAAGTGTGGATTTGTTTCTTGTTAATTTCTTAATCATATGACAAATCTGCTCAGAGATACTAGAATTTTTGGTTTGAAGTCGGGTCCTAATAATCAGAAACATGTCTTTTTTTTTAAGATGATGGCTGTACACTTTTTCTCTTTAGTTATTGCCCTAGTTGGATTTTTGTATAGACTGGATGCTTTTTGGTGTGTGTGTGTGTGTGTGTGTGTGTGTGTGTGTGTGTGTGTTTCCTACATATTTTCTGTGTTTCATCTCATTTGTTTAATCTGAACAATTGTCAAAGTAACAATTACTTTGTTAACAAAGTAACAAAATAACAAAGTAATAACTTACAAGGTAACTTATTGTATTATACTGAAGTGAATGAAAGGCCCTGTCACACTGGCCGACGGATGCAAAACGTTTGTAAAAAGGACACAGCGGCTGAGAAAAATGTTCCATCCGTTGTTATCCGCTCTCAAAAGTGCCCCGAATTTGCATAACCAGAGTGGACAACACGGAAAGGAATGGACGGGGGGAGGACAGAGGGCGGATGGAAAGCGGATGCTCCACGGAAGCCTAGCGGATGGAAGCGGATGAGAGCAGATGGCACATCTGCAAGGTGTTCGGGGGACCGCAGCAAAGCGGACGCAGAGCGGATGAAGTGGATGCAGAGCGGAAGCCTAGCGGATGAAGCGGATGCAGAGCGGAAGCCTAGCGGATGCCTAGCAGATGCCTAACGGATGCCTAGCGTTCACTGCACATGCGGGGAGGATGCATTGCGTCAGCCCCGCAGATATAAAGGGAGGCAGCTCCCAAGCAGGTCAACATTCAGAGGAAAGACCTGCTTCCAGACACATCAACTGCCTGCCAGCCTACCTGCCAGCCTGCCAGCCAGCCTTGATTCCAGCCAGCCTGCCTGCCTGTCAGCCTTGCTGCCTGCCTATCTGCCTGCCAGCCTGCCTGCCAGCCTGCCTGCCAGCCTGCCTGCCAGCCTGCCTGCCAGCCAGCAACCCCACAACCATGGGGAAGAAGAGAAAGCCTCAGCCATCTGCTGCCAGTCCTGGCAAGAGGGACAGGGCCACCCTCCCACCCCCTGGCCCTCACTCTGCTTCTGCTGGGGCTTCTGCAGCATGGGCTCGCTCTTCTGGGGCTGGGGCTTCTGCTGCTTCTGCTTCTGGAGGAGCTGATGATGCTGCTTCTGGCGGTGGTGCTTCTGTTGGTGCTTACTCTGCTGATGCTGCTTCTGGAGGTGGTGCTTCTGCTGGTGCTTACTCTGCTGAAGCTGCTCCTCGTCCTGCTGGTCCTGCTGGTGCTCCTGGTCTTGCTGGTGCTCCTGGTCCTCCTGGTCCTGCTCGTGCTCCTGGTCCTGCTGGCGCTACTGGTGCTGCTGGTGCTGCTGGTGCTTACTCTGCTGCTGCTGATCCTGGTCCTGCTGGTGCTACTGGTGCTGCTGCTGGTCCTGCTGGTGCTTCTGCTGCTGGTGATGTGGAGGAGCAGCCCCTACTTCCCCCCTGGAAGCCCCTCTGATGAGGGCCCATGTGGTCCTGCCCAAGGGAGGAAGACGCATATGCAAGAATGGGAGAGGAGGCAATACAACATGGAGGAGGAACATGAGGATGAGGTGCTGGAGTGACTGAGAGAGAATGACTATCTATGGCGGAAGGGACACAGGCACTATAGGGACACCAAAAGGAAGCAGGCTGCTTGGAGAGAGAAGGCGGAGAGCCTGGGCTACACTTCGGAGGTGCTCCTCGGCTGGTGGAAGCACATGCACACCTGGGACGGGAAGCTGCACTCAAGAAATCTGGCCAGGCCGCGGTCAAGCTGACGGACAGAGAGACCTACATCATGGCCAAGTGCAGCTTCCTGGAGGGTGAGATCCACCACCGAGGAGCAGCCCCTCTCACAACCCTCTCTCTCAGGCAGCCTGCTGAGAACCAGTCCTCTTCCGGCCGAGAGTCAGCTCCTGTCTCCAGGCAGGTGTCTGTGGAGCGTGCCATGATGGAGACCCCCCCCGACAGCTGTTCTAACCGTGGTGGAGCACGTGGATGACTCCCTGGCGCAGTGGGAGAAAGGAGACGTCACTTCCACCACAGTCCAACCCGCATCCACCCCCAGCTCCACCTCCACAGAAAGGCAGAGAGCCAGACAGGAGGGACAGAGCCACACTGTCCTGCTAGAGATAAGAGACACCATCAGGAGCAGCACAGATATCCTCTCTCATCTGGTCCACACCGACTCCTCATCCTCCAACCGCAAGCCCTTCCTCACTAATGTGAACCAGACCCTCATGGACATGGCGGAACCCCAGTACCAGGTGGTGAAGGACTGGATCACAGATCTGCTTCACAACCCTCCAGATCCAGATGAACCTGTTCCCACCCAGTCCAGGTCTGCTCTTCCACCCCAGGTGATGGCACTGCCCTTCCAAGGCTTTCCACAGGCCCTCACCTACCAAGGCTACGGCTACCAGGAGCTCCAGCAGCACAGGCAGCCCTTTCCAGTCCAGGCACAGGTACATCGAATGACACCTTTGCCACCGGTTCCACTGATGCAACCGATGCCACCCACGCGACTGCTGCCACCAATGCCACCAATGCCACCCATGCCACCAATGCCACCCATGCCAGTCCTCACCCAGCTGGAGACCAGACAGCCCCATTACACTGCTCCTTCCTCCACCCCACAGCCAAGCCCGGCCTCAGTACATCTGTCATCGGTACTGGGGCTGACACCCCATGGCGTGGAGGAAGGAGCTCTCAACATCATGGGGCTGAGCCAGCTGTTTGAGAGCTTCCTCAACACACTGTCCCCTGTTGTCCTCTCGGGGCCAGGCACCCAAGTGGCGCTTCAGACCAGCACTCCAGCAGTAGCCACCCCCACAGCACCTGGACCCTTCACCCCTGAGACTAGGCACACCTCTGAGTGACAGAGAAGAGTGCCAGAGACTGGGTGGCTACCTGTAGAATTTATTTGGACACTTGGCTTGGGTCATTTTTCTTTTACAGCTTGTTATAAAGAAAGATTATCTTTGCTTCACACACTTGCTTCATTTATTTTTGTAAATAAAGTCTTGGTAGAAACTTTTAGAAATGGTTTAAGCCTTTGCATGCTTGTGGGATGGGTAAGGATAGCAGTGGGATGGCAGGGATACCTTTGGAATGGGTAATGGTTGTGGGATGGGCAGGGATACCTGTGGGATGGGTAATAGCTGTGGGATGGGCAGGGATACCTGTGGGATGGGCAGGGATACCTGTGGGATGGGTAATAGCTGTGGGATGGGCAGGGACATCTTTGGGATGGGTTAAGAAAGCTGTGGGATGGGCAGGGATACCTTTGGGATGGGTTAAGATAACTGTGGGATTGATAAACCTCCAGTGCAAGCATAGTGGGACTGTACGGTCCACTCTCCCAGCTGCCACACATATGGCCCTTCATTATCAATAACAATGTAAGCATTGATCCACACATTTCAACATAAACACAACTCTTTATTAAATGCCCTATTCATTGTAGGCCCACCCAACATACATGGCCCAATCTCATCAGTGCGATGAGACAGGCTGAAGGAAGCATCCATTAAGCATCTATCATCCTGTCTTGCCACTCCACTGCTCCAGCTGGGGAGTTGCACCAGTGTTTCAGGAGGTTGCACTGCTTCTTCCCTTCACGTGAGGCTCTGTTGGGGCCTTGTACATCCTCAGTGTCTATCAGGTTTTGCCCTTGCCTCCATTCCCCAGGCTCCATGTCCCCATTGCCTTGTTGGAGGTCCACGAGCCTGTTCTTACAAGACTGGGTAGCGGGTGCGCATGAGATTGTGCAGGATGCAGCAAGCTTCCACGATCCTCCTCACGGTCTCTGGGTGATGCTGCATGGTGGTGAGAAGTACCTGGAACCTGTTGGCCAGGATGCCAAAGGCATTCTCCACCACCCGCCTTGCCCTGGATAGCCTGTAGTTGAAGATCCTCTCTTCACAGGTGAGGCATCTAGAAGTGTAGGGCTTCATGAGGTAGGTTCTGATGGAGAAGGCGTCATCCCCCATGATGAAGTAGGGCACATCTTGTGTGTCGTTGGGCAGGGGGTCTGGATCTGGGAAGCCCATGATGAGGTTGTTTTCCAGTCCCTCCTTGAGGTCACTGGCGTTGTATACCTGGTCATCTGAAGCTCACCCGTTGCCTGAAGCATCGATATACATGAACTTGTAGTCAGCATCGACCATGGCGAAGAGGATGATGCTGAAGAAGCCCTTGTAGTTGAAATAAGTGGACCCCAACTTTGCTGGTGCTTTTCAGGCCATGTGCTTGCCATCTATGGCTCCAACGGTGTGGGGGAAGTTCCACTTCTGATACCACTGCTCTGCAACTTTCTTCCAGCCTTCTTCAGTGGAGGGGCACTGGAGGAGCTCATCCAGGTATTCTTCGATGATGGCCTGCACCACTTCTCTGACCACAATGCTGATGGTGTTGTGTGGCACCCTCCAGCCGTACTGCATGCTCCTGGAGGTGGTCCCTGAGGCCAGGTGGCGCAGAGTCAGTGCCACCTTCAGCCCAGGGTCCAGGCTGGGCCGGAAGTTGGTGCTCTGCTTGGTCAACCTGGGTGTCAGCCACTGCACAACTTCATCAAACATGGCTGAAGGCATCCTCATGAAGTTCTGGAATGCACGAGGGTCTTCGTTCCTCAGCTCCACCATCAGCTTGTTGTACAGTCCGTACACTGCTCTTCTCCCAATCCATCTTCGGACCCAGATGCTTCTTGGCCGCCTCCTTTTCTTCGCGTAGAACAGGTGAAAGAGCCTGTAGATGGCTTCGCACTGTTGCAGAACGATCGTGGCTTCCAAAAGGTCTGTGTTACGATCCATAGTGGACATGACTGGATGCTGTGGAAGAGCAAGAGCCAGATGAAGGCTGTAGAGGTCTGCACAGCAGGACTGCTGGACTTAAAGTGAGATCCAGGTGAGTTGCTCCCCCTTTTTATAGACAATATTGGTTTTCCCCTATGTGTCCTTTTGCATCCTCTAGGCATCCTCTAGACATCCTTAATATCCGAGATAGGTCCCCTCTGCGAATGTTTTTTTCCGTTTTAAATGCTTTCTTTGCAAGCTGCATCCGCTTTCATCCTTTCTCCGTCTGTGCTACTAACACTGCGCGTCCGTTCCATGTCCGTTCTGCTTCCTCCCTGTGTCTGCTTTCTGCTGGAGCGGATTTGAGTTGTGTGGATATGCAGCGGATGCCTAACGGATGTAGTGCACGCGTAACGGATGACGATGGATGCAGAACGGATATTCCCCATATGCGTTGCGGATGCAGAATGGACGCGTTGGATACATTTTCTGTTCAAAAAGTTTTGAGCAGCTGAAAACTTTTTGAGCCGATGGAACCTCAGTCGACGGATGCTGGACGGATAGAGAGGAAGAAAAATGGACACAGTGAGTACAGAACGGATGCATCGCGTTAACCAACGGATGGCAAGTGCTTCTCTCCGTTTTACATCCTCTTTCCATCCGTTGGTGCAGTGTGACATGGACTTAAATAAGTGGTATTAATATTTTAATACATTCAAGTCATGGAATAAATAAATTATCATTCAAGTCATGGAATAAATAAATTATCATCCTGAGTGAGAAAATAGTAGTTAAAATAAAGTAGAAATAGAATATTACCCTGTGACTTTGAGTATTAAACGTTAATAAACAAAAAGTTACTGGCAATAAACATTATTGCCAGTAACTGCATAATCCTGCTGTTCAAGATACCTACATTATGCTTTTTAAAGTAAATGATTACCCAAGATGTTTATCTTTAATTTCCTCACTAAGCCTTTGAAGTGGCTGCCAAATCTGTCAGCCATCAATTAACTGTGTTGCTATGACCACAGACTGTCAGCAAGATAAATGACTGCAGTAAATGCACAACTCTCTATAGTCCTACTTTCTATTGAAGAAGGCATGTGTATATACCTACACCAATTAAAGAGTATGATTCTGTCAAATGTAAATTGTATATTGCCTTAGTCTTTTCAGCCTTTTTCTTTAGTATTTTTATTTTGAGATTTTAAAAAAAATTGTTAGATTTTCAACCTATTAGAAGCCAAGTATTGTGAACATTTTTGCAGGTCTTTCTAAATCTAAAAAGCTGTGCTAAATTATCATATTTTATGACTTCCCAAATAAAAACATGCTTATTCTACAAATGGTCAAACATTCATAATTCATATTCCTATGAATATTCTAAAGAGATTTGTATAACAAGTAAGTGGATGAAGAAATGACATCTGGAAATAAGGCAATATGAGATTTGACTCAAAATAAAATAAATCAGGAATTGCTGAGGTAGAAGCAGGAAACAGAAAGTGTTATGGCCTACACAAACTAAATAAGGAATAGCGTTTACATGGATGATACCAAGTGTTCAAATACTGACAGGAATGAAACAGATTTTAAAGGCCCACATTTATTATCTGACCCCATGAACATTAACTCTTGGTGGTTAGGAAGCTCTCAGAGACAGGGACATCTGATCTTGAACCATACAAACAGTAAGCCATTCCTGCAACCCAAGCTTCTGTCCTAAGCAGAATGGATATGGTCTCGTGCATTACTATGAATAAATTAAGAAAATAAATCAAATAGTGAAGACTATACATTATCTTTTTCAATAACTATGTGATTAATTCTGTCAAAAAATATATCTTCAGTAGCAGTTTATAAATTTTATTTGCACATGTGACATTTTTATTGGATGAATTATGTGCATTTCTTTTAACATTATGATGTTTCTTCATTTTTATTTTAAAATATATACACTGCAGTACTGTGAATGTGTTGCATAAACTCAATCAGTCACACCTTGAAGGATAAAACCATAGCCTAACAATTACCCCATGTCACATTTGATCTTACCTTTGAAATTACTTTTCATTGAAAATATAAATATAAATTTCCTTTGAGGTATGGAATCATTGTGTGGTTATTTAAAATCTATAAAACCATTTTTTACTGTTACATATTAAATAAAGCTTTATGTTGGGGAAAGCTCATTTATATAACTGAAATTTAAAAGAAAAATAATCATGCAATTCTAAAAGGTAAAAAAACTTGAGGATATATACATGCAGCTTGAATTGGAAGGGTAAAACCTGAGTTTTGTGGCATGTTTTTTTTATAGAATGATAAAATCAAAGTTAACATAAGTTTTCTTAAAATCATTTGATCAGGAAAGCCATATTGAGAATATGGAAATGACAGAATCCCAGACTGTGCCTGGAAATGTCTTTATTGGTCTCAGCACAAGAAGTTTTATACACAAGAAACAAGCAACAATGAAAAAGGTTAGAAATGTCAACTCAGGAAAATAGAAAACTTAAGCCCCTGTCACACAGCACCAACGGATGGAAAGAGGATGTAAAACGGAGAGAAACACTTGATATCCGTTGGTTAATGCGATGCTTCCGTTCTGTTCTCACTGCATCCGTTTTTCATTCTCTATATGTGTCCAACATCCGTCGACTGAGATTTCATCCGCTCAAAAAGTTTTGAGCTGCACAAAACTTTTTGAGCAGAAAATGTTTCCAACGCGTCCGTTCTGCATCCGCAATGCATATGGGGAACATCCGTTCTACATCTGTCGTCATCCGTTACGCATCCACTATATCCGCTAGGCATCCGCTGCACATCCGCGCAACTAGCATCCACTCCAGCGGAAAACGGACACAGGGAGGAAGCGAAACGGATATGGAACGGACACAAAGCATGAGTAGCACGGAAGGAGAAAGGATGAAAGCGGATGCAGCTCGCATACAAAGCATTAAAATGGAAAAAACATTCACAGAGGGAACGTATCTTGGATATTTAGGATGTCTGCAGGATGCGTAGAGGATGCAAAAGGACACCGAGTGGAAAACCTATATTTCCTATGAAAAGGGGGAGGAACTCACCTGGATCTCACTTTCAGTCCAGCAGCCCTGCTGTGCAGACCTCTTCAGCCTTCATCTGGCTCTTGCTCTTCCACAGCATCCAGTCATCTCCACCATGGATCATCACAAACTCCTTCTAGTAGCTACCATCGTTCTACAACAGTACGAAGCCATCTATAGGCTCTTCCACCTGTTTTACGCAAAGAAAAGGAGGCGGCCAAGAAGTGTCTGGGTCCAAAGATGGATCACCAGAAGAGCAGAGTATGGACTGTATAACAAGCTGATGGTGGAGCTGAGGAACAAAGACCCTTGTGCATTCCAGAACTTCATGAGGATGCCTCCAGCCATGTTTCACAAAGTTGTGCAGTGGCTGACACCCAGATTGACCAAGCAGAGCACCAACTTCCGGCCCTGCCTGGACCCTGGACTCAAGGTGGCACTGACGCTGCGCCACCTGGCCTCTGAGACCACCTCCAGGAGCATGCAGTACGGCTGGAGGGTGCCACACAACACCATCAGCATTGTGGTCAGAGAAGTGGTGCAGGCCATCATCGAAGAATACCTGGAGGAGCTGCTCAAGTGCCCCTCCACTGAAGAAGGATGGAAGAAAGTTGCAGAGCAGTGGTATCAGAAGTGGAACTTCCCCCACACCGTTGAAGGCATAGATGGCAAGCACGTGGCCTGAAAAGCTCCAGCCAAGTCAGGGTCCACTTATCACAACTACAAGGGCTTCTTCAGCATCATCTTCTTCGCCATGGTTAATGTTGACTACAAGTTCATGTACATCGATGCTTCAGGCAACGGGACAGCTTCAGATGCCCAGGTATACAATGCCAGTCACCTCAAGTAGGGGCTGGAATGCAACCTCATCATGGGCTTCCCAGATCCAGACCCCCTGCCCAACGATACACAAGATGTGCCCTACTTCATCATGGGGGATGACGCCTTCTCCCTCACAACCTACCTCATGAAGCCCTACACCTCCAGACTCCTCACCCACTCACATGAAGAGAGGATCTTCAACTACAGGCTGAACAGGGCAAGGCGGGTAGTGGAGAACGCCTTTGGCATCCTGGCCAACAGGTTCCAGGTACTTCTCACCACCATGCAGCATTGCCCACAGACTGTGAGAAGGATTGTTGAAGCTTGCTGCATCCTGCACAATCTCATGTACACCTGCTACCCAGTCTTGCAGAACAGGCTCGTGGATCTCCAACAAGGTAATGGGGACATGGAGCCTGGTGAATGGAGGCAAGGTCGAAACCTGATATATACTGTGGATGTGCAAGGCCCCAACAGAGCTTCACATGAAGGGAAGAAAACAGCGCAACCTCCTGAAACATTGGTGCAACTCCCCAGCTGGAGCAGTGGAGTGGCAAGACAGGATGATAGATGATTAATGGATGCTTCCTTCAGCCTGTCTCATCACACTGATGAGATTGGGCCATGTATGTTGAGTGGCCCTACAATGAACAGGGCATTTAATAAAGAGTTGTGTTTATGTTGAAATGTGTGGATGAATGATTACATTGTTATTGATAATAACGGGCCAAATGTGTGGCACCTGGGAGGGTGGACCATACAGTCCCACTATGCTTGCACTGGAGGCTTATCTATCCCACTGCTATCCTTACCCATCCACTGGTATCCTAACCCATCCCACAGCTATTACCCATTCCAAAGGTATTCCTGCCCATCCCACAGATATTACCCATCCCAAAGGTATCCCTGCCCATCCCACTGTTATCCTTACCCATCCCACAGGCATGCAAAGGCTTAAACCATTTCTAAAAGTTTCCACCAAGACTTTATTTAATAAAATAAATGAAGCAAGTGTGTGAAGCAAAGATAATCTTTATTAATAACAAGCTGTAAAAGCAATATGACCCAAGTGTCCCAAGCAAAGATAAAGTCAGCAGGTAGCCACCCAGTCTCTGGCACTCTTCTCAGTCACTCTGAGACATGCCCATAGTCTCAGGGGTGAAGAGTCCAGGTGCTGTGGAGGTGGCTGCTGCTGGAGTGCTGGTCTGAGGCGCCATTGGGGTGCCTGGCCCGGAGAGAACAACAGGGGATGGTGTGTTGAGGAAGCTCTCAGAGAGCTGTGATGTCCTGTGATGTTGAGAGCCCCTTCCTCCAGGACATGGGGTGTCAGCCCCAATACCGATGACAGATGTTCTGAGGCCGGGCTTGGCTGTGGGGTGGAGGAAGGAGGAGTGTAGTGGGGCTGTCTGGTCTGCAGCTGAGCGAGGTGAGGCATGGGTGGCATCTGTGGTGTGGGTGGCATCTGTGGGGTGGGTGGCATCAGTGGCATCGGTGGCATCAGTGGTATCGGTGGCACCGGTGGCGTTCGATGTACCTGTGCCTAGACTGGGAATGGCTGCCTGTGCTGCTGGAGCTCCTGGTAGCCGTAGCCTTGGTAGGTGAGGGCCTGTGGAAAGCTTTGGAAGGGCTGTGACATACCTGGGGTGGAGGAGCAGACCTGGACTGGGTGGGACCAGGTTCAGCTGGGTATGGAGGGTTGTGAAGAAGACCGGTGATCCTGTCCTTGATCACCTGGTACTGTGATTCGGACATGTTCATGAGGGTCTGGTTGACGTAGGTGAGGAAGGGCTTGCGGTTGGAGGATTCGACGTCAGTGTGAACCAGCTGAGAGAGGCTGCTTTTACGCTGCTTTTGATGGTGTCCCTGATCTCCAGCAGGACAGTGTGGCTCTGCCCCTCCGGTCTGGCTCTCTACCTGCTTTCTGTGGAGGTGGAGCTGGGAGTGGATGTGGGTTGGTCTCTGGTGGCAGTGCCCTCTCCTTGCTCCCACTGCGTCAGGGGGTCCTCCATGCACTCCGCCATGGGGAGTGCAGCTGTTGGGGGGGTCTCTGTCGTGGGACGCTCCACAGATACCTGCCTGGACACAGGAGCTGACTCTTGGCCAGAAGAGGACTGGCTCTCTGTGGGCTGCCTGAGAGAGAGGGTTGTGAGAGGGGCTGCTCCTCGGTGGCGGATCTCACCCTCCAAGAAGCTGCACTTGGCCATCATCTAGGTTCTCTCGGTCCATCAGCTTGACCGTGGCCTGGCCAGATTTCTTGAGTGCAGCTTCCCGTACCAGGTGTGCATGTGCTTCCACCAGCCGAGGAGCACCTCCGAAGTGTAGCCCAGGCTCTCCGCCTTCTCTCTCCAAGCAGCCTGCTTCCTTTTGGTGTCTCGATAGAGCCTGTGTCCCTTCCACCTCAGCCATTCCAGCACCTCATCCTCATGTTCCTCTTCGATGGAGTATTGCCTCCTCTCCTGTTCTCGTTCATTCGTATTCCTCTTCCTCCCTCTGGCAGGGCCATCTGGGCCCTCATCAGAGGGCCTTCGAGGTTGTAGGGGCTGCTCCACCACACCACCACCACCACCAGCAGCAACAACAACAGTAGCACCAAAAGCAGGACCAGCAACACCAGCACCACCTGCAGCACCAGGATCAGCAGCAGCAGAGTAAGCACCAGCAGCGCCAGCAGGACCAGCAGGACCAGGATCAGCAGCAGCAGAGTAAGAACCAGCAGTGCCAGCAGGACCAGCAGGACCAGGATCAGCAGCAGCAGAGTAAGCACGAGCAGCACCAGCAGGACCAGCAGCACCAGCAGCACCAGCAGCACCAGCAGCACCAGGAGTAGCGCCAGTAGAGTAAGCACCAGCAGAAGCACCAGCACCAGGAGCAGTGTCAGCTGAGTAAGCACCAGCAGAAGCACCAGCACCAGGAGCAGTGCCAGCAGAGTTAGCACCAGCAGAAGCCCCAGCAGAAACCCCAGCACCATGAGCAGCACCAGCAGAAGCTCCAGCACCAGAAGAGTCAGCCCAAGCAGCAGAAGCCCCAGCAGAAGCAGAGTCAGGGCCGGGGGTGGGATGGTGGCCCTGTCCCTCTTGCCAGGGTTGGCAGCAGATGGCAGAGGCTTTTTCTTCTTCCCCATGGTTGTTGGCTGGCTGGCTGGCTGGCTGGCTGGAGCTGTGTCTGGCAGCAGGTCTTTCCTCTGAATGGTGACCTGCTTGCGAGCTGCTTCCCTTTATATCCACGGGGCTGACGCAATACATCCTACCCGCATGCACAGTGAACGCTCTGCATCCGCTCTGCATCCACTAGGCATCCGCTAGGCTTCCGCTCTGCATCTACTTCATCCGCTTGGCATCCACTGTGCACCCGCTCTTTCCGTTGCCTGTCCACTTTGCTGTGTTCCCCCAGATGACCTGCGGATGTGCCATCCGCTTCCATCCACTTCCATCCGCGAAGCTTCCATGGAGCATCTGCTTTCCATCCTGGCTACATCCTCCTCCCGTCCATTCCTTTCCGTTGTTGTCCGCTCTGCTTATTCAAATTCGGGGCACTTTTGAGAGCGGATAACAACGGATGGAACATTTTCTCGTCCGCTGTGTCCTTTTTACATACGTTTTGCATCCATCAGCCAATGTGACATGCCCTTTAAGTTCAAACTAAAAACAATTGGCTGCGGAGGAATTTACTTCTCAATGATTTTCCTATACATAATTAAAAGAGAAGTTTAATGTGGTTAAAAAATTGCCAGGGATAGAATACCATAGGAACATAATAACTAATTTATGTATGAATTTTTTGTTGAGAATTGAAATGGAATAAGTTAAAGAGTGCATGATAAAATGATCCCAGTAACCAACCCAGATTGGATTCTGCACCATTATCCTGGTACACATTTATTCACCTTCATTCATGATAAAATGAACTAAGGATTTTGGTTAGTGCCTCACCAAAACATTGTTTCAGAAATATTTCCTTAACTAAATAGAGAAACCAAAATACCAAGCAATGGACACAGAAGCAAGTTTTCTTGTGGGAATCTATCCATCCCTATATCAGAGGCAGCTATATTTCTTCCCTTCCCTTACAAGCAGGTAGGTAAGTGGCTGCTGATGGATGGGGAAGGGTGTGAGGGATTGAGAAACTGCTTGGGAAATGCCACAGAAAGTTGAAAATGAAGACTGCAATACAGTAACAGCCAATAGCCACAATTTCCCCAAATTTAATTACTTCAGAATCACAATTCCTGGATTTTGGGAACATTCTGTCATGTGCTTTCTTTCTTTTTTTTTTTTTCCTTTCTTTTTGGGCACATTCTGTAATGTAATTTCTTTTGCTATTTCTTGATTCAAAAATTGTCATTTTTCCCTGTAAAAAGTCATGACAACAAAAGTTTAATTAGCAAATAGATGTACAGATGGATCAGTGGAAAAACACGTGGTTAACAGGAAAAAAAATCCAGTTGCGTTTAAATTTAAGAAATATTTTTTATAAAATGAAATACTATTGGTATATTTTACCAGAGAAATTATGTAAGATGTAAGAGTAGTTCATCTGTTGTTGGAAGAGTAAAAAGAATGAAAGGACATTTTGCCATGTGGGAGATTTGTGAAAAAAAATGAAAAATATTGAACGTAAATACATACCATGATGCAGAGAATTTTTTTTTAAAAAATAATTTGTATTGAAAGTTTATAAAAACCATAAAAGTTAATGCAAACCAAATTCAGATGAGAGAAAAGAAAAAGAAGAGCACAAGAAAGAAAAGAGAAAGAGGTTAAAGAAAAAAACCAAGAGAAATCGTTAAAGAAGTGAACTTCATAACCAGTATCTTCATAACCAGTATAGCCAAACTTATTTCTTTCCCACTACCATTAATTCTGGTAATTTCCAGAAGTGATTAAAAAGTGAGGTTGACAAACTCAATGTGCTTTAAAATTCTCTGCCATGACTTCCTTTGTCTTCTATTAACCAGTCCTTTGGTCCTTACCGTAGTTGAATCTCACCTTGGTCAGAAAAATTCTAACTTACCATTCCTCATTTGGAAATGCCAATGATGCAGAGAATATTAAAAATTGACATCCATAAGGACTTACAAAAGATCAATTAGAAAAGATTTATGGATAATTGATTTTATATATAGCAAGAACAGCAAGCTTATATGCACAAAAATAAAAGAGTATAGAAATATCTACAATTTAGGAATAGATTATGAAGATAGCTGAAATTGCACAAATGGCTGAACTGACTTGCTTTTTATGAAGGAACAACTACTACTTTTTAAAACCCTTTATGAACTTTTTGTAGAAATGGATAAAAATAAACTAATGATTACTCCACTTACTGATTAATTAAGGCAATTAATGGGACTATGTTGTATAATTTTGAAAGGGAAAAATGGTTTTAAATATGTTTCTAAGTGTTGTGAAAAATATTGAAACCTGCTTCCTTAACACTCTTGTAGTGCTGTTTTTTGTTGTTGTTGTTTTAATGCTTTTTACTTTATCTTTGTAGTATCTTTTCTCTTTTATAGCACTCTCTTTATATTGTTTTGCACTTTTACTTTATTAAAAAAAATATTCAATAATACTTATAAATGTGAGCATTTTGATTATAAACAAAATTGAGGAATTGAGGCTAATTCCTGACAAGAGTTGGTTAATGTCAGTAGTATTAAACTCTAGTTATTTAACATTATGAGACTAAACCTATTCATCAGCCAGCAGGAAAAATATAGATAAGATAAAATATAGATAAGAATAAGATCAAAACAGATTAAATTAGGCAAACTTTTGTAAGTTATCAATATTTGCGTTTCTTTTTCAGATACTACTATTTATAATAACATATATTAACAACATTTTTATTGTTGTGTTAATCATTCCCAAAATATTAGATTAATCTTTCAATATTTTTTGCTCATAACTATTTTCTTTACACTCAATTTTTCATGAAGTTTAAAGTTACTAATTCAATTATTGTACAAATATTTCTTTTACCTGATTTATTCAGGTGAATAAATAATGGAATAATTTCATGTAATTGTCATTTGGATGAGTTGCTTTTCTGTTCATTGATCCACTGAACATACATAGGCACTTAATAGAATTTAACTCTTTCTTCATTTACTTCCTGTTCACAGAAAAGTTAAATCATGTATAAAGATCAGATTGAATTTTTTTCCCTTTATTTCTGTCACTGTTTCAAAAGTTTATGAGGCTTCATACAGATATTTAAGATTTTATATGCTATACTCAATAATATAAATTCCTAGGATTATGCATAAGAAAATACTTAAGTTTATTCAAGTGTTCCCCGCTATTCCCATTATTTTGATATTTGCAGTTATTGTTTATATAGGTAAGCATTCAAAACTGGTAACACCTTGCAAATGTACATCTTTCAAAATCAGTTGTGAAAAGAGAGACACAAATTAACTTTCTCAACACTTTCCCAGTGGTAGAAATAAACAAAACATGCTCGTGGGGATTTCCGAAATTACATTCGTCACATACTTAGAACGTAGCTTCTAAGATTAATAAGGCCTATATTGTTATTTAAGATGCTGCAAAATGAGAGTAAGTTTTAAGATTGTAGCACTTATGTTTCACTTGCTATTAGAGAAGAACATAAAAATGTTATTTTCTTAGAAAGGAGAATTGAATATTCCTGCAAAATTTTGATTTGTCTATGAATTGGCATACAAGTAGCCCTTCTTTAGTAATTTGGACTATTCAATTGTTAAATGACATAATTGCTAAGTGGAAAACCATGTGACTGTAACAGCAGGAATATTCTTCATTGTATGGCTTCTTACTCTTTTGTAACCCTTTTTCTCCAATCTTTCCACAAGGGAGGAAAAAAATTGGGTCAGACATAGAATAATTTATACTAATTGACTGTTAAGGCAAACATGTAACATAACAACAAATGTCATAAATGCCCTCATTGCTCAGAAACTATTTTTCAGCACCATCATAATTTTAAACAGTCATTGCATGACAGGTTGATCAGTGAGGTCTATCTCTATTCTCTGATTTTATTTTCCTTCCTATCTGGTAGCATCTAGCTACAATATTTTTAGCTTGGAAATAACAATTATATTATATTATTTAGAATATTTAACTGCTTAATATTCTGCTAGCCTAATCTTACTTCTTTTATCACAGCAGATGCTGAAAGATCTATTGAGACATGATTTTCAATTGAAATGTAAAAAAGGATTACAGGAAACAATGTTTAATTAGGTGGAGTCTCATTATGAGTTCTCTAGAAAGAAACTGCTAATTTGGGAGACGACAGCAAGTAATAGTGATTTTTACTTGTAATGAAAACAAAAACTAATACAAGAAAGAAATGATTTATGACTTTCAAGAAGAGATTGGACTACCATTTGTCAGAAATGGTATAGGGTGTTATACTTGAGTGGGGCAGTTTGGACTAGATTACCTACAAGGTCCCTTCCAACTCTGATTCAAAAGTTGCAAAAGTTTTTGTCTTAATAGTTCCAAAGCAATAGATCCAGCAGAAAAAGGCATGGAAACAGATTCTGAAACAATGTTTGTCATCATGGCAGCATATTTTCCTAAATCCAAACCAAATCAAGTAACAAGTTAGCTCCCAAATAATAAGCAGGACCTAACTGACATAAAACATTTATTTACTATATTACTACAAAGCCCTAATCAAAATCTACATACAAATAATAAGAACTCACTGGAATGAAACAGTTGCCTCCTTAAATGAACTAGGTGTTTCTTTTATAAGCCAGTTTACAAAACTATCCCAATCAGTAACTACACCTTCTGATGTATCATGACATCTGTCAGATTATTTATTTATTGCATGGCACATTCACATCACATTTGATTAAAAAGCATAAATGATAAAAATATAAAATGTTATAAACATATATCAAGATTACAGATATAATATTTTGCTTAAGTTGCAGCATTCTGTCACAATATGTTTGGTAGTTTGTTTCTCAACCCCACAGTCACATTTCAGTTATGGTATTTTGTCTTACTTATAGAGGTCATCAGCACATCTACCACATCCAATTTAAGTGTTGTCTGTATCATATGGGTGTTTTTAAATCTATTTTTTTTTAAGATACAAGGCAAAATTTGACATTGTGGTATGCAATTTTCTATCCAGAGCTGTCTACATATATTTTGTATGTCAAAATCATCTTCTATAAGTATTTTAGCAGTAGAAATAGCTGGATGTCTATATCTCAACCTGTTTTATTCCAGGCAATCTACAGCTCTCAATATTGGCAGCTGGGAGTTATTGACAATCCTCAGGTATTCTTGGAGGAGGGAATTTTTCACCTTGCTTCTGGGGGTAGTATATAGCTCAAAACAGACAGTGGTATGTGGAAGTAGTTTGGATCATCCCACTAACAATGCACACTGACTCATGAAATTGTACATCAATTCTATTTTTGTATGAGCTATTAAGCCATCCTGGGGTACAATACTCTGCTACTAAGTAAACCAAGCTGAGTGCAGCATGTAGCATGTCCATTGTTTAATTCAAACACAATTTGTGCAGGATATTATTTCTACTTCTCATTTTGGCAGCAGTTTGGCCCAATTTTCTTTATCGGAAAGTGTGAGTCCAGGGTAACCTCAAGATATTTAAATAACTTCTTATGATTGAGACTTTTTCCCTTGAAATGTACATTAAACTCTCTGCCAATTGAACTATTACAAAGATGGAAGCATGTTACTTCCATCTTGGTTGAATTAGGCTGGAACCTCCATTTATTAAAGTACTTATTTAATATGTCTATGTCAGAAACAAAAACATCTTCTGTTATCTGAAAGGTTTTACGTTGGATGGCTAAAGCCCAGTTATCTGCCTAGCCAAACTTTCTAGCCTTTGTATGAGGCATATTTGGTATGTATAAGTTGAAAAGAAGGGGGCAAAATCTGAGCCTTATGATTGTCCCATTCTTTAATATTTTAGTAACATTAATATCCTTTCCCACAGTCACAAACAAAGTTCAATCAGAAAACATATTATCTACAAATCAGGGAAATTTATGACATGATCTATAAAGAGAGCCGATGTTTTTGTTTGTGTTTTGCCTGCTTCTATTTAGATGTTAATGAAAGCACTTGATCAGTGCAACTTTGAGCATGGTGAATTTCAGTTTGTTCCACTGGAATCATCTGAAGGATCTTCTAGCTGTAGCAGTCTTTCAAGAAGTTTATTGACAGTACTTAGCAGCACAATTGGACGATAATTATTTAATTGATTATTTGTTTTTCCTTTCAAGATACTTGTCAGAAAGCCAGAGAGACAGACAGTACTATTAGAAGTTATTCCACACATTTCATTAACCAATTCATCACTCTCCACTTCAAACAATATACTCTCCAAAAACAATTTGGTTTCAGGAAAAAATTGTCCTGCAATCTACAACTCCTACACTGCAAAAACATATGGACTACTCCACTTGACCCCAGGATAAAGCTATAGATGCAATTTACATAGACTTCTGCAAAGCCTTTGATTCAGTGGTACACGACAAACTACTGTTAAAACTAAAGTCTTATGGCATTTCCAGATCCTTCCATAAGTGGATTACTGCGTTCCTGTTAAACAGGAAACAAATAGTCAAAAGAGGGAGCACTGTATCAAACTCTGCTCCAATTAACAACGATGTCCCCCAAGGCAGCGTTCTAGAATCCACACTCTTTATACTGTATATAAATGACCTGTGCAATCACCAAATAAGTAACTGCGTCCTCTTTGTGACATAAAACTATTCAACACCACTGACAATGCTACTATCCTTTAAAGTGACCTTGATTGTGTGTCTGAATGATCAAACATCTAGCAACTCCAAATCTCGACCAACAAATGCTCTGTCTTACACATTGGCAAAAAAAAATCAGTACACCAAATACAAACTAGGTGGATATGACCTTGTTGATGATCCTCACTCTGTCAAGGACCTTGGAGTTCTCATATCAAATGACCTAAGTGTCAGAGCTCACTGTAACAGCATTGCCAAAAAGGCATTAAAGAGTTGTAAATCTAATCTCCAGAACTATCGAATTGCTAATTAGAGCATATAAAACTTTTGCCAGACCAATACTTGAATACAGCTCATCAATCTGGAATCCACACTATATATCAGATATTAATACAATCGAGCGAGTCCAGAGAAGAGAAGAGTACTACACTCCTTTGCTTGCAACAGAATATCCTATATCACCAGGCTTGAGATTTTGGGCCTGGACAACCTTGAACTACGCTGCCTACGGTTAGACTTAAGCGTTGCACATAAAATTATCTGCTACAATGTCCCACCACTCAATGACTACTTCAATGAGTAGTCATTGAGACTACTTCAGCTTCAATCACAACAGTACAAGAGCACACAACAGATACAAACTCAATGTAAACCTCTTCAAACTTGATTGCAGAAAGTACGACTTCAGCAACAGAGTGGTCAATGCCTGGAGTGCACTAGCTGACTCTGTTTTTACATACTCTAACTCCCACTCCTTTAACCTTAAACTAACCACTATTGACCTCACCCCATTCCTAAGAGATCTGTAAGGGACATGCATAAGTGCATCAATGTGCCTTCCATCCCTGTCCTGTTATCCCCATTTATTCATACCTATTTCCTCTATTCTTATTCATATTTATACTTACATCTATTACCTTGTAAGCAATTGACAAATTAAATAAAATAAATAAACAATTAAGTAAATAAATAAATAAATTTGACACCATGTAGTTTTTGGAAGACACACCTATAATATTTGTTCCAAGTATGTTGTATCATATACTAACTAATTTATTGCAGTTGGAAATCATTTAGGATTAATTTTATTTCACTCATTGTAGATTATTGCCCTGACAGCATGTACTGCTGATAATAGAAATATAAAAGTAAACACATGCAGCTAATATGGAGCACAGTTATTTGTCTTTTTCAAACCTCTCAGTCTTAATTGCTGTTTTCAGCAGCTGTGTGTTCTTATTCTTATTGACAAAAGCAATAGGATTCCAAAATGTCTTTGAAGCATGAGCTGTTATTATAAAAAAAAATACATCTGCTTTTCTTCCTTTCTCTATTTTTAAAAATCTATTGCTAAAATTTCTACAAAGCTAAATCTCCCTCACATGCTGTTCTTTCATTTTTTCAATTTTTATGTTCAATAGTGATGCTTTCACTAATGTTAGAAAGTCAAGCAATGTGTCATCAGAATAATCAATACTGGTTTTGCAATTTTATAACAGTGCCTCTAATAATCAAACAAGATAAACTTGTACTTCAGTGCTAATAGATAAAAAGAACGTGCAAATTCAGTTTTAACTCATATATCTTTAAGCTTAATCAAGAGGCAAAAAGACAGAGTTCTGGAAGCTCAGCAAGATCCAGTGGGGAGAGCAGTTGAGAGAAAATTGTTTGAGAAAACATTGCTTCTCAAATGCAGGCTACAACTGCTGATGAAGGATCAGGAAATCTGATCTCTAGACCACAGTTATTAAGCCCTGATTCAGCTCAACATTACACAACAGACACTTGTGAAAGTGTACACCAGAATATGTTTTGAACCCTGTTGTTCTTTTTACCAGGTCTCTTCTTCCTTCCCTAGGAGCACCCTCCTCACTCCCTACAGAAGGGATCTGTAGTATATTCATTCAATTTGACTTGGTGGGAAGGTGATAAATCATGGTCCCACAGATAAACTTGCCCTTTGGCATTTAGTTAAAACCAATATTATAAGGAGCCCATGTAGGCCTATACACTAGAAATAATGTTTCTGTGGTGCTCCAACTAAATTGCCAAACTGGTGCCACCCAGAGAAGTTGCCAATGCCTTCCTCAAAGCATTGTTTCCAAAAAGGATGCTTTCCAAAAAGGATGGTTAAAGTTAAGATTAGAAATTTTGTAAAATATATTCCTTGGAACAGGAATCATACTTTACACTATGCCATTTTTCATTTTCATGGTAAATATACTATCTCATCAAGAGATAAGATAAATTGGCTTTATTTTTGGACATTTCTTATTTCATTGAATATTTGTAACCATTGGTGGAATTTTTATAACCCATTATGATCAAATCAATGTTAAAAATTTTTAAAATACAGCAATATCAAAACAACACCACTTGAGAATTCTACAGACCTTCAAAAGTATAAAGACAGAACTATGGTCACTGAGACTGAGAAAAAGCTTTAAGGAATAGCTAAATTGATTGATGTATTGCTGATGAAATGTTTCAGAGACTTTTTCTTGTACAATCTTAATTTAAAAGTTTCATTCTACTGAACATCACATAGAATTATACATGTAATTTTCCTTATGTGAGTTTAAATATGTAACTTATAAATCTAGCAAGCTGGCAAATGATGAGTGAGTTCTATTATTTTACAAATAGATAAGTAGTAATGAAATATGTACTGATGTAGAAAATGTAAAAAAATCATTTGAGTTAAGAATTTAAAAATAATTTGTTTGTAAACTAATGATGTCAATTAAACTTAATGTGAAATGATAATTTCTATTCATAAAGAAGAAATGCAAATTGAATATTTTATATGGAATATCATGATTCATTTCTTTATGGTATATTTACATTAAATAATATTCCTTATTATTACCATAGAATAATGCTTAATAATGCATTTATGACCCTAGAATAGTGCTTAAAAAGGAAAGATCAAAACACTTTAAGATGCAATATAGTGTGTTAAAATTTTTCAAAAAACCCACAATTTTAAGAAATATATATGCAGAATTTTAAGAAATAAAATATATTATTGAATTTTGTATATTCCCCATTTAAGGCTCTTAACTTTCTAATATCTTGGCAGTATGGCTAAACAGTTATGTTATCCATGATTAAATGTAAATAATTAATCCATTTATGACAAAAATTCTTCATATAGTAACAGAAAATGTGATTTCTAATTTTTGCTCAGCTACTAAATCATTGCATAACTTATCATAATCTTTTTTTTTTTTAAGAATTTTATTAATTTTCTACAAACAGACATAACATACAAAACATTAAAAACATCTACTCTCATATATACTTCCGGTGTGTCGGTTGGTTCATCAGTTTTGTGCATTCATTTTATAGTCTCAATTACAGTTATATTACATAACCACTCATATTATCAATCCATATCCTAATATTACCAAAAAAAAATTAAAATAAAGTCTTTTTCTGACTATACTTTTAATCATTCATGCTTTGTGAGATAACAATACTTCAAACAGTTTATTCTATAACAAATCATATAGTCATAACAAATCAATCCTAAAAACCCTTCATAGATATAATACTAATGCTCTATTATTGCATTTTATCATCTAACCATTGATAAAAAAGATCCCAAATGTCATAAAATTGTTTATCTTCTTGCTCTCTAATTTCAAATGTCAATCTACTCATCTCAGCACATTCCAATATTTTCTTAATAATTTCTTCCTG
>BLBF01000039.1:10115445-10150714 GCA_015471245.1 Laticauda colubrina | reverse complement strand
GGGACGGTTTAGGTCCGTTAGGACCGACCAGGGGCGAAAATATCAGCTGCGATCTCAGAGCCCCGAGATCGCAGCTGTAACACCGAGACGAAGCTCCGCCTTCTCCCCATAATCTTATCAATGTGTCAGAAGCCTGTTGTTTTCCTTTTATAAAAATCATGAGGAACAATACCCATTTTAAAATTATTTTTATAAATTTGTGGGCATGTTCAACCTTTTACCTTGCTTGGGCAACTGAGTGAAGAGAAATTGTTTTGAGCTGCATATAAAATATATAATACAATTAAAATAATGCACATAATAATGTTAAAAGTTTAAAATCTTCTGTGGCTGCATTACTGATGATATATGACTTTCAGGCCATGGATTGTACATGCCTGTTCTAAAGCATTTTTTAGATTCTAGGAGCAGTCCCCTGACCATCTCTGGAATAAATGATGGAGTATACAAAATTGCTTTTTTAAAGGATTAAAATGAGTCTTGCAGGTACTTAAAGCATGTTGCAGGCACTGAAGTCTTGCAGATATTTAAAGCATCTTATTTCATCCAATCCTTTACCCAGCATAGGCCTTAGACTTCACTTTTGGAGATCTGATCACAGCATATCACAAACTGCACATCTTGATTTAAAAGCTTGTATTTAATTGTTCACTATTTTCCTTTGTTAAAGGACTGTTTCAAATTAATAAAACATGATTTTAATTTTAATTTTAGAATTCCTAAAATTGTTTGGTTAAATATCCACATTTTTGGAAAGTCCTATGAAAATAGGGCATTGATATGAAATTGCCAGGTTGTTGCTATTTTAAGGTAGTTGCTTTTTTTTACTCCTTAAATAGCTTAAAACATTTATCTTCAAATATTATTGAATTAAATTTGTTAATGAAAAACATGATGGAAATTAACAGGGGCTGTAAGTCTATGGAAGTTTTTCTAAATTTAGCAAAATATTACAAATAAATTATTTTGGACAGCTAATGTAATGTAATTGAAAAAAGAACAAAAATATTTGAAACAAGTAAACTAAAAGACTGGAATAACACTATTTTCATAACAGAGACATGCTTGGAAATAAACAACTCCCAGTTCCAATAACAATATATGTTGCCAAGCCAGATGTTTTTCCAATTGCCTCAAAATATTTAATACACTATACTTATTCCCATTATTTTAAAAAAATAAAAGTAGATAACTATTTCAAACAGAAAATTGAATTTTTCTGCTAGATAAATACATTTCTTTCATGCATTTGATAGGAGTATGAAACCATCAGCAATCAGCAAGGACAATAAATATTTAGGAGATACAGTATATTTTTACTGTCCCCCCCCTCCCCAAATTTTAAAGAACATTTCTATTTTTAAAAATTAATATTGACATGTTTGTTATTACTAGGTCCTGTGCTTGTTGTTACTTTGGTCCTGTGATAGGACCAAAGGGAGAACACAGAACAATTGTAAAGTTGGAAATTCAATGGCTTGGTCATATAATTAATTATTATTTATTGCAAATTCTTTGATAAATCAGCTTGTTTTAATTTGATGATATTAGTCCCTAACTAGAATTTAAATGATTTTGAAAAATGCTTGCATATTTTAACAGTTTTAACACAATTTTCACTTAGGATGAATAATTTCATAATTTGATGTCCATTTGATATTTCATTAATATTTTTTTCTAAGTGAAAAGAACAGGACACCTTCTGAGATACACAGTAGACAGACAGACAGACAGACAAAAAATAGATACAGTTGGAAAGAGAGAAGGAAGGAAGGAAGAAAAGAAACGAAATGAAAGAAAGAATATTAAGCTTCAACTGTGACCAAGTAAGAACATACATTAATAAAGATGAAGCTTGGGTCTGCTTCAAAAGTAGTATGTTTCTTCCATGAACAGTATTTCCCAGAAGGAAAAATCTGCAAACCCTATATAATACACCCACCCACACCCTGACAGATGTGTGTATGTGTGTGTGTGTATGTGTATTTATATATATACTCTGTATGTGTATATTGTACACACACAATTTGCAATTTGTACAAAATATATTAAGGAAATGCTTCACGTTTGAAGAAGCTGTCAGTGACAAGCTGAGAACAGTGATGGAAGCTATTTTTTGTTGACAGTTCAGACTGAGATCATATTTTATACTATAACTATTGTTTTTGTAATGTTTGGACCAGGACTAGAGAGCCCTTTTGCCGGTTGTGTAGGAGTGGACCTACTGTTCTGATCATGAAGCAGACTCTTTGTCCTGATAAAACCCCTTTTATTTCGTGTAAAGTGAATTCCTCTCCAGCAAAGTCTGCACAAACAGTCTTTCATGAGATTTCACAACTACAGACCTTTATTTTAGACAGTTGCCAGGCCAATACCTTCCAAACTCCACACTGTAGCAGCAATTACTTGGCAAGAAGTCAGGAGCAGATCTTCACTCTAATGAAATGAACCAATTGTCTCCTGGAAACACCACTCCCAGGGATAGGATTCTACCAGTTTGCACCTATTTGCTAGAACCAGTTGTTAATATTCTAAGCAGTTCAGAGAACCGGTTGTTAGAAGAAATTACTGGCCTAGTCCTGTTAGAAAGGTAGGAAGGAAACATTCTGGTGTTGCTTACAGAAACTGCTTCTCCATTAACCCTTATTACATTCTTGGCAGGACTAGACTTTGTCTCTCAGGAACTTCTCTGAAATTATTTTCCCCTCCTTTGCTGGTACTTTGCTTGTGTGGAGTGACCATTCAAAGTTACAATGGCACTGAAAAAAGTGACTTATGACCATTTTTCATACTTACGACTGTTGCAGCCTACCCACAGTCATGAAAGGCCAGGTGAGGAGATGCGTGCCTCGACGTGAGTGATATAGCCACGCCCAGCCATAACATGACCACTAAGACATGTCCACCCAGTCACATGACTACCAAGCCACATCTGCCACGTAAGCCATGCCCACAGAACCAGTTGTTAAAAATTTGAATTCTACCCCTGACCACTCCTCCTTCACTCCTATTTATTCTCTATGGGAGGGCACATTCACCAGCCAACTGAGCCTTTACTCTTGAATCGACCATTGTTCCTTAACTGTTCCCTTCTCCTGGCAGCTCTGCGCATGCACACACTGGGAACAGGCTCCATCTGTTTTTCTGCTCCACTGATCTCCGATTCCCAAAACAGCTAATAACTGTCAGATGGTCCTGAACCCATCTCTGCCTCCAATGCAGAGCACTCGTCAGAGCCTTCTCCAGGCTCCAGGACTGGCCCATGTTCCTCCCCAACCTCCTCACTTTCTGAGTCTGCCGCCAGCTCCTCTGGCTGCTGACTGCTGGCAGGCCAGAACACCTATACTGAAATCAGGATGAGTCTCAGGAAGCATTATAATGACAACAATGTAGTAAAGAGGTGAAATCTTGATCCTTTGTGGAAGGTTTATGGTTTAGGAAACACTTCTCAAATTATTATGTCATCCATGTTTTCTATACTTACATGGTGCCTATCTGTTTCTATCAAAATAAAAAGTAGGTTTTAGCTGATAAAGAATCCCTTTGTGGTTTAAGTTGTATATTCATAAAAATGTGCACTTCAACAGAATATTGATTTATACTTGAATTTTGGCAGCTTAAAGTTAAGTGTGTTGATCAGGCGTACCAAGGAGAAACAAATACCTTCAAATAATGAGAGATACATTTCTGGTTCAGATCTCACAGTTGCTATATTTATTTTCAAACCATTTCCACAACAATTTCATCTTTATTATTCCCTGTGAGCTCTGTGCAACATTTCATACTAATGTTAGAGTTGCTCTTTGATCTACTTTTTAATTGTTTTTATATCACTATAATAGATATTGGTCTTCATTCTGGGATCTATCATGCCACATGCAGAAAAGATGCTTTTAAGAAGATCAAGCCAGCATACAGGGCGTTTTTAATATTAATAGCACTGTGCATGTTTAGTAATATAACTGAAGCAGAGATACATATATCTTTGCTATGCTCTGTTTCCGGCTTCCCTGTCTTTAATTGACCATGTTTCTTTACATGCTAGCAGAAGTTGAAGGGAGACAAGATGAGACTTCAGCTTAGGGCATTTTTAATTTGTAGTTAAGTTTTATTTTGTCATTAGTCTTATTAGCAGTCATTAAGCAATTTAATAATTAGATGCCTCATTAACATTTTAATAAGGCTAGTGGCCATTGGTAAGTGTAATTAAATTAGTTTTATTGTATGATATTTTGAAACAGCTATTAAATTAGCTTTTAGTGTGCTTTTAAGAACAAAAACTATGGAAATCACAATGAAGCAGCTGACTTGTTCACTTAGGAAGTGTCTATGAAACAGTAATGTAGAGGAGAGAATGTAGAAAATTCCCTCCTGAGGTTAATCACAAAAGAAAAAAAAATCAAATGTTTCTACTATCTCTGCCCCAGGGTTACTAATATTTCATTGGTGTTAGCAGTATGTCTGTTTAATGTCATTCACAGAGGATACTTTTATATAATCTGTATTAATGCTTTAGAAATAGTGCCTAAATGATGTAGTATGCCATACTTTATAATTCAGGGGTTAATCCTGTTGCCTTTAGTAAGACAAAACTCCTGCAGAGTTCAAATAGAATTTTAAAACAGTAGGAGCTGCAGGATATAACATTATATGAAATATGACTTTATTGTATTATTGCTGTAAAAACAAGTTGTGGATGGACAAGAACAAGAGAGAGGCACTGCAGCTTTCTCAACAGGGTAACAGATAAGGCTTGGCCATTCCGTAAAATGAACAGGACAGCAGAGTTGGGAAAAGGAGAAAGCCAGTGGGTGGCTGGCTGACAACACAGTGGTGGAAAGTATTTAAAGCTGGTGTTATAGAGAATGCTGGTACAAGTGCAGATGTTCCACAAAGTGTTGAGGCAGCTATGATTTTGCAAATCTCAGTACAACATAAATACACATACAGACACATGAACACACACAAGTGGGAATAAATACTTATGGAAGATAATGAATGTGCACACATACACAGGTTTGTAGTTTATATACTATAGAAAGCTACAATATTAAGCACATTTATAAGTCATGCTGAATCCAAATGGGTTTAATCAGTGGTGATATTCAGCAGATTCTGACCAGTTCTGGAGAATCGATAGCGGAAACTTTGAATAGTTCGAACAGCTGGCAAATACCACCTCTGATTGGAGATTTTACAGTATCCTGCCACGTCCACAAGCCATACCCACAGAGCTGCTAGTAAAAATTTTTGAATCCCACCACTGGATTTAATGCTAGGACAGCAAGTTTGCAATTATCCTTTTTTGGGTTATCTCTCAAATGTATGCATGCAAATAAACATGAACTTCATTCCATAGAATAACATTGGCTGTAGAAACACCATCTGCCAAGTAACATTATGCAGTGAGTTCTTGACTAGCTTATCTACAATAGCAATAGCATTTAGACTTTTTAGAGCTTCATAGTGCTTTACAGCCCTCTTTAAGTGGTTTACACAGTCATCATATTGCTCCCAACAATCCTCATTTTACCATTTTATCATAGGAAAGATGGAAGGCTGAGTCAACCTGGTCAGGATAAATCCTGATTGTGGGCAACGTTAACCTGCAATACTGTATTACTCTGCCATTACAGCTTCAGCTTCAACCACTTCTGTCAGTAGAACAGTAGGCAGTGTTTATATATCAGACCTAGATATTGAAGAAGAGAAATATTATTCTAGAGAGAAAAGTATGCTTCAAGAGCCAACACAGCAGCATGTGGAAAAATATCTTCATTTTTAGTTTTGTTTTTCATATAAAGCATAATCCTGTAATATATTATGCAGATAAATGAGTAAAATTCAATATTTACATACATGATGTGTTCTGAGTTAATTTTGTGAGTTTGCTTTCTAGCAAATTTTATGTGACAGACTTAGGCAGCAGATTGTAGAATGGTAGATTTCTGAGTGAATCTGTGATTCTGGGAGCAACTCAATCTGCCTGCCTGCTTTGCCTGATTTTGGGTAAAATTTGCTCATTTTTTAATAAAAAAATTCAATATTTACCTAAATATTTACAATATTTACATACAAGCCAGGCCCAGTCACATGACCACCAATCCATGCCCAGTCAGCAAACCACACCCAGCCAGTCACATGACCACCAAGCCACAACCACAAATTAGGCCACGCCCACAGAACTGGTTGTGAAGGGATTTGAATCCTTCCTCTGCCTTAGAATATGAGAAGATTTTCTGTTGTTTGAGAAGTCTATTTACATCAGTGTAATAATGCAATTTATAAATTAACACTTTGCATATTGTATAAATTTTATGTTTGCTTGAAAAAACATTACACACGGATTGCAATATTTAATAGTAGCCATTGCTTATGTCTCAGTTTCTTAATGTTTCTGAGTTTAGCAACATGGAGTTATTCATGCCATACTTACTTCATGGTTCTTAGCAATTTCCATCAGATGCTTGAGGAACTCTTTTTGTGTGTAAAATTGTTTACAGAAAAAAACAAGCCTGACTTACAACATTCATAAAATATATTCTGCAATATTTCCTGCATCTTCTTTTTTGGCATATGTTATTAGTGCCAGGAATAGAAGCTTTAATTTATTCACTTTATCAGACTCTAAAATTAATGGTAGCTTCCCTTATAAATTATCTTCCGTCAAATCACTACAATTTGTCTTTTTAAAAACCTGTTTTAAATATATTACTATAATTATTATAGTAATAATAGTAATTATAATTAAACAATTTTATGAAATTTGCCCTAAATGCTATTCCCTTGAATAATAACAATAACAATAACAATAATAAAAAAATTGAAACTACACGGCTTTGGATGAAATATGTAACAGTGATACCCATAGTCATCGGGGCACTTGGTACCATATCCAAGTATTTTGCAAAATACATCAAGAAATTTCAGCTTCCTATTGTAGCACTAGTGGAGCTGCAAAAGACTGTGCTACTCAGAACAACATACATTTAAGAAGATACTTGGTTGATACCTAGAATGTTGACAGCAACCTGTATCAACCATCAGAGTCAGCCAATGATATTTGTGATACATTTTTAAATGTTCAGTTGACTGAGTTTCATGTTTAATGAATGAAATAATAATAACAATAATAACAGTAATAACAGTAATAATAATAATAATAATAATAATAATAATAATAATAATAATAATAATAATAATTATTGTTGTTATTATTATTACTGTTATTATTGTTATTAATTCACAGTCAACATGGCTATCTCTGATAAACAAATTTATAATTTAACAATTTCACTTCTCTTTCCCCTTTTTTCATCTACCTGATCCGAATTTCTGTTGGTCAAATTTGGCAGAAAACATTCACATAAATATTCATATAAATTTTTTTTATCTTAAATCAGCATATAATCAAGGGAAAGGTGGAAAAATAAAATGAATCCTAATTAATTTTGTTTCTATACCAATTAAAATGAATAATTTTGGACTATAGTATGACTCCATTTCCTTAAACTAAATCTATAGGTAGTCCTCAACTTGCAACCTCAACTTGCAACCTCAACTTGCAACCTCAACTTGCAACCTCAACTTGCAACCTCAACTTGCAACCTCAACTTGCAATTATGGTCCTAAATTGTGATGCTCATTTACCAGGCCCAAATGAAATGACATTTTCTTACAATAATTGTAAAGCAAATGCCACAGTCATAAACTGAAAACAATGCAAAGGATTTTTTGTTTCTGCACCTGGAAGTAAATGCCAGTTTCCAGCAAAAATATCATAAATTGTAGCCAATCCCATGGGATGCTACAAATGGCTGTTTTCTTACACAGCAAAGAATTGGAAGAATAGTAATTTTTTCTTGTTTCATATTTTGATTGATTTGCTTTATATATGCTTATTCTTGGCTTTGACTTAGCTGTGTATACCTAATGGTTCAGGTACTTTATGTGTTTGTTGTGTATTGAACAGTCATAGTTTACTTCCATGAACAGCTGACTGTAGCTGGAATCAAATATTCAAACTGAAAAAAGGGCAAATGTAATTTACAGTATTCTTTCTCTGTCCCCCTCTCTCTTCGTTTCTCAACTCCACCTTTCTCTTCGTTTCTCAACCCCACCTCTCTCTTCCTCCCTCTCCCTCTCTCTCTTCCCTCCCCACTCCTCTGTAGTGTGTGTGTGTGTCTAATAATTTAATATCTCCAGTAACCTAAATGGATATAAACATGAACCATGAGAGTCTAATTAAGAAATTTCTAGGGGCAAGATGATTTTAACGAAAGATATATTTCTATTGGCCTCTGGAGGCTCTTTTCATCAAGAAGAAAAACATTTTTGCTGGCTTTGGGGAATGAAGAGAAGCTAAATTTAGCAAAAAGTAAGTTCAGTGCAATTTAAATTTAGATAAAGTGTTAAGAGATTCCAAGGTACAATTCTACTGGTAGTGATGGAAAGAGGTATTTTTGTATTTTTTGAATAAATACAATTAAAAGAATATGATCTACAGCTTAAAAAGGCTACTATCTATACCAAGCCATTGTATACCTTGAAGTAATTTTTTTTAAGATATATAGAATAGAATTCTTTATTGGCCAAGTGTGATTAGACACACAAGGAATTTGTCTTTGATGCATATGCTCTCAGTGTACATAAAAATAGATTCATTGAGGATCATAAGAAGCAATACTTAGTGATAATCAAAGGATACTAAATAAGCAATCAAATCATACTAGGAACTAAATAAAAAAATATAAATAAGAAAGATACAAGCAACAAGATTATAGTCATAAGTGGGAAGAGTTAGGTAAAGCCCACTGCACTTACGGATGCAAAGAGGATGTAAAACGTTAAAAAAGCTTGCCATCTGTTGGAAAAGACTATGCATCCGTTGTGTACTCACTGCATACGTGTTTCATACACTCTATCCCTCGAGCATCCGTCCACTGCAATTTCATCCACGCAAGAAGTTTTGAGCTGCACAAAACTTTGTGAACGGATGAACTTTCTGCCACGTACGATGTACATCCGCGATATATATGGGCAACAAATGTTCTATATCCGTTATCCGTTAAACGTCCGCTGTATCCTCTCTGCATCCTCTGGACATCCCTTCAACTCACATCCGCTGCAGTTGAAAACGGAAAGAGGGAGGAAACAAAAGGTGCACGGAATGTCTACACAGCGTTAGTAGCACAGAAATAGAAAGGATCTAAGCGTATGCATCTCATATATAAAGGATTAAAATGGACAAAACATTTGTATCTGGGATGTATCTTGGATATTTAGGATGTCTGCAGTATGTCTAGAGTATGTAGAAGGCCCCATAGCGGACTACCGATATTTCCTATAAAAAGGGGGAGAAAATCATCTAGATCTCAGTATGAGTCCAGCAGCCGTGGTGTACAGACCTCTTCACCCTTGGTCTTGGTCTTCAACATCATCAATTGTTCTGCACCATGGATCATGACACAGTCCATATGGTGCTGCGATCATTCATCACCAGAACCAAAACCTGTTCAGACTGTTTCAAATTTTATAGAGAAGGAGAAAAAGGAGATGTCCAAGAGCTGTGTGGGTCTAAGGATGGATTGTGAGAAGAATGGAGTTTGGACTTTATGACCAGTTGATGGTGGAACTGAGGAATGAAAACACTCGTGCATTCCAGCATTTCATGAGGATGGCACCAGCCATGTTTGACGAAGTTGTAGACAATCTGAGACCCAGGTTGACCAAGCCTAGCACCAACTTCCGTGCAACCTGGACTGAAGGTGGCACTGACTCTGCACTACCTGGTCTCTGGAACCACATACAGAAACATGCAGTATGCGTGGAGGGTGCCACACAACAGCATCAGCAAAGTGGTCAGAAAAGTGGTGCAGGCCATCATTGAAGAATACGTGGAGGAGCTGCACAAGTGCCCCACCACTGAACAAGGCTGGAGGAAAGTTGCAGAAGAGTGGTATCAGAGGTGGAACTTTCCCCACACCGTTGGAGCTATAGATGGGAAGCACGTGGCCTGCAAAGCTCCAGCCAACTCAGGGTCCACTTATTTCAACTACAAGGGCTTCTTCAGTATCATCTTCTTTGCCATGGTTGATGCTGACTACAAGTTCATGTACATCAATGCTTCAGGCAACGGGTCAGCTTCAGAAGGCCAGGTATACAATGCTAGTGACCTCAAGGAGGGGCTGGAACGCAACCTCATCATGGGTTTTCCAGATCCAGACCCCCTACCCAATGACACACACAAAATGTGCCCTACTTCATCATTGGTGATGACACCTTCTCCCTCAGAACCTACCTCATGAAGCCATACAGTTCAAGATACCTCACCCATGAAGAGAGGATCTTCAACTATAGGCTGCCCAGGGCAAGACGGGTGGTGGAGAACACCTTTGGCATCCTGGCCAACAGGTTCCAGATACTTCTCACCACCATGCAGCATGAGCCACATACTGTGAAGAGCATCGTTGAAGCTTGCTGCATCCTGCACAATCTCATGCACACCCGCTACCCAGTGTTGCAGAACAGACTTGTGGACCATCAACAAGGCAATGGAGACATGGAGACTGGTGAATAGAGGCAAGGGTGAAACCTGATCAACACTGTGGAAGTACCAGGCCCCATCACAGCTTCATGTGAAGGGAAGAAGCAGCGCAACTTATTGAGACACTGGTGCAACTCCCCAGCTGGAGCAGTGGAGTGGCAAGACAGGATGATAGATGATTAATGGATGCTTCCTTCAGCCTGTCTCATAACACTGATGAGATTGTGCCATGTATGTTGAGTGGTCCTACAATGAATAGGGCATTAATAAAGAGTTGTGTTTATGTTGAAATGTGTTGATCAATTAATAAATTGTTATTGATAATAAAGGTCCATATGTGTGGCAGCTGGGAGGGTGGACCATACAGTCCCACTATGCTTGCACTGGAGGTTTATCTATCCCACAACTATCCTTATCTATCCCACAAGCATGCAAAGGCTTAACCATTTGTTCAAGATTTTCACCAACACTTTATTAAGTAAAAAAAAAATGAACCAAGTGTCTCAAGCAAAGATAACCTTTATTAACTTTCTTAGGTAACCTTTATGACTTTATTAAATAAGCAAAATGAACCAAGTAAACTGAATTAAGTATGTTAAGCAAAGATAACATTTATTGACTGTCTTAAGTAAACTGTATGACTTTATTAAAAAATCAAAATGAACCAAGTAAAGTGTCTTAAGCAAAGATAAAGTGAATATGTAAAAACTCAATCTCTCACACGATTCTCAGTCACTCTGAGTCATGTCCATGGTCTCAGCTGTTTAGCAGGCAGGGACTGTGGAGGTGGCTGTGGCTTGAGTGCTGGTCTGAGGCGCCATTGGGGTGCTTGGCCCCGAGAGTACAACAGGAGATGGTGTGTTCAGGAAGCTCTCAGAGAGCTGACTCAGTCCTGTGAGGTTGAGAGGCCCTTCATCAAGTACCTGGGATGTCAGGCACAAGACTGATGACAGATTGTCCATTGAGGGGCTTGGCTGTGGGGTGGAGGAAGGAGGAGTGTAGTGGGGCTGTCTGGTCTGCATCTGGGTGAGGTGTGGTGTGCAATAAACCTGGGCCTGGACTGGAAAGGTCTGTTTTTGCTGTGGGAAGTCCTCGTAGTCATAGCCTTGGTAGGTGAGGGGCTGTTGAAAGCCATGGAAGGGCTGTGACATCGCCTGGGGTGGAGGAGCAGACCTGGACTGGATAGGAGCAGCTTCACCTGGGCCTTGAGGTTTGTGCAGAAGTGCTGTTATCTTCTCCTTCATCATCTGGTACTGGGCCTCGGGCAGGTCCCTGAGGATGTGGCCCACGTAGGTGATGAAGGTGTGGCAGCCCAATGATCCTTTGTTCAAGTTGACCAGCTGAGAGAGAAGTTCTGTGCTGGTCTTCATTGTGTCCCTGATCTCCAACAGGACACTGTGGTTCTGGCCCTCCAGTCTGCTTCTCTGCTTGCATCCTCTGAAGCTGGGTGTGGGTGTGGGTTGGCCTCTGGTGGCTTCTGCTTCTTCCTCCATTTGTGACAGGGGATCCTCCAAGTCGGCCGGCATGGGGAGTGCAGCTGTCGGGGGGGGGTCTCTACCATGGGGCCCTCTGAAGACACCTGCCTGGACAGGCTCGCTGGCTCCTGGCTGGAAGAGGACTGGCTGTCCGTGGACTGTCTAAGGGAAAGGGGTGTCAGAGGGGCTGCTCCTCGGTGGTGGATCTCACCCTCCAGGAAACTGCACTTGGCCATGACGTATATCTTCCGGACAGTGAGCTTGACAGCGGCCTGCCCAGAATTTTTGAGGTGTAGCTTGCCATACCAGGTTTGCATGTGCTTCTACCATCCAAGGAGTACATCTGCAGTGTTCCCCAGGCTCTCTGCCTTGTCTCTCTAAGCTCCCTGCTTCTTCTTGGTGTCGTGATAGAGTCTGTGGCCCTTTCTCCAGAGGTACTCGTTCTCCCTCAGTCATTCCAGCACCTCATCTTCATGCTCCTCGGAAACAGTGTACTGTTTCCTCTCTCCCTTCTCCTTCCTTTACCTCTTCCTCCCTCTGGCAGGGGCTTCAGCAGGGCCTTCGGGGGCTTGAGGACCAGGGCCTTCAGGGGTTTGAGCAGCAGGGCCTTCAGGGGCTTGAGCAGCAGGGCCTTCAGGGGCTTGAGCAGCAGGGCCTTCAGGGGCTTGAGCAGCAGGGCTTTGAGGGCCTTGGGGCTGGTCCACCACAGCAGCAGCAGCAGCAGGAGGAGGAGGTTCAGAGTCAGTGCCAGGGGGTGGGATGCTGGTTCTGTCCTTGCCAGGGCTGGAACGAGTAGGCATGGGCTTTCGCTTTTTCCCTGACTGACGAAACATGGTGTTCCTCCTGGATGTGGCAGCACGTCTTTCCCTTGAATGCTGACTGCGTGCATGCTGCATCCTTTTATATCTGCGGACCTGATGGAATTCATACTCCCCGCATGCGCAGTGAACACTTTGCATCCGATATACATCCGCGTGGCATCCGCTTTGCTTCCTATAGGTGTCTGTGATGCATCCACTTCATCCGTTATACATCCGCCCCTTCCGCTATGCATCCACTTTGAAATTCTCCCCCGGAACCCCTTTGGAGGTGTCATCTGCTTCCATCCGCTGTCATCCGCTAGGCTTCCTATGAACATCCGCTTAACATCCCCGCTACATACTACCTACATCTATTTTTTCTGTTCTTTTCCATTCTGTTTATGCAAATTTTCACCACTTTTTGAAGTGGATGACAACGGATGGAGCCACCCTCAAAATTTTGCTCGTCCGCTGTGTCCTTTATGCGTACATTTTGCATCCGTCGGCCAGTGGAAGCTAGCCTTAATAGGAAGAATGAGAAGAATAATAATGATACCTCTTAGTAAATAGTTTGACCGTGCTGTGGGAATTAGTTGTTTAGCAGAGTGATGGCATTCAGAAAAAAAAAACTGTCTTTGTGTCTGGGGGAAGGGGGGGCTGTGCTAATTGTACAGGTATCTGATGTGATTTTGCCTGTTAAGAAGCTTATGATCTATTTACATGGTCAAGTTCAGCTAACTGATTTAGTTTAATGAGAAGAATATCTGGACTGATTGTATAGAATGCTGAGCTGAAGTGTACAAAGATGACCCTTGCATAGGTCTTTTGAGATTCAAGATGTTGTAGGATCTAGTGCAGAGCCATACTAACAGCGTCATCTCTCAATCTATTTGCTTGGTAGGCGAATTGTAAGGGATCTAACAGATGGGCCACCACCAGCCATTCAAAGGTTTTCATAACTACAGATGCAACGAGTCTGAAGTCATTTAGTTCCTTAATAGAGGGTTTCTTTGACTGGAATGATAGTAGAACATTGGAAACAACAAGGAATGGGGTGAAGATGGGGGCCAGTTGGTCAACACAAGCTTTTAAGGAAAAAGGAGTTATCTTGTCTGGGTCTGGTGCTTTTCTTGGTTTTTCTCTGTGAAATAGATATTGCACCTGATTTTGTAATCACCAAAGGTGGTGGGCCCAATGAAATAGGGTCAGTTGTAGGAGGCTTGGCTGTTGTTGGTGTGTCTAATATGGTGATTGTGGAGATAGGTGGCAGTAGTTTTCTCTCAAATCTACAATAAAACATACTCAGGTCAGGTAAGGAAGAAAGAGCATCAAAGATGATATTCAGCAGGTTCTGACCAGTTCTGGAGAACCGGTAGTTTTGAGAAGTTCAGAGAATCAGCAAAGACCACCTCTGACTGGGCCCACCCCCTCCCAAGTCCTAGCTGATCGGCTGAGTCTTCTTTTGTTGCCTTGCACAGCAGAAAGGAGCTGGAAAGCAAGTTAGTGGGGGTGGGAATGGAATTTTGCAGTAACCTTCCCCTGGAGCAGGGTGGGAATGGAGATTTTAGAGTATTCTTCCCCTGCCATGTCCATAAAGCCATGCCTTCCAAGTCATGCCCACAGAACTGATAGTAAAAAAAATTGAATCCCACTACTGAAGATAATGATACAGAAGGACAGGATAGGAAGGTATTCTGATGTCCTCTTCTACCTTTCCACAAGGGAACTAAATGGGAAAACTAGGAAGAAGCTGCAATTTGCTGCCACTTTCACTGCTTTTTCCCCACCTGTTTTTCTGTTTAATGTAAGGAAATTTTTCTGAAAGTCTGACTCAGAGGGTCATGCATTTGTGTGTGTGTGTGTGTGTGTGTGTGTGTGTGTGTGTTCGTGTGTGTATATGCAAACATGAACAGTCTTCTGCAGCATATAAAACAGTGAACCATTTCATTAATGAACATTTATGAACAGAGCATTTTTATATTTTTTCCATTAGAATTTATGTATTGAATCAAAAGAATACTTTGAGATTGCAACAACATTCTCCATTTGAGACACATATATTTACAATTGCAAATATATTGCACATTGTTTTATATTCCACTACATCCTGTATTAACCATACAAATTCTTGCACTGCCATACAATATCCATTAAAAGTAAAATAAAGTGATTCCATATTTGTGCAGATTTTTTTATTTTTTAAACCTCAATTTTCTATGTATGCAGTCAATAGGTAGCAAATTTTTCATTTGGAAGTGCTAAAGATCAGCAAAAATGAAATTGCTGTAGAACTGACCTTTCTCCTTCATGACTGACTGCCAGATCTATAACTGGAAAAGAAGATTAAGGACTCTATAGCAATATAAATTAACTATTGAACAGGTTCTTTTCTAAAACTGTTAGGTTTGTATGTGAATATTTTTAGTGAAATGTTCCCGTGTTCCCAGATATTTAAGTTTACACTTTGTGATCGAATGTATTGTTTATAGATGGAATTATTTTACTTATAGCTCTTTTAGACAACCTTTTAAAACACTTTCTGATATAGTTGTAATCCTGAATAATTGGTAAACTCTAACAAGTAGTTTTCCTTAATGGGAATGCAAATCAGATAAGGAATCCTGAAAATTCAATGGATGCAAATTATTCATGTAACTATATATCAAAATGAACTTCTTTATTTATTAATTTATTTTATTAATTTATTTTATTTATTTGATTTGTCAATTGCTTACAAGATAATAGGCATAAGTATATACATAGTCATGAATACATGAAATGGGTACATATAAGAAAAATAAAAAAAACAATAGGACAGGGATGGTAGGCACGTTGGTGCACTTATGCATGCCCCCTACAGACCTCTTAGGAAAGGGGTGAGGTAAATAGTAGACAGTCTAAGGTTAAAGTTTTTGGGGAAGAAACTACAGAGTCAGGTAGAGTATTCCAGATATTGACCACTCTGTTGCTGAAGTTGTATTTCCTGCAATCAAGTTTGGTGCTGTTAACCTTGAGTTTGTATCTATTGTGTGCTCTTGTGTTGTTATAGTTGAAGCTGAAGTATTCATTGACAAGTAGGACATTGCAATGTATGATTTTATATGCCATATTTATTTTTATTTTTTTTGAAAAATTTTTTATTAATTTTTTAACAAACAAAGATATACTAACAAAACACAAAACATAGAAAACATAAAATATCTTTTTGGACGGCAGTTTGATCCCGAGTTACATCTTTTTGTACAGACATAAATTCAAGTTCATGCTTACTTTTATATAGCAATTCCATTTCTTATTTACTATTTTACATTTTCTATATAGCTTCTCCCCTCTTTTCACTCTCTTAATTCTATTATATTTATTTCATCTCAATTTAAATCATTATACTTATTATATCTTTTGTCTGTTCTGTTTCAGCTGTCTATTATTTTTTCTCATTAACACAAAATTTCTTCTGTAATGACTGATTGGAGTATAATGCCTTGTCATACTTATCCTTCCCCTAATTTTAAAGCTTAACATAACACATAATTTTCATTCGGATTCTGCGTAATACATTCTAAAAATAAACTCAATATTTTAAAACAGAAAGAAAAAAGTTTTTTTTTATATATATAATATAATTAAAACAATAATCCATAGCAATTGAGATTATATCATTAAAATTAATATTCATTTAAGTCTTAAACATTTTACACAATCCTTTCTAAATAAATATCATACTTCTATGGGAACATTTATAGATTTTGCTTAGTTACTTTCTTTAATTCAATTCTCTCATATTTAATTTCATTTATTTTATTTAAAAAAAAAAATTCGCTAAGTTACATTAAATATTTTGTCCCATTTTATAATCATATATTATTCCAATTTTCTAACATTATTTCAAATACAGATACAACAACAAAATCTTATGTACCTTTGCAGAATCTCTTTTTCAGTTATATGTTTACCCATTATCTCTAAATAAAATCTGTTTCTTTACATCTAGTTTCAAACCTTTGTAGCTTCTCTTCCCTTCTTTCCTCCCTTGTTTCTCCCCTCTACCCTTTTTACCCCCTTGTCTCTTAATCTCCACCCTCTTGTGTATTCCTCTTTTCTGTTGCTTTCTGATATTGTGTCCACTTTTCACCTTGTTTTTCCCTTTTTTGGTTGTTTTTTTAAGTCTTAAATTCTCCATTCTCTTTCTCCTCTTTCCCCTTTCTTCCCCAAATAAAGTTGCTTGTTCATTAAGGATGGTTTCTTCTTCATCCCAATCTTCTTGTTCTTGTAGTTTCTCATATGTAGAAATTGCCATTTCTAAAAAATGAAAAATAGAGCCAAAAGAATCCTTCCCTTCTTGTTTCTCTTGATTATATTTTATAAATTCTATTTTCAGTTCATCCATAAGTAATGCCATTGTAAAAAAAAGAAAAAATTTAAATGACCCAAATGATTTTAATCATTCAAATAAGAATTTCCAAAAGTCCCAAAGTCACCAAGCAATCCAAATACACACAGTCTATTTCATTTAACACTTTCTTCTTTTTCTCACTTTTTTTTTCATTTTAATGCTTCAAAAAACTTCAAATTCTTTTTGACCTTCAATCCATCTGATAGAGTAGTCAATTATGATCCAAAATGGAAAAATACAATAATAAAAAGGCCCAAAAAATCAAAGAAGAAAAAGGATATATATGGACTGCACACTGCACTTTATTTATTTATCCAAGGCTCTTATTATGACTCTCTTCTCCAGCAGCTTCAAAGCCAAGCCTCAAGTGTTGAGATGTTGATAAGAGTCCAGGAAAACACCTGTAATAATATTTTTCTGTGCTCTCCCTCCATCTTATCACATTAAAATGTCCTTGAGAAAGAGTGTTTATACATTTCTCCCCAATTCAAATAAAGTACTTTCAAGCCTCTAGTTGGCAGTGTTGCAAGTGTTGCAATACTTTTTACCCCCTCAGCCAGAAAAAAGAGTAATGTATACAAAACTCAGAAGAAACAAAGGGGGCCTCTATCCTAAAGAAAATTAAAAAATCAAAAGAAGCATAAAAATATATATAAGAACAAATTCAATCTGGTTACCTACAAAGTCACATTAAAGTCCTCAGAAAAGAGAAAAAGAAATAGTAAGGAAAGAATCCAAGCCTCAATTTGACATCACTTAAAAAACGCCGCTCAACCAGATTCCAGTCAAACAAAAATAAAGCCACAGGTTTCTTCTTTGTTCAGGATATCCTTTCAGGTCTCAGCCAATTTGCAATACAAAAGAAGTTTCTCACCCAGCCGACACACCCTCTCTCCAGCCACTTTCTTTTCGGAGCTGTCCCGACTTCAGCAGCTTTGGAGGCTGCCTTTCCACCGCCAGCAAAAGGGCTTCTCCCGGATCAAACCAGAGATTTGCGATATCTCTGGGATCCTGGGACTGTGCCCTTCACGATCCCCGTCTCTACGGGACAGTTTAGGTCCGTTAGGACCGACCAGGGGTGAAAATATCAGCTGAGATCTCAGAGCTCCGAGATCTCAGCTGTAGCACCGAGACGAAGCTCCGCCTTCTCCTTATATGCCATATTAGATCAGACTGAAAACGGCATAATTCAAGGTTTTCCAGGTCTAGAATTTTCAATTTCAATAACCAGTCAATTTCTGGTTAATCAACAAACCAAGATAATTTCACGCTTTGTTAGAATGATATATGAAGAAGTTATAACATTTTAATGTTATAAATAATAATCATAATAATGATATACCTCAAACTATTATATTTAAATATTGTGTTATATTAAAACTGAATTTATTCATAGTGTTTCATGAGTCATTGTTAAAAAAAATGTTTCATAGTAAAGCTTAGCTTCTACTGAGAAAAAAATCTAGACCAGAATAACTATTCTAGCAGTTTTTGAAATGGTGGTGAATCTTTCAAAAACGTTTATAGAGATTGTATTGTTGGCAGCTCAATAATGCATTTTTACAATCACTCAGCAGCAATGTGAATGATTTCAGCAATATCTCATCGCAGCCATAAAATGGCTTGCTTGAATTTTTATGTGCTTCCTTCCCTTTCTTGAAAGAACTACATCTAATTACTGCAGCTATAGGCTCAAACTCTCTGAAATGAATAATATATGAAAGGGAATTGTATGGGCTTGATTCCAAGCAGCAATGCTACTAAGCCATTAGATTTGTATTAGAACAAGACTGTAGATGTAGAGATATTTTTGGTGATGATGTGACAAATGGTTCTTCATTGCACATTGCCAAAGATAATTATCTAATAATGTTTGTAAAATTTTATCAATCTCATTGCTATAATTGAACTGTAACATCAAATAGTACAGCTAAGCTTCAGTACAAATTATGGAATGATCCATTTTCCATCATTATTTTTGCAAATGTCAAAAGCCCAGGAATTCTTCTTTAGACACATTTTATTGTAGCTTCATAATGATTTCTTCTTTGAGATGAGCTGAATTCATATTCAAGACCAAGAAAGACTTAATCAGAGCCTCTGTACCAATAAAGATGTCCCTATAGAATTATCTTTACATGTAACGGGCGGTTATCAGTAATCCACTGAAGGCAAACATTCTCAAAGTTGCAATTGACATAATAAAATATATTGTCAACATAAATTATAAGCAAATATCATTAATGACTGCGTGTGCAAAAAGGAAAGTACAACAGATATAGGAAAAATATTTTACATGCTAGTAAAATAATGCTTAGGATCATCCAATGAAGATTAGTGACCTACATAGAAAAATGTTATCTTGTGTTTTTTTTAAAAAAAACAAACTTGCTGGTACATAGCATATAATTGAAAATAATAAACAATTCCAAAAAGAAATTAATATGTGCTTTATTTATTATAGAAAAGTCTTTGATTGTGTTGACAACATCAAACTCTGGAATGTACTCAGAAAAATAGATATCCCAGAACCTCTCATTGTCATCATGAGAAACTTACATACAAGTGTTGGTTGTGTTACTACTTATACCATATATGAATAGAACATTGTAAACTAGACTGACTTCAGGCTGGAAAAAGAAAGAGACAAAGCATCCTAGTCTCCCCTTATTTTTCAACTCCTTATACAGAATATATATTAAGGGAAGTTATATTGGAAGAAGATGAGTATGGTATAAAAATGGAGAAATAAACATCAATAATCAATTAATTATGGACATTAATTTGGTAGCTGAAAATGCAAATAATTTTCAAGCCTACTCCTGAAAATCAAAGAGCACAATGAAAAAAAAAAATAGAATTAAAATATACAGAAGTTCAAATTTATGACAAATTTATGACTTAGAATTGACAATGAACTATTGAAGTGTTTTTAGCTTCTGCCTTTAGAATCAACCATCAAAAATAAAGGAACAGGTGGTAGAAAATACACTGCAGCTAGCACTTGGTACAGTAGTCATGAAGATCTTGGAAGAGATATTCAAATGCTGTGAAATGTGTATATCTACAAATATCAAAATAATGTGAGCCAAAGTGTTCCCTGTGACATTCTATGAAAACAAAAGTTGGATTCTAAAGAAATATGATACAAAGAATATCATTGTGTCAATAAGGACTAAATGATGAACTATGGGTTGCCTTAAGCACAAGGAGAAGAAATTTGTGTTTCAAATCTTAATTCAGAAATGCATTTATCCATTAAATTGTCCAAACAGCAAAAAGTATCGTGCAATGAAGCCTGTTTTGCTCCCCTTTTTCTGTGATGGAAAGTAACAATGGAAAGTCACAAGGATTGTGGGTATCAAGAATGGTGTTTCAATGTTTTAAAAGCATCCTCTATAGGGGTGAAATTTTGCTCATATTTCATATCCATACAGTATTTACAGAAAAGATGAATAAGCCCATATAGCTTTCTTTGCTTTCCAAACAAAGATTCAAAGTCACGTCATAAAAGAGTTTTAAGAAGAAGTCGACAATCCAATTGGATATCCTTTCAGAAACATTTACTTACTTATAGAGAAACAGAATGAACAAGGGAGAGTAAAACAGCAATAGGAGCTAGAGCAATTTCCAACTTCCTGTCAGCTTCCCCATTGAATTTCCTTATTGGAATCTGGCAGGGAAAATTTAAAAACTTCCCTTCCCTTCCAGCTGGCAAGAGAGTGTCTGTTGTGAGGTAAGAGAGGTTTGTGGGATAATGAAACTGCATGGGAAACTTTATTAGAAAGTTGAAAATGAGGACAACAGTGCAATAGCAACCAGTAGCACTGAAGCAGCTACAACTTCCCCAAATTTAATTTCCTCTGGAGCCTTGATTCTCAGATTTTGGATTTATTCTGTAAGTTAGCCCATTTGAGATACATTGATTAAAAAAATGGTGGCTTATATTATTCCATGTTGCCCATTTAAAGGTCAAAACAATGTGCATTTTAATTGTATATAGATTTAGCATTTAAAATAGGGATGTCAAACTCATGTTGTCGTGTTGTCATGCGACTTTTTTTCCATCACTAAAATGGGTGAGTGTGGCTCTGATGATGCATCCGGCCTGTGGGCCATGATTTTGACACTTTTTATTTGGAAGAAATTGGAATCAATCCCACTTCCTGGTTTTCATGCAGCTAGAAATGCTAAAATCTGGCTTCAGCTGCTTAGAGAAGAAAAGCTGTAAGAAAGTCTTTAGGAAGCTATTTATTGCAGCTTTAGCAAAATGTACAAGCTATTTTACACAACTATGTCATGTATATAATCCATAGACAGTTGATAGACACAATGTACTTCGTGCAGAAGTAGTGCACAAAGTATATTCTATTTTTAGTCTAATTTTTCTGCCACTTATAGTGATTTTCACATAAGTTTATTATTATTATAAATATATTATTATTTATTTATACAATTTATTGGCCACTTAACTCTCAATGACTCTTGGTGCATGCACACACACACACCTGGAAATAATACAAAAACAAAATCCCAAAACAAACCTAGGAAAGGTACAACTTTCCTTCTGCCGCAGAGCATGGGAGAAAGGCAGATCTTTAATAGCTTCCTGAATGTTTAAATCTTTACATTCTTTAGTCTTTCAATTCTTCTACCAGAAAAAAAACAAAGTAAGAAATGGATAAATTAAATATATATACAACTAAAAAGACATTTCCAATCCTTGAGCAACCATATCTTAGTAAACAGGGTTACTGTCACAAGGAATTATGAATATTTTCATTCCCAACAAATGTCTAACATATTATACATTTGTTAAATACTTATGCATTTAAAATTATTATTTATTTGCATTCCAATTCCAAAATATTGGGCAGGACTACAGCTAATGAAAAATAATATTTAATTATCAAAATAAATTTCTTCTATATATGGCACATTTGTAAACTTGATTGATCTTAAATAAAGATAAATAAACATGCAAAGCATTATGTTACACACAAAACTTTTTCTTCAAAACACTTAGAGATTATAATTTCTGTGAATTTACTTTCTTTGAATTTACCTATACTCAGTAAGATTGATGGGTTACTCTTCTGTCAGTCTTCACTATGTGTAGGAGATTATACAGGTAATTCCCAGGTTATGAGGGTGACTGTTCGAAGTTACACGTTAAGCACTCCTTAACATTCGTAGTCCTGAAGCTACGAATCTTGCAGCACCACAGTAGTTGTTCATCCTTACAAAGAACAGCAGAAGCTCTGCTACATTCATCCTGCATGTTGCCGGCCAAAATGAAGATTCCAATGAGCAGATTTGCCCCTCCAATGCTCCATTCGGGCCTCTAGAGGCCTTGCCTGGCATGTTGCAGGCCAAAATGGAGCTTCTGAGGAGCAGACCGACCCCTTAGAAGCTCCGTTTGGGCCTCCTGCTCCCCACAATTGCTTTCTCTCCCACCCAACCTGCTGCACTGGGTCACTAACCTTGTGAATATCTAACAAGCAACCTTCAACTGCATGCGCCCCTCTGCAGTTCTATTTGGCCCTCAGCGTGCATTACCCTGCCTGTTGCAGGCTAAAGTGGAGGGTCAGATCCAGCTCTCCAACACTCTGTTTGGCCCTCTGTGAGCCTTCCCTGGCCCATTGTATGCTGAAATGGATCCAGCCCTTGGAAATTCCATTTTGGCCTATGGTGGGATGGGAAAGACCCATGGAGTACCAAATGGAAAGGATTCACCCCTCAGAAGCTCCATTTCAGGCAGCAACCTGCTTGGCAAGGCTTGCAGAGGCCTGGATGGAACTGCAGAGGGGCACACATTGTTGAAAGGCTGGAGAGGAGACTGCTTACTAGATCTTCACAAGTAAGTAATCCTGTGTGGAGGTTGGGAGAAGTAATTATGGGGAGCATGAGGTATTTCAATCAGTCAGAAAGGCCTTAGGTTGTCTTAGGCAGGTGACCTGTTCTATCAGTAGAACCCCATGACTCTCCACACCCTGAAATATCTCATGTGCACTTAATGAGCCTTGCATTCAGTTAGCTAATGCGTAGGTGAAAAGATGGATTGATCCCATTCAAGGTATGAGATTCACTCCCATTAATCCTTGGGTAATGAATGGAATGGAATATGCTCCATTCCATTTGTAACTTGAGACTATCTGCAGTCAATAATGGAGAGCTCCAGTGATTAATTTTCCTTTGCATCAAAGAACGCCTTTCTTCACTTCCTTTCCTTATTTGCACCTCTTGCCCATTCATTTTTTCTAAAATTGTATACTAGATTTAATAAAATCTATTTCTTTTCCTATCAGATTGCTTTGAAACTTCCTAACCCTGCAAGAAAGAACTTCAAACTTTATTTCTTGTTGTTCAGAAGCGGAGTGGCTACCAAAAATGTGAACATAGGAAAAAAAATTATATTTTTTGATCCAAAGGCAAAGCCAGTAATCTTCTGGAATAGAATAGAAATAGAATTAGAATAATTTTTGTTGTCACTTTGAATGTACAATAATTGGCATACATCAAAATGAAATTTCATTGCATATAGCTTTCAAAGGTTCATCACTTCCATTATACACTACATAAATATGACAAAAATAAATAAATAAATAAATAAATAATGCATATACCTACATATATTATATGACACAGAGAAACTACATAGTCCAGTTCACATGTATACATGTACATGGTGAGAAAACCGAATCTTTATGACACAGAAGGCATAGGGAACAAAACTGTTATGGAATATGCTAGAAATACTTTGAAACCTCCTGCTAGAGGGGAACAATAGAAACAGACTATAAAGTGGGTATAACAATGTCTCTAACAATGTCTCCAACAATGTTTTGAGGTCTAAGCACATAGCACTTATAAGCAGCATCCCGAATAACAGAAATCGAGCTTCCTATAATCTTCTTGGCTGTCCTCACCACTCTCTGTATAGATTTTCTATCTGACACATTGCTGCCACCAAACCAAACAGTGATGCAGTTTGTTAAAATACTCTCAACCATGTTTCTGTAAAAAGTGGCCAGGACAGAAGGAGAAAGATGTATTCTTCTCATCCAACACAGGAAATAGAGGTGCTGGTTTGCATGTTTCATGAAGGATGATGTATGGAGAGACCAATTAAAATTGTTAATTATCTGCACCCCCAGATACTTAAAACTGTTGACCACCTTTACAGCTGCATCCTGCAGAATGTTGAATTAGATTAGCTGGACTATTATTGTTAAATACGCAGGTTGTTCTTTCCATTATAAAATTGCTTAACTAGATAAGCAGTTATGATTATTATAATCTCCATGATCCACACAGGTATGCTTATAGGAGAAACATGCAAGTGGTACATTGAACCATAAACTAAAAGCCAAAAATCATATACATGGAATCCATCTGTGAATGATGATTATCTCTCTCTTGATCTCATAAAATGTGTAAAGAATTTCTCCAATATTTTCCAAAGAAGTTAAGGTAAAGGTCATGCTTACCGTCCCTGTCCTATTGATTCTTTTTATTTTTCTTATATGTATCCATTTCATGTATTCATAACTATATTTATACTTATACATATTATCTTGTAAGTGATTGACAAATCAAATAAATCAAATAAAAAAATAAAATAAATGAAAGGTAAAAGTAAAGAATTTCTACAATGTTTTCCATCGAAATTTCCCTTTAAGAGAAGCAAGATTAGATGCTTAGTTTCTTTGTTTTTCCATTTTGATTTGGCTACTATTTTGCTTCCAGAACCCATGATAGAATATTTGGTGGAGAATGTAAAATGTTTTTTTTTTTCTTCTAAAGAAATAAGAAAATGAAAACTGTTATAAATTTCCTGAAGAAGAATAAAAGTACCGTTTTAGGAACAGTTGGAGAGCTTTGGATTTCACATGTATAATTTACATATAAATATGTCCCATTTTGTTTAGTAATAGTTACTTCCATGGAAGTGCGTATAGAACGAGAGCCTAAGTAGTGTTCCTGAATTATTACGAAGAAACTAATGGAATCAAATGATAATTTCAATTGTCCTGCTTTTGTCGTTTTTAATTCATGGGGTGAAGCTGAAATAGTATTTTTATAGTTGCTATTTTCTAATTTTGTACATAAAGCATTCTTATTAGCTATGTCTACTACTTCTAAGTGTATTATATTTTAAATTAATGTATTCATGTTTTTGTGACTTTTTAACAGGCAATAACTTCAAAGTGGCTTTGCGAAGAGAGATATTACTACAAGAAAACAACAGTAAGTGTTTTAGTTTACTATAATTTGTTTCACAAAGATATTATGTCATTTTTGTGGTATTACTTGAATTAATTTTTAAAAGGCATTATAACTAGCTTTCTTTAGGCTACAATATCCTATCAAACCTCTTAAAACATTCTGGAGCATGTTGGTCCAACTCTGCAGTTTTAAAATATATGACCATATTTGTTTGTTTGTTTGTTTGTTTGTTCATTGTAGCCTGCCTTGCCCAGCTTTGACTTATCAGCTGAGAATTAACTTTAACTCATGTATACTGTGTTTGTGATCTTGCACTGGGATAGGAAAGCCAAGTTAGTTGAAGTCCTTGCTTCATTAGGTACTTCATTTGATGACTTTATGTCAATTGTATTCACAACATTGTTCTCATAGAGCTAAAAGCTTATATATACATATAACATTGTGCTTCCAAAGGAAAGGGAGGTTATAAATGTATAATACATAAATAAAACAGGTATTTAGGGAAATGGTAAATTGCTTACAAATACAATACTGAATGTTTGTCTTGAATGTAATTTGGCAGTCGTTGAGCTCTGGGATGAAACAAATCCCTATATTGGCTGAAAAACAAACATATTAAAATCATAATTAGCTTAATAATTGCTAAAATAAAATATGGTACTGACCAAGATAAAAATTACGTTTACACTGAAATACCTTCTGCTGCAATACTGTTGACAGAAATTAAAATACTGACTTTAACAATATATAAAAAAGGAATGTATAATCATTGTTAGAGACACCAAGATACTCTTGTAAATACATGCCAGTTAACAACTACCTGAATTTTGATCATACTGGGATCATCATAAATGAAAAAAACAGTAGTAACTCACTTTTTTCAGTGCACTCATAATTGTTAATAGTTGTTAAATGAATGTTTATATGTCGAGGTCTACCCATGCATTACTTTTTCTCTCGCACTCATAAGTAATATAATGTACAATTATACAGCAGCTTCACAATTTTTTTCTCCAAAATAATCCTAAACTGTCAGAGCATACACAGTGCCAAACTGTTAAAAGGTAACAGCTCCTCCTCCTCCTCCTCCTCCTGCCTTCCCTTTTCTTCTCCCCCTCCCCCTCCCCCTCCCCTTTTCCTTTCCTTCTCTTTCCTCTACCTCAAATAACCTAACCTACTAACAAATCAGTATAATCAACCTAAAGCCCATGTCACACTGGCCAACAGATGCAAAAAGGACACAGCGGATGAACAAAATGTTCCAGACGCGGAACAGAAAGAGCGGATGCGGAGCGGACGCCGAGCGGATGAAGCGGATGCACAGCGGATGCACAGCGGAAGCCTAGCGGATGCCTGGTGTTAATTGTGCATGCGGGGAGGATGCATTGTGTCAGCCCCGCGGACATAACGGAAGCAGCTCGGAAGCAGGTCGCCATTCAGAGCAAAGACCTGCTTCCAGACACATCGACTGCCTTGCCTGCCCTGCCTGCATGTCTGCCTGCCAGCCTTGCTGCCAGCCTTGCTACCAGCCTTGTTGCCAGCCTTACTTGCCAGCCTCCCTGTCAGCCTTGCTGCCAGCCAGTCTGCCTCCCAGCCTTGCTGCCTGCCTTCCTGCCAGCCTTGGTTCATGTCTGCCTGCCAGCCTTGGTGCCTGCCTTGGTGCCAGCCTCCCTGCCAGTCTTGGTGCCAGCCTTGGTTCCTGCCAGCCTCCCTGCCAGCCAGGAACTCCACAACCATGAGGAAGCACAGCAAGCCTCAGCCATCTGCTGCCAGCCCTGGCAAGAGGGACAGGGATACCATCCTGCCCCCTGGCCCTCACTCTGGTTCTGCTGGGGCTTCTGCAGCATGGGCTCGCTCTTCTGGGGCTGGCGCTTCTGCTGCTTCTGCTTCTAGAGGAGCTGATGACAAGCACTCCAGCACCAGCCACCTCCACAGCACCTGCACCTTTCACCCCTGAGACTGAGCGACCAAGAGGAGTGCCAGAGACTCATTTTTGTCTTATAGCTTGTTGTTAATAAAGTCTATTCTAGATTCACACACTTGCTTCATTTCTTTTTTTTAATAAAGTCTTGCTGGAAACTTTTAGAAATGGTTTAAGCCTTTGCATGCTTGTGGGATGGGTAAGGTTAGCTTTGGTATGGGTTAGGATACCTGTGGGATGGTTAATAGCTGTGGGATGGGTTAGGATAGCAGTGGGATAGATAAACCTCCAGTTCAAGCATAGTGTGACTGTATGGTCCACCCTCCCAGGTGCCACACCTACGGTGCTTTATTATCAATAATAATGTAATAATTATCCACACATGTCAACATAAACACAACTCTTCATTAAACGCCCTGTTCATTGTAGGCCAACCAAACATACATGGCCTAATCTCATCCGTGTGATGAGACAGGCTGAAGGAAGCATCCATTAAGCATCTAACATCCTGTCTTGCCACTCCACTGCTCCAGCTAGGGAGTTGCACCATTGTCTCAGGAGGTTGCGCTGCTTCTTTGCTTCATGTGAGGCTCTGTTGGGGCCTTGCACATCCTCAGTGTCTATCAGGTTTTGCGCCTTGCCCTGTTCAGCCTGTAGTTGAAGATCCTCTCTTCATGGGTGAGGAGTCTGGAGGTGTAGGGCTTCATGAGGTAGGTTGTGAGGGAGAAGGCGTCATCCCCCACGATGAAGTAGGGCACATCTTGTGTGTCGTTGGGCAGTGGTTCTGGATCTGGGAAGCCCACCATGAGGTTGTGTTCCAGCTCCTCCTTGAGGTGACTGGCGTTGTATACCTGGGCATCTGAAGATGAGCTGTTGCCTGAAGCATCGATGTACATGAACTTGTAGTCAGCATCGACCATGGCGAAGAGGATGATGCTGAAGAAGCCCTTGGAGTTGAAATAAGTGGACCCCGGCTTTGCTGGAGATTTGCAGGCCACATGCTTGCCATCAATGGCTCCCACGGTGTGTGGGAATTTCCAATTCTGATACCACTGCTCTGCAACTTTCTTCCATCCTTCTTCAGTGGAGGGGTACTGGAGGAGCTCCTCCTTGTATTCTTCGATGATGGCCTGCACCACTTCTCTGACCACAATGCTGATGGTGTTGGATGGCACACTCCAGCCGTACTGCATGCTCCTGTAGGAGGTCCCTGAGGCCAGGTGGCGCAGAGTGAGTGCCACTTTGAGCCCAGGTTCCAGGCTGGGCCGGAAGCTGGTGTTTGCCTTGGTCAACCTGGGTGTCAGGCGCTGCACAACTTCATCAAACATGGCTGGAGGCTTCCTCATGAAGTTCTGGAATGCCTGAGTGTCTTCGCTCCTGAGCTCCACCATCAGCTTGTTGTACAGTCCGCCCTCTGCTCTTCTGGCGAACCATCTTCGGATCCAGACTCTTTTTGGGTGGCTCCTGTTCTTCTCGCAGTAGAGTTCACAGAGCCTGCAGATGGCTTTGCACTGTTGCAGAATGATGGTGGCTTCCGAAAGGACTTTGTTACAATCCACGGTGGACATGACTGGGTGCTGTGGAAGAGGAAGAGGCAGATGAAGGCTGCAGAGGTCTGCACCGCTGGGCTGCTGTTCTGAAAGTGAGATGCAGGCGAGTTGCTCCCTCTTTTTATAGGCAGTATAGATTTTCCGCTAGGCATCCTCTAGGCATCCTGTAGACTTCCTTAATATCCGAGATAGGTCTCCTCTGCGAACATTTTTTCCATTTTAAATGCTTTGCTTCCATTCTTCATCCGCTAGGCATCCATTCTGCATCCATTCTGCATCCGTTCCGCTTCCTCCCTGCGTCTGGGCGGATGGAGTTCTGCGGATGTGCAGTGGATGCCTAGCGGATATAGCGGATGCATAAAGAATGTGTAATGGATGCGTAGCGGATGCGTAGCGGATGCAGAAGGGACGAACTGGATACATTTTCCGCACAAAAGTTTTAGGCAGCCCAAAACTTTCTGAGCGGATGAAACATCAATAAACGTATGCTGGACGGATAGAGAGGAAGCCAAACGGAGGCAGTGAGTACATCGCGTTTTCGAACGGATGGCAAGGTTTTTTGTCCATTTTACATCCTCTTTGCATCCGTTGGTTCAGTGTGATATGGGCTTAAACCTGTGCAAGATCAAGACATCAAACATATTGATTCATTTTCATTAGAAGTGTCCTAAATAAAAAAAGTAAAAATTTAATTGTCGCTTTTGTCATGTGAAGGCTGCTTTGCTCATATAAATACACTTTATAAAATGTGGCTTTCAAAGGTTTTACACTGATTTATTATCTTACATTTAAATCATATTTTCATAATACAATGTATAATATACATAAGTATACAGAATCATATTGTTGCTTTTTGAAAATATTACCTTTATTCATTTAAAATGACATCCAAATCATAAAATATTCAGAAATAATTGTGAAAAAAATGCCCTGTGCCATGGCTGTTCTTATTCCAACTGTTTATGTATGAGATATAATTAATCCATAGCAATCCTTGAGCTCTTTTAATTAATTCATTTATCTAATTTATACCTATTACAATCAACAAACTTTTGTTAATTTACAGTAATGACCACTGGTGTAATTTTTTTTACAATAATTAAGAGCATAAATTAATCAGAGCCTACTTAAGTAAGAACTAAAATAAACATATAAAAAGAAAAAAAAAGTAATTAAGAATCTTTCATAAGTATCCCATCAGTGACAGAAATCATTTAAACAGTTAGGTTTTCAATAATTTTCAGAAGGCCAGCAATAAGGAGGCCAGACTAATTTATGAGAGCGATACAAGAGGAAACTAAACATTATACAAGTGCTACTACTAAAAAGCAGTTGTTCTGAATCTCAAACATGTGTACTTAGTTGAAGTAGGGTTTTACTTTCTCCTGGACATTGGCTGTGTTGTTTCTGTTTGGAGAAGATAGATCCTGAAAGTTCCTTGATACTAAATCATACAGAGTTAAAGGATAACAACTCTGAGCTGCAGTTTGAAACAATTTTATGTATGGCAAAGAATTTGTAATGGAACCTGAAAATCACCTTGGAAGGCAGGGGAAACAAATACTACCTAGGCAATGACATAAAAGGTGCAGTACTGAGTACACAATTGAATAATTGGGGGGGGAAAAAAAAGAAAGAAACTAGAAAGGATCCTCCCTAACTTATCTGGTGGTAAAAAGAGACAGTGAGAGATTTATACTTCCATATTTTCAAAATCCTGTTAATGCAGCCTGATAATAAAATATAATTAATTTATCTTGCTGTGTTTCTGATTTGGTCTACTTGAGAGGCTGACATCAATCTTGCAGATCTGAAACAGCAAATATTCCATTGAATAGAGTAGAATAGAATTCTTTATTGGCCAAATGTGATTGGACACACACAAGGAATTTTTATCCGGTGCATAAGCTCTCAGTGCACATACAAGCAACAAATAGTTATGAGATACTACATAAAGCAATCATCATAAATCATCATAGCTTACTAAATAAAATCACCATAAATCATGAGATACAACAAGTTATAGTCATAAGAATCTAAGAAAATAGGTAATAGATCAGCTGAAAAGGATAATAAATAATACAGCCTTGCTAGGTGATATAAAATTATAAAAGGTTTGTGCAAAACCTTTAAAAGCCTTGCTTCACCGTGTGTGTTCACATGAGTAAAGCAATCTTCATATGACAAACACCATAATTAAATTTTCACTCTTTTTATTTAGGGTATTTCTATAGGTGGAATAATACATAAATAGGTTTGAAATCTTGATTTTGCATAGCTTTAGGTTGGATTTATTGATTTATTAGTAAGATTATTTGCACCCATTTCATCTATTTCTTCCTTGTTCACCCAGCAGGAATGACATATTTTTTAAAGGGAAAAATTACTTTTCATTTTATTATTTAAATTTTTACATGATTATAATTTACAGGCTTATAAAATTCAGACTGGAGGTTTCATTTGACAGTATTCTAATACTGTCTGCAGTGTTTGGCATTAAAATTTATTTTCTTCCTTTTATCATGAGATTGGTTAACACATTGTATATCCTTTTTTCTGGTTTGCTAAAATCAGTTGTAAAGTTGCTATCCATTCCTAATAATTATAACTTTTCCCTTAGGAGATCTGAGAGCTGCAAAACAGGATATAAGCAGGGAAAAGGAGTGATCATTATTAATTCTTGTGACAATCTGTATTAATTTTTCTCAGATTTTTAAAATCTTTTCCCATTTTGAACTGTCATTTTTTTTTTTTTTGCAGTATGTTGTGTGTCTTGAAACCAGCTGGTATTTTAAAAAGACATTTTTGCTAATCCAAGAACCTGACATTGTCAGGTGATAAGTTTTATATCTGTCACTTTTTCCAAGGTGCAAAACCAGACCCTGATTTAATAAATTGGATTACCCTTAACAGTTTGGTACAATGTATGTTGTGACAATTTAAGATTATTTTGGAGGAGAAAATTGAGATGCTGAAGCTCACATGTATAACTATGTTTGTATGTGAATACAAGAGAGAAAAAAGTACATACAGGTAGTTCTCAATCTGAAAATATTTGTTTAAAAACTATTTGAAGTATAACAGCACTGAAAAAAAGTGATTGGTCTCTGCACTCACATTTCTAGCATCCCTAGTTTTATGTGACCAAAATTCAGGCACTGGGCATTTGGTATGAATTTATGACAATTGCAGTGTCCCAGGATCACATTATCACCATTTGTGACTTCCAACAATCAGTGTTAATGGGGAAAGTCATTTTTGCTTAAGAACTGTGTCATTCACTTCATAATTGATTTGCTGAATGGTAAAATTTGTAAAACAGTGCACAATTTACTTAACCACATCACTTAGCGGCAGAATCGTGGTCCTAAATCAAGGACTATCTCTATAAATAATGACAGAGAGAGAACATTGCTGAGTTGTTTAGGTCGAATAAAGAAGACATTTAAATATCAAAATTTTACAAACTACTTAGTAAAATGTAATAGTTCACTTAATTATAATATAATAGTTCTCATGGTTATACTATTGCAATCAACATTTACTTATTTTGGTTTCATCACAGATCATTTCACCACTTTTGTATTTTTATTTCCATTCATTCTACTTGCAGGTTTTTCTTTAGCTCTTTTATATTTTATTCCAAGCAATGCTTTGCAAGCAAATCAAATCAAAACTGTTTGCTTTTACTCTGTCTCTTTTTGTTTTAACTCTTCCTTATTTTTTTGTTTATTTTCTTTTCTTTGAAACTATTTTTTTTCCTAAGTAAAGACATTATATACATGTGTACTGAATCTGTGTCTGTGTCTATTCCTCTTGTTTTCATTTTTCTTATATGCTTTTTTTCTTACCAAAGCCTTGTTTCACTTAAACATATACATAGTTTCCACTACCATATCTCTCACTACTCATGCTGTCCCAAGCAACATGCCCATAATATTTTATTACTTATATTTTCTTTAAATTCAGGTTGTATATTGATCTATCTCTGCATGCTTTATAGGGGCCTTGTACTTTCCTTTACTTCAAGATATTCTATTTTCAGTCTTGTTTCTTTTACTTCTTTCATTTCTTCTTGACACTGTCAGAATGGTCTATCCCACACTCAGGACCACTTATCACTCATGTTTGCTTTACCAATTCTACCAATGATCATTTTTCAGTATGAACACAATCACATTTTTCTATTCAGTCCTGTGCCGTGTGTTTGCTTAACTGTGAATTGAAAACATACATACATCGAAGAAATTATTTGTCATCATAACTCCATCTTTAGTTATTCTAAAGTCTTTTAAATATCCCAAATGCTTTTGCTGCATTCCCCATCACATTTTCCTGATCCATTCATGTCATCTGACAAAATATATTCTTCCCAAATTCCCTGAGTAGTGGTGAATCAGTTACTTAATTTTAAAGAGCTTGAGGCACTGTGAATGAGTTGCCATTTTTTGGCAAGCACGGTGATGTATTCAATTCTCAATTGTTATATTTTTTACTTGCATTAATTATTCAGACCCTGGGTGTGCTTTTGTTATAACAAGAAGTGAGGTAAAGGAAATCTGGCATGAATTCTACCAAAATGAATCTGGCATTTTGCTCCATATGATTGATAAATTTCTAGATTTAAATTCCACAAGTCTTTTTCTATTCAACCGAAAAAAAAATCTTTGCAAAAGTAACTGAAATAATCAGGGGTAGGATATGACAGTGTTAACTACCAGTTCAGGATTTACAAGCTTCCCTTCACGCTGGAGCCGAGCCGCGTGCTGGTAAATTGTCATCAGCATGCTGCCTGCAGAGAAGCAGCCTTTGAAACAGCCCTCTTTTCTTGCTTTTTTAACTGCAGTTGTGCCTCATTTGGCAGCTGAAGTTGAAAAATCAGGAAATAAAGATCAGGTAAGAGCCCCGGTGGGCAGGTGGGTAAAAACTTCAGCAGACATAGAACCGGTTCTATGTCTGCTGCTCTTCAGAGCTACCGGTTCTACAGAGGTGGACAGAATTGGGAGAAACCCACCCCTGGAAATAATAATATGGTAATGGACATTCCTTATGAAATGAAAACATTTCCTAAACTCAAGCATTCTATATATTTATACTGTACTATTTAATAACTTAGGATGCTTTTGTATCTAATTCCTCCCTCACTCCTACTTAACTGTTTTATCTGTTGCTCAGTTCAACCCAACACCATGTACCTAGGATAAATGGAAGATAGCATGCAATAGTGGTTACCTTAAATATTGTCTTCTCACCCAAAACCTCATTTCATTTTCAGGACATGTGCTCAAAATTTACAAAGGATTGTGAAGTAATAATAAATAAAAGTCATTAAACAAGTGGAAAATGGGTTTGCCTGCTAGCCATATACTTTTTTCACTTTTGCCAGGCAAAACGGGCAAAAGTAACAAGCAGTAGAATATCAGAAATTGGGGTATGTCAAAGAGGGACAAAGCTAAGAATGGCTCTTGTGTCTTTGGTTTTCAGTTAATGCATAATACAATTTATCTGGGTATTAAGTACCAATATGGTGAGATATTAATCAATATTAATCAATATTATTCAATGCTTAGAAACTAAAAATTGAATTAGGTTTTCTTTGAAGCTATTTCTAATTTTATCAATGTATTGATGTGCTTTTTAAACTTGAAGTTTATGGATAAACAATTTTTCAGGCTAATTAGTAATTGTCTTACACAATGCATTCATATAAATATAAAAAATTATTATAGAATAAACAAATAATAAATGTATTTCACTTTGAAGAAGTATGCAGTCATTTTTAATTCTGTCATATAGTTGTGCTGGTATTGCAGGATTGATTTTCACACAGATCTAAAATAATATATAATTCTATCTTGTTCACAATGGATTGTATCTTGATATATATTCAGAATAAGCATATTACATTAACTATTGGAAGTAATAGTTGCTCTGCAACTTCACCATCCAGAGTAAAGATATTACTCAACCGGTGTTACTACCAGTTTGGTGATTACGTTTTGCACTCTGCTAAGCAACTAATTCCCACAACACTGTCAAACTATTTACTAAGACTGTATTACTATTATTCTTCTCATCCTTCCTATTACCTGTCTCCTCCCACTTATGACTATAACCTGGTTGCTTGTATCTTTATTACTATATTGTTTTATTAGTTTCCTAGGATGATTAATTGCTTATTTAGTATCCTATGTCTATCACTAAGTGTTGTATCTTATGATTCTTAATGAATTTATTTTTATGTACACTGAGATCATATGACTGAAGATAAATTCCTTGTGTGTCCAATCACACTTGGCCAATAAAGAATTCTATTCTATTCTATTCTATTCTATTCTATTCTATTCTATTCTAT
>BLBF01000039.1:9987381-10115435 GCA_015471245.1 Laticauda colubrina | reverse complement strand
ATTCTATTCTATTCTATTCTATTCTATTCTATTCTATTCTATTCTATTCTATTCTATTCTGATTTTATCCTGTATCTATTTCTCTTGTATTTTAACAGTTTTTAACAGTTACAAACAAACTAATATTACAAAAAGTCAGATTACAGTATAAAAGGTCTGGATTCAGCAGTAATGCTTGTTTGAATTCATGCTGAGGAAACAAACAGGATGCATAGTTTTCTTCATCCAGGAAGAAATTTGTGCTTGTTACATGAAGCCTCTAAACTTCTGCCTATTTCTTTTCCCTGAAGTGAAGTTAATATTTATATTCAGGCTGTAGCTCACAATGATTTAACCTCACAGACCTAGCAAGCATTTTTCTGAGAATTTAAAGAGAAACTGCCTGGAAAACAGCCTTAGTTACAGGAAGACTATATATGGCAAGCTTTCCTGAATGGTGCTCCTTATATTCATTGAATTCCAGCAGAGACTGGATTTCTGCCAGGTGTTAGTTTGCAATAGTTCAAACATGATTTGTAACATTAGTTGCTCAAAATGAGAATCATCAATAGAATTAAGGAACAGGCCAAGGCAACATGTTTTAGAAAGAAAATAAAGATGTTTTATTACTTTAAAAAAGAATACAGTGTAAATCATAACAATGCCACTAAAAGCAGGAGCTTTAAACTTTGGAGCATTTGAAGTATTAACATTTAAAAAGGCTGATTTTTCCCATTGCCTTGAATCACACATTCAGGGATCTCCTCCTTCCCATACAATTCTATAGAAAATTCTATACAATTCTATAGAAAAATTAAATTAATGTAAGATTTACTGGACAAAATTTTCATTTAAAGAAATTTCTTTCTGCTATATGGCATTTATTGATAATAAAAGGTTACAGAATTCAGTTCTAACTTTCAACTTTACTTGGAGAAGGAGACATAAGGAGAAATGACTTCATGTCCCACTTGTAAATGAGAATGAAAAATACTTCTTAGAAGTATTTTTTTTCTCTTATTTAACTTCTCTTTTTCCTTTTTCACTCTTGCTAAGGTGATACATAGAGATATTATTGAAGAAATTTTAAAGAATTAGCCAAATTATATTATTCACTTTAGATAATATTGATAATGTGACTTCAAGTGCAACGTACCCTTAAAAAGTAGATTACCTGCTTTAGAGCCATTTATCATTTAGAAGTTAGGCCTAGCATGGAATGGAAACCACATTAGGAAAACTTGTAGGTAAGTTTATGAAAGAGCTGGAATAGCTTTCTGGAATCTTTCAATGTTTAAGTTGAATTTAGTAGGTCTATCACTGCATCCTTCTGGGCTACCATGGATACAGAGTGCAGTAGTGTTTTTGCTTCTTTCTGAATGTGCAGCTCTAGACCTTATTTTTGAAGGACAGGTCCACCTTTTGGCTAATCCAATATCTTTCTTTTTCCTACAATTCACTATTGACATGAAGCTGCTGGGGAAAATCATATGTCAGTTTGGGGTGAAATTATGCAGATAATAATCATTATTGTGCAGATTATAATGTCATAATTGGCTGGGCCAATTATGTGATGGTCCTGACCCGGTGTCTGGAGCAGAGGTGATATTCAGCAGGTTCTGACCAGTTCTGGGGAACCAGTAGCGGAAATTTTGAGTAATTCAGAGAACCAGCAAATACGACCTCTGACTGGAGATTTTACAGTATCCTTCCCCTACCCACTAAGTCACACCCATAGAACCGGTAGTAAAAAAATTTGAATGCCACTATTGGTCTGGTGGCTGTACATTTGTATATAAAAAACACAAATACCTACAATACTAAGAAACCACCTAGCAGTCTGTCTACTCCAATGGTAACTGGATATGTTAACAACCATAACATAGAATCCTTCTAGATTCACAACTGTGGCTAGATAGGCAGGAAGAGATCATTATATTTTTTTTGAATGGTACCAATCATATGGAACTGCTTTCTGTCACAGTGTTTTAATTCTTACGTGATCAAAATTGTTTAGAATGGATATGGGGTCCGTGTAAATATAATAATGATGCTGATAAGATTGAAATATGGATTTGTATGGTAAATTGATGATTTACAGTGATGTAACATTCCCAATTATTATTTGTTCCAAATAGAAAACTGCAATGAATCTTTTGAATTTGGTAGTATAAAATATTTTTTGTAAATACATGTATTTTTCAAGATATTTGTTTGTGAATTGATGAGTGTTGTTTTAATTGCTATCACTATGTTTTTGGAAATTTTTGCTGGATAACGTTGGTTTGTAAATCAATAGCAATTAGCTTTATTTCTGTGGTAACAGAAATCAACAAAGGTGATATACTCCAACTAATTATGCAATGCCAAAAATGTAAGCAATGAATGAAATCATTGATTAGTAATTCTTGCCACATCAACAATGATCATTACTACTAATGAAACATTATATAATAAGATGAAGTGGCTTAAAAACTAATGTAGTACTATCCTATATTATTGTTGTCTGTAGAATATTTTATCCACTTCTGTGCATTGGGACTTTAAAAGGCTATTGACAAACTGGAATTATTGCCTGAAGAGGAGGAAGCTGCATGTGACGTACCTAGAGATCAACTATTATGGGAAAAAGTTGAATAAATTGTTTATGCTTTCTCTAGGGGATAGCACTTTTCTACAAAAACCTCTTCTTCCTGTTCTTCTTAAGATCATATGTATTCAAAGTAGAAAAGCAAAGATTTAGATCTTAAATATAAGAAAGAACTTTCAGACAATGTCATTGAATAGTCTATGGATCTACAATAGAAAACTGTGTACAGTTTAAGAATGAAGTTTGTTTCCAGCAATATATCTACACATTTCCTGATTTTTTATTACTATCATTTTATGATGATTGCAATAAAATCAGGATAGATAATAAACAACGACTATGCTTTAGTTTTAAAATGCGCTGGATCAGATCTAAGATCAAAATAATAAATATCTTGCTTCCTTTTTATGTGAAGGATTCACACTTGAATTACTGGGCAGTCCAAATATTAGGGCTTAAATATATTAACTAGAGTTACTAATACTGATATGATTTTTAGAAGTCAGTAATCAACATTTAGGAATGTAGCAATAGGTGTTTAGTGAAATGAGTCAAACTACTATGTATCCACTTTCGTTGTGATATATTTCATTCTCATTTGTTTACAAATTTTTTTAAATATTTTTAAAGGGAACATCATATGACATAAAACTTGCAACCTTTCATTTTTAGGAACATAACAAACAATATTTTCTCAGACTGATGTATACCAGACATCACAATAACATTGTTTGCCTGCCTACTCATTTAATCAGGACAGCTGCAGATGTTTGTTTATTCAGGAAGATTTTGTTAGAACTGAATTTAAATTATAAACATCTCCACCCTTCACTGTCATCAATCCCCACATAAAAGTGCAAAGTTTTGTCCTGGATATAGTTACATACTTTTATTCTCTTTTATTATATTCAATCACTGAAGAAAAGAAATATAGAAATCTTACATTTTCTCTATTAAGGATGGCCTCTCCTCCTATCTCAAGAAAGTGAAGACTCTTGAAACTGAGTATTTCCAAAGTAACCTTTTATTGAGCAGAAGTGAAAGCAAGTCATTCAAAGCAGAGCCTGAATTCACTTCGGCAAGACAATTAAAATTAAGACAGTGGAGACCCCTCCTTCCAGCCAGATGAGGATTCAGCCAATTCACAGGTGTGAAGATGTTATTATACCAGCTGCTCTGAGAAACAGATAAGCAGGCTGCCTTCTGCTGGCTTTCACATGGCCCTCCCACCAATACATTCCCCAAGAAGTGAGAAAATCTCAGGGCACTCCAGCACCATGATACAAGTTATAAAATAACAGTTGTCACAGGCAATAGTAATGAATCAAATTCAAGGCCCCCCTTCTCCCAATTGAATGGCAGTATCATTTTTAAGGTCTGACATTGTCATTTCTGTTTCCTTCAGATGGTTTATGACTTTTATCCCACATTGTCATTACATGATCAATGTAGATTTTTCAGTTACCTTTTTATCTCAAAAAGGATTTCAGATATTATGGCAATGCATTTGATTGTTATAATCGTACTCCACAAAATATCATCTTTCCTATGCAATTTGCAGCTGTACGTTAGACAATATGCTCTGTGAATTTTATTGTTTTAGGATTGTTCATCCTGTCAATAGGGCCATTCTTAAATATACAACTATATGAAGAAAAATACATGAAGAATACATTAGACAGATTCACAGTAGAATTGCTAATCTTTGCTCCTGGCCAATATGCAGAGATAACTAATGACTATACACAAACAACTGATCTTGCATTGTTTTACCTTCTTCAACATGTTGCATTTAGAATCAGTAATGCCAGTCCACTCTTTCACACAATACTTAATGGATGTTTTCAAAAAGAAAAAGAATAAAAAAAAAAGACACTGAGTTGAATGTAAATATTGATGTGGACCTAGATTTGGCTTTTTAAAAAATTATATTAAACTGCTCAAAGTAAAATGTTTTACAACTTGTACCTTGTTGCTCTGCAGATCACCAGGTGTGAAACTCTATATTTTAGGTTGGGCTGGTAGGGTAAATGGGACTATTGCAACATTAGCCTTCCTGTTGCAAGTACAGATAGTCCTCAACTTACAACAGTTCATTTAGTGAACATTCAAAGTCACAACAGCATGAAAAAGTGATTTATGACCATTTTTAACATTTTTCAACCATTGCAGCCTCCCCATGAGCATGCGATCAAAATTCAGACACTTGACAACTGACTCATATTTATGACAGTTAGTGTCCTGGGATCATATAATCACCTTTTATAACCTTCTGATAAATAAAGTCACTGGAGAAGCCAGATTCACTTAACAACTGTGCTACTAACTTAACACCTACAGTGATTCATTTAGCAACCATGGCAAGAAAGGTTATTAAGTGGGCAAAATTCATTTAACAAATATCTCACTTAGCAACAGAAATTTTGGACTGAAATATGGTAATAAATCAAGGATTACCTGTAACCTTTTTATCTGAGTTTCTTGAAGCCATGGCTATGTTGGCAGTAGAGTCTCCTGGCTTATGGTCCTAGGAAACTTCTTTGCCTTTTTTCAGTGTAGTGTCCAAGGTTATTTGTGTTCATGGTCACCATGACAAGTCTGTCCTAGATCATCCATGAATCAACATGTAACAGGTTACACGCTGGATTTGATCTTCATATCAGAACAGTGGTAATGTGATCTGGCATAGAAGAGATGTACCCTTGCATTACACCATCATTCTCTGCTATTCCTCCATTTTCTGGAACTATCCTTTACTACAGAAAGGTTGTATTCATTCAATAAAATTTTTCCAGGTGACTGAAAGACCCAATTGGGTCAGAGAAACTTAAGATTGTTCCCAAGGGGCTGCTGTACAGTCTGACTGAAACTCCGTTGGTTGCCTGGAATGAGAACATAACTGGGGCTTTTGGTCAGTCCTATAAAGCCTTTCTTGTCTATGGGATTCCACAATTCACCTCCATTAGTGGAAGGCTTGAAGAAGATTAAGCAAATTAATATCTGGAGTGCTGTTAGAGAGAGACAAAGAGTGAATATGATTGACAATGGGTCATACTATCTTTAAAGACCACCTCATTGTGATGATAGTAAAACATCAATGTATTTCCACCCTTGTTGGGTTCACAAATAGATGTCTGGTGCCTTTATTTTGGATGGTCTTATTTCTGGTGCCCTTATTTCAAATGGTCCTGGAAACAATGGTTTAGAGCTTCTATCACCAAGTCATTGTGAAGCACACACTTAGCATCTGATGGATATCAGTTGGACTAATCCAACTGATATCTATCAGATGCAAAGTGTATGTTAGACTCTGTTTAGACTCTGCCATGGAGCAAATCTATTGTTTATTTATGTTGTATGTTAGACTCTGTTTAGACTCTGCCATGGAGCAAGTCTTTTGTTTGTTTATTTATTTATTTTATTTATTTGCCAAGCAATTATAAGATAACAGATATCAGTATGAACATAGTTATGAATACATGAAATGGATACATATAACAGAAATAAAAAGAAACAATAGGACAGGGATGGTAGGCACGTTGGTGAATTTATGCACGCCTTCTACAGACCTCTTAGGAAAGGGGTGAGGTCAATAGTAGACAGTCTAAGGTTAAAGTTTTTGAGGTTTGGGGAAGAAACCACAGAGTCAGGTAGAGTATTCCAGACATTGACTACTCTGTTGCTGAAGTCATGTTTCCTGCAATCAAGTTTGTATCTATTGTATGCTCTTGTATTGTTATGGTTGAAGCTGAAGTATTCATTGACAGGTAGTACATTGCAATGTATGGTTTTATTTACTATACTTAGATTGGACCTAAGGCGGCATAATTCTAGGTTTTCTAGGTCTAGAATTTCAAGTCTGGTGGCATAAGGTATTCTGAAACAAGTAGACAAGTGAAGAACTCTTCTTGTGAAATATTTCTGGAATTTCTCAACTGTGTTAATATCAGATACTTAATGTGGGTTCCAGACTGATGAGCTGTATTCAAATATTGGTCTAACAAATGTTTTGTATGCTCTAGTTAATGCTCTAGTTAATGCTTTAGTCTTAATGCCTTTTTGGCTATGTAGTTATAGTGGGCTCTAACACTTAGATCATTAGAGATGAGTACTCTAAAGTCCTTGACAGACTTTGGATCATGAATAAGGTCTTGTCTATTCAGCTTGTATTTTATTTTCTGATATATATTTTTTGCCAATATGTAAGACAGTGCATTTATTTGTTGAGATTTGAAGTTGCCATTTATTTGACCATCCTGATGCATAGTTGAGGTCTTTTTGATGGATAGCAGTATTGCCTGTGGTGTTGAGTTGAATGCTTTACATCATCAGCAGTTGATGCAGTTGCTCTTAAGATGATCACAGAGGTCATTTATGTAGAGTATGAAGAGAGTTGGTCCTAGAATACTGCCTTGGGGGACACCACTGTTGACAGGTACAGAATTTGATAGGACGCAAATTTGATAGGACAACAAAGTCAACAAATGACTTTGTTGAAGCAAAGTCAACAAATTTTGACCATTTGTTGTCTGTTTGACAGGAATGCTTCTATGCAGTTATACAGGTGTCCAGAGATACCATTAGATTTTAGTTTTATGAGTAGTTTGTCATGTACCACTGAATCAAAGGCTTTACAGAAGTCTATGTAGATTGTGTCTATTATTTTGTCCTGATCAAGCTGTGTAGTTCATATGTTTTTGCAGTGTAAGAGTTGCAGATTACAAGATAGTTTTTTTTCTGAAACCAAATTGTTTATTAGAGAGTAGGTTATTTGTCTCTAAGTGGAGGATGATGGATTGCTTAATAATTGATTCCATGACTTTACAGGTGACGCAGCATGAAGAGATTGTTCTGTAATTTTCAACTATGCTGGGGTGTCCCTTTTTGAAGATGGGGATGACCATGGCTAGTGACCATAGTTTTGGAAAGGAGCTGGTCCTAAAAGATTTTTCAAAGATTATGCTTAGAGGTTCAACTATGGCAGTGGATAGCTTTTTTAAAAAAGTAGGTACATATTCCATCTGGTCCAATAGATAGAGATGGTTTTAGACTGCATAGTGCTTTTTCAACATTGTTTTCTGTAAAATCGTCATGTATTAGATCATTGTAGTCGTCTGTGGTTCGACTAGGAAATACTGGGCATGATCCATTGCTGTTTAAAATACTGAGCCAAAGAATGTGTTTAAGAGGTTTGCTTTAATGTTGTCATCATTACAGTCTTTGCCAATCCTTTCAGGGGTGGGATGGACCTTGAGTCTTTTAGTTTGTTGTTTACAAAATTGTAGAAAGTGCAAGTGGAATTGTTGCATATAAGGTTTTCCTCTTGTTTAATGTGATAACTAGTGCTTTCAGTCTTTATCTTTTTCGGGAATGGAAGGAGTTTGATCTTGTTTCTGAACAAAGTGAACAAAGTTCTTGTGACTGTTTTAGTCAGCTACCTTTATTTAGATCCATACTCTTCCTGCTTTGCTAAGATTTCCCAGGAAGTACCAATAATATAAGTTGAGTTTTGAAGGTGGTCAATTTCTCTTTGAAATAGAGTGTGGTTTCACTGACTCATGGGGCAGTGGTTTGCTGTTTTCTCAAAAGGCCACTAATGGATGCAACTATTCTGGAATCTCGGTTGATCTAATGAGGTCACATCTTTGCAGTGAATGTTTGATTTAGTGTGAATTGCTGCTCCAGAAGACTTTCAGTTATTCTATCGCCACTACCAAATCGCCACTACCACAAGACACTACTTGGTGAGGCAGATGGCAGAGTGGGGGTGGCACCACACCACAGTCCCTGCATGCTTGGCCCCTGCTGTCCAACATCCTCCAGCTCCACTGCACAAGTGGGATGAGCCTCCTGAAGCCCACTGCCCACCATCTCGCTTTGCTTGGAGTGCAGTGCATCTGATAGACAAGAACATGTGCCTTCCTCTGTGCCTCTGCCTCTGCATGCAACTTGGACAGGTAATAAACTCACCTGCACAATGCAAACTGTGCAGCCCCAGAGGTCACTGGCCCCAGAGGTCACACCCCAGTGGGCTGTGACTGCTGCCAGATACCATCATCCCCGACAACTTCGGGGTTGAATCTTTGCTTCTAGTGTGTGCACCGGGATGGAGCACCCAATCATGCTGATCACAGTGATATCGTATTTCTCTGAAAATAAGCCCTAATGTGAATGACCAGGGCTTATTTTTGGGAAAATATAGTAATGAGATATATAAAAATGGGTGGAGATAAATCAGCAGAAAACTGCAAGTAAAGCTAGGAGATAAAGTTATTTAATTGACAGGATACTATGATATAGGGTTCTGGTAATGATATTAGCAACCTCTAAACATGTGAAATCATCATAATCATCATTTTGCTTTAAATGAAAATGTTTGTAGCAGTTTAAATGTTCAAACAAATAATTAACCTTTTCTATCAATAGTCAATTTAGTTTCTAATATGCAAATGTATACTATGTAGAAGTGTATACATGTGAAAGATGTGGGGGGACACATTCATGTGAAGCCTCAGGTCACTTTTTGACTCCTGGTAATGGTCTGAACAAATCCATGCAGTTTTCTTGCTAAGGATTTTCAAAAGTGGTTTACTGCTTCCTCCTGGGGCTGAGAGAAAGTGACTGGCCCAAAGATACCCAGCTGGCTTTGTGCATAAGGCAGGGCTGAAACTCACTCTCTCAATCTCTAGCTTTGTGCTTTAACCATTATGCCAAACTGGCTCTCCTGTGATGGGTGAGACTATTAAAAAGTATGCATTCAAAAAGAGGGAATGTTGATAATCTCCCTTCCACATTAGATAAGAAAGTGATAATGATACTTCTGTGGGTATGCCCCAGTTTGTTGGAATAGCTTGGTTCAGAATAATTGATCTGTGTTCTTCGTAACAGTATTTCAGAAAGCAATGAAAGCAAGCTGTGCTGAATAGCCTTAATCTGATGAGGGGTAAGGAAATCACTGATAGGATGTCAGATTTTGGACTGAGTGTATGCTTTTAATTGTTTTTGCAAATGTTATGTGCAGCTTTCTTATAAACCACTGGGAATCCTTGTGGAGCTGATAGTGTAGAAGTGTTCTAAATAAAACAAACAAGTAAGTCAACAAATAAATAAGTGCATATTATGTATGTTAAAAAAAAAATTAACTCATGTAGGGTGCCAGGGATGAACTGTGCAGCTTTTCTCCTTCTATTTCTTTAGTTGATGGAAAAGATCTGCAGGAAGAATGCAAGCATATTCATCCCAGCAGGGTAAAGCAGAGAAAGCATTCAAAAAGAGTGCTTTGCTAAGCATATTATCATAAAGGTAACCGTCATTTTTGAAATTAAAATGCTCCTTTCATTGCACTGCAGAATACTAATTATAAGTTTGTTTCACTGTATCCATTTTTTCTTTTGTTAGTTTTTCATTAATACATGAAAATAATTTGTAAATGTGATTATATACCAAAAGATTATTTTTCTTACTACTTTATTTTATTCTTTGTAGTAACACATGACAGCACACAATTAAGCCTGGTTTCCATTGATATCCTTCTAGGATATATTTGTTTGCTTTTAGTCTTTCCTTTTTCATTTCTTTTAATATTTTCTGTTAAACTTTAGATTCTCTACAAAGTGGTGGAACTATCTATGCTTTTTAAATTGTATTTAATATATTTAATGATAACTTTTTCAGTCTTAATTATTGTGATGTTTATCTATAAAACCAAATACCTTGTATGGTATTTGTGTTTCAATGAACAAATAAAATAAACAATGACAGGATGCCAGAGAACAAGAGATTATTTTTTGACAAAGGTAGAAAAAGAGGAGACTAAAATCTAATGGTAGATTTCTAACTGGATTGTAATGGTATTATCAGTGATTGATTGATTATGTGCCATAAAGTTGGTTTCAACTCCTACCAATCACACATTGAAAACAGATTTTTCTCCATGACAATCTAACCTGGTCTTTAAGTTGTCACAATGGTGTATCCATGCCACTCCAACTGAGTCCATCCATCTTGCTGCTGGTTGTTTCTTCTATTTCCCCCAGCATCAGAGCCTTTTCCAGAAAATATTATCAATAGCAACTTTTAGTAAATTGTGAATGCTAATATAACATTATTATGATGCAATTATTTACCAAAAAATATAACATACCATAATGCCAATGATTTTCTGCATTTCAAATGACTAAAAATACTTCATTGTGACATATTCAATGCTTAATATTTCTTACTTACTGTCTTTGGCTTTTGATTTTATTTTTTTTTCTTTTTGGATTTTTTTGCCTTGTAATTTCAAGACAAGTGGAGTTATATTGCCCCCAGCAGGGAATTTGCTGAATGGAAATTCAGTGTCTTTCTTTGTTTTCACTTATAAAGTTTGTGCTTTTTGGAATAAACTGAAACTTTAAAATGACTATATTATTTCTCTCTATATTATTAATTTTATTTTCTATAATTTAACATTCTTTTTCAGAAAGTATCCTTTTTTACTGATGAAGCTTCAATTAACAGAGAGGGCAGTTGAATTTCTATTTATATAAAAATAATCTGTTGTCTACTACAAAATTGCATTATGCATACTTTATACATCTTCTAAATTGAAGGGTATTACTGTCTGTTCTTTATACTGTAAAACACTGCTAGAAATAACAAGCAAAATATAGTTTATTGTTATTCTAAATGAACATTTTAGGGAATACTATGGTCAAAATAAGAACAAATCATGCTATTAAAATGAGGGCAGTGTATGAAGCATGTAGTTTAAATCAATCAATAAGTTTAGTTGATGGTTTTAATTTAAGAAATTGCAATTAAGTTGTATTTTCCCAAACTTCTAAATATATAAAAAATGTGTTAACCACTGGTTGTGGGATGGCAGCTCAAGGCATTTTAGAATACTTTTCTATAGCCTTTATATAAATGATTAGGCTGAATAGATACTTGCAGGTTTGGCCTAAAGAATTAGAATATGTATTATGTAGATGCTAGTATAGCCCTTCTTTGACATTTAGTCAGATCTCCATAAGCCTAACAGAAATTACATAAGCAGAAAATATTTTGATTCTATGGAATGTTTTAATTCTATTAGTGTTTTTTCTAGGAAAAAATGTGAATTAAGCTAATAGTTGGAGATATAGTACAGTGCAGTACTTATGGCCACAATTGAATGCAACCTTTCTGTTGCTAGGCAAGACAGTTGATAAGTGAATTTTGCCCCTTTTTAATGGCCTTTTCGCTAGAGTTGTTAAGTAAATCACTGCAATTGTAAAGATACTCATTCGGTTGTTAAGTAAATTTGGCTTCCCCATTGACTTTGCTTGTCGGAAGGTCACAAAAGTGAGTCACATGTTCCCGGACACTGCAATCATGTTAAATGGTCACATAAATTGTTGTAGGTTGAGGACTAGCTGCATCTGTACCTCAAATACCACATTCAATTTTGTTGTACAAGGTGCAATGTAATAAAGTAAACTAAACTAAACATTGGTTCATACAAACTTGCATTATGTTTTGTTTTTCAGACAAAATTTCTCATAATAATTTTGATTTGGAAAATCAAATTTTTGAATGGCTATCATTCTTCGGAGTTACATAAAAATAGTTTGGAAACTAAGAGGAAAAGATAGAGATAAAGACAGATCTTCTAAAAGCATAGAGCAGTTTGGGAAGACACTTCTACTCCTTCAATTATAAAGTGATGTGATAAACTTATTTCTTTAAGCTGTTTATTGTCAGAAGTATCAGCTAGAAATATGGAATACATTTGAATTTACATGGCATATTTTATCTTCTAACAAGCTATTTAAAATGCATATAGTTTAACTGAGTAATTTTACATACTTTATATGTTGAAAGACAGATAAATGAGAATTACCTAAAATAGTCTAAATACCTAAAATACCTAAAATTAAGACTTCATTGCATTTATATCTAAAATCAGATGAGATTAGTATCAATGGGATGTAAATTGTCATGATGTTTTTCTTTGCTGTTTACAATATGTAAAAAATAAATTAACACATTTGTACTATACTTACAGAAATATGAATTAGCATGACAGATTGAACTGTTCATGTAATTAGGTGGTAGATTTCAAAATCATTTTTGATACAGAATAAGTTGCTAATGTAATTTAAGCTTTACAAAATTGCATGTTTAAATATTTAATTAAACTTAATTTGAATTTAAATGAACCCAAATAATGAATATATTTTCAAATAATTCATAGATAGATGATATGCAGATCTTAGATTTATATGTGGACATTTGCCAAAAAATCCTGGGAAAAAAATCCTGAATGTAATTATTGGAGAGTTGTTGCCATTCAATGATAAGTAGTTAATTTTTCATTCCATTTTTTTCCAAATATAAAATGAAAAATGAAAATATGATGGGGGAAAATGTCACTGAGAAGGTTTTACTGTGGCTAAATTAATAGTTGAATAAGCTGATGAAAATAAAAATAATCCTAAAAATCTATATTCTAAACAAAAATACTGTACAATGGAAATTAAATTCCTTAAGAATTCTCATTAGAGGTTCCCTATATGAAATAGAGATAAGAATGTCAGTTCCATCTACCTCTGTAGATGGAGTCAGTTCCATTCTTCTCTGATTTTATAGGCTTCCAAATTAATGAGAACTTTCTCTTTGTGAGGGAACAAGGAAAGAGTAGCAAAATTTAAACCTTAATTACATACTGCAAATACTATTACTAATTGCCTCAGACTTTAGGATACAAATATGCTGTATAAGTAAGGGATTTTTATGCTATGACATCACCATACATGAGCACATTTTGATATATCAGTTTGCTGCAATGACCATATTTTTATAGAGAAAACACTTCACTGTGTTCTATTGCCTTTCATTACATACAATGAATGTGATGACATAAATAGTAATGCTGGATTTTTATTTTCATATTCCTAATAACATAGATATTAGCATGGGAATAAAAGCAGTTGTAGCAAGAAATCTATGTTCCATTTATTTTATTATTCTGCTCTTTTCCTGTAATTGTTTTTAACTCAGTATAAAAATGTTAAAAATATAAAAACTCAGAATTTCTCCTGCTATTAATTAGAAAGTCCTGATATTTTCCTTAAGTTGTATTCTAAAACCTATCCAACCATCCATTCGTTCATTTAGCAATTTGCTCATATACCACCAATTTACAAAGAACATAGATAATTTTTAAAAAAATCAACTAACAGAAGGCCACCTACCAAGGGAGTCTAGGTTCACGCTGTGTATCAAACATATGGGAACAATGAAATACAAATTGTATTTAAAAACATTTTCATGTTGTTATATTAATATAGTACAGTATTTGGAATTATAAAATAATGTTTTAGGTTTTCATTTTTACAGTTCAGCCACAAGGAATTAAATTTGTTTTATGTAAGGATATTATAAACAGTATTGTTGTGAAAAGTACAATGTTCAAGTTGTCATTCATATTTTTAAAAGGCTATATTTGTACTATTTTAATAGTTATAGTTACTGGCATATTTCCTGTAAGGTGAATCAAACATATGAGCAAACTTCAATGGTATATATAGTATATAAAAGGTCTACCAAGGAGTCAAACATGAAAACATGAAAATTGAGAACTAAATGCAATTTACATTAAAGGTTTTTCTTTACATTTTTGTAAAGAAATACACAATTTTTATCCATACCTGCAGTATCATAAATTTGCAAAGTCTATGATTATCCCTTATATTTTTGTTATATGAAACTTAAGATTGTTCACACAATATAATTGCTATATTCAATGCTAACTTAACTATATTTTTGTACAATAAGTTATCTTCCTGTTTCTCAGCCAGGAATTTTGATAACTGAAACTGCTTATCCAGAGATCAGTCTATGTGATTTGTTAAAAATCATCAATACTTTTCAGCTGCTAGAAAAGTATCAAGACTACTATTAAATTACTCATATAATTGTTCACTATTTTTAAATCTGATACCATAAACAGCAAAGTTAATATGTCTGAACTTATATAGAATTTAACTTAACGAAGACAGGGACTGCTTAATTTCCAAGAATATCTGAAGTTAAAAAACACGATATTGATATCAATGCAAACTGGACTGATGTGACATGGTTTTAACTCACTAGAGATGAGATATGCTTTGTCTAATTTTCTAGTGTTTCTAGTTCAAATTCTTCCTTCAAATTCTTCCTTTAATAGGGTATTTGAGAACTTGGTTCAACGTTTAGTGAAATGGGCATTGTAATACTTGCTATAAACACAAAAAAAGGGAGATATTCTGGTAATTGCTTGTGTAGCACATGAGTACGGAATAGGAGTACTGAATTATTACATTGAATTTAGAAATCAATTGTTAATCTTCAAATCAATGATTATAAAACCATGATGGCAAATCTATCATGTGCTGGAAATGGCACACAGAGCCATTTCTGCCGGCATGTGAGATGTCATCCGGAACAGATCCACTGTGCATGCATGTGTGCCTCTAGCCAGCTGATTGTCGGATATCTGCCATTCATGTAAGGGGGCGGGGCATGTGCCGGAGATGCACAAGCATGCACAGAAGCGCACAGTACAGGGAGTCATGCATGCAGGGGGTGGGATGGGCACACATGCACGCACTTTCGGCACGTGACAACAAAAAGGTTAGCCATAACTGTTCTACAATCTACTCATCCGGGAGCAATGTTCTACTTTATGAAAATACACCATATTGAACATTACAGTTGGATTATTATATCTGCCCAGAGTTGCTTTCCATGAGCTAGGCTGTATTAATTTGATAAACAATATCTGAACTATTTGCATTTTAAAAAGTATATTAGGTGACATCTAGGATCTAGAAATCTCTTTTCTATTACAATATACATATTCATTTGCAGAATGCTTCATTCTGAAAATGTCCTTCAGATATTTTGATATAAGAAGTCATAATATTCTACTTACTAAACTTTTCAAATTTTCTTAATTCTCTTATTTCCTTAATCATAGACTGCTGAATTGTTTAGTGCTTTTCATTTTCCTATTTATGAAATCAAAGAAAAGTTATGTATTGTAGACACAAACACACAAACAACTTTCTTTATGTACTCAACCAATACAACAATTGATTCCCAATAGTTCTTCAGTTTTCATAAGCTGAACACAATATTGTTTATTATTTGTAGTTACTGTTTAGCAACATTTATTTCTGATTATTAAGGTTCAAGTTAACTTCATGGTTAAATAGAAATAGACATTTGTCTTTCATTAAATTGTCCCATGTTAACAAAATCTAATATGGAAGCCATCAAAAAGTTCTGCTTAACAAATGTAAAATATATATGTAACAAACATCTTGAATGGAATGGAGTGGAATGGAATAGAACATCACATGGGCGTGGCTTCTTTTTTTTTTTTTTTTTTGCTATTTTGCAGCCCCACCCCATCCATTTTTTGGGCCATCTGGGCCTCAGGCAAGCCTCCTGGGGGTCATTTTTGCTCCCTGAATACTCACCTGGGGCTCAGAAAGAAAAAAATGGAGCTTCGCTTCATTTTGGTTCCTCCTGGTCCGAAGGGGAGCCCCCTGAGGGGGTGTTTCTGCTCCCAGGAAGCTACTCTGGGAATAAAAAAATGGAGCATGGAGGGGGCGTGTCGCACCAGCCTCTTCCATTTTTGGCTTTCCTGGGCCTGAGGGAATCTTCCTGGGCAAAGCAGTAAGACAGCTAGGGGAATCCCGGCAAAGCTGATCGTATGATCAGGAAAAAAAACAAAGAAATACCTTAAGGATTGGGCAGATGGGACTAGCAAGCCAGTGGTGATTGGGCAACCAGGTCGGGGACATGGCCAGCCAGAACTTACTACCTGTTCAGTGACCCAAGCCAAATCCTTGCTACCGGTTCACTTGAACTGGTGCAAATTAGCTGTGCAGTGCCAAACCAGACAGTTAATTGTTTCAAAATATTGGAACATATTTAATATTGCAAGCACATTGAAAGTATATTACAATTAAAGCCCATGTCACACTGGCCAACGGATGCAAAAAGGACACAGAGGACGAGCAAAATGTTCCATCCGTTGTTATCCACTGTCAAAAGGGGCAAAAATTTGCATAACTTTATGAATAACACGGACGCGGGGAGGACACAGGGCGGATGCAAAGCGGATGCGGAACGGATGGGAAGCCTAACGGATGGGAGTGGATGGGAGTGGATGGCGCAACCGCAGGCTTCTGGAGGGCCTCAGCAAAGGGAACGCGGAACGGATACAGCGGATGCAAAATGGACACGGAACGGATGAAGCGGATGCACAGCGGAAGCCTAGTGGATGCCGAGCGTTAATTGCGCATGCGGGGGGGATGCATTAATTGCGCATGCGGGGGGGATGTCAGCCCTGCGGATATAACGGAAGCAGCTCGGAAGCAGGTCGCCATTCAGAGGAAAGACCTGCTTCCAGACACATCGACTGCCTTGCCTGCCCTGCCTGCATGTCTGCCTGCCAGCCTTGCTGACAGCCTTGCTGCCAGCCTGCCTGCAAGCCTTGCTGCCAGCCTGCCTTCCTGCCAGCCTTGGTTCATGTTTGCCTGCCAGCCTTGCTGCCTGCCTTCCTGCCAGCCTTGGTTCATGTCTGCCTGCCAGCCTTGCTGCCTGCCTGCCTGCCAGCCTTCCTGCCAGCCTTGGTGCCTGCCTGCCTGCCTGCCTTCCTGCCAACCTTGGTGCCTGCCTCCCTGCCAGCCTTCATGCCAGCCTTGGTGCCTGCCAGCCTCCCTGCCAGCCAGAAACCCCACAACCATGCCGAAGCATAGCAAGCCTCAGCCATCTGCTGCCAGCCCTTGCAAGAGGGACAGGGCTACCATCCTGCCCCCTGGCTCCAACGGTGTGGGGGAAGTTCCACTTCTGATACCACTGCTCTGCAACTTTCTTCCATCCTTCTTCAGTGGAGGGGCACTGAAGGAGCTCCTCCTTGTATTCTTCAATGATGGCCTGCACCACTTCTCTGACAATAAAGCTGATGGTGCTGGGTGGCACCCTCCAGCCGTACTGCATGCTCCTGTAGGTGGTCCCTAAGGCCAGGTGGTGCAGAGTGAGTGCCAACTTGAGCCCAGGTTCCAGGCTGGGCGGGAAGTTGGTGTTTGTCTTGGTCAACCTGGGTGTCAGGCGCTGCATAACTTCATCAAACATGGCTGGAGGTATCCTCATGTAGTTCTGGAATGCCCGAGTGTCTTCGCTCCTGAGCTCCACCATCAGCTTGTTGTACAGTCCGTCCTCTGCTCTTCTGGCGAACCATCTTTGGACCCACACTTTTTTTGGGTGCCTCCTTTTCTTCCCGTAGTAGAGTTCACAGAGCCTGTAGATGGTTTCGCACTCTTGCAGAAGGATGGTGGCTGCCGAAAGGACTTTGTCACAATCCATGGTGGACATGACTGGATGCTGTGGAAGAGGAAGAGCCAGATGAAGGCTGCAGAGGTCTGCACCACTGGGCTGCTGTTCTGAAAGTGAGATGCAGGCGAGTTGCTCCCTCTTTTTATAGGCAGTATAGGTTTTCCGCTAGGCATCCTCTAGGCATCCTCTAGGCATCCTTAATATCTGAGATAGGTCCCCTCTGCGAACGTTTTTTCCACTTTAAACACTTTGTTTCTGTGCTGCATCCATTCTGCATCCATTCTGCATCCATTCTGTGTCCGTTCCGCTTCCTCCCTGCGTCCGGGTAGATGCGAGTTGCGCGGATGCGTAGCGGATGCCTAGCGGATATAGCGGATGCGTAACGGATGCCTAACGGATGCCTAGCGGATGCGTAGCAGATACAGAATGGACGAACTGGATACATTTTCTGCACAAAAGTTTTGGGCAGCCCAAAACTTTTGGAGCGGATGAAACGTCCATAAACGGATGCTGGACGGATAGAGAGGAAGCCAAACAGAGGCAGTGAGTACATCGCGTTTTTGAATGGATGGCAAGGTTTTTTGTCCGTTTTACATCCTCTTTGAATCCGTTGGTTCAGTGTGACATGGGCTTTATTTAAACTTTTTTTAAAAATGGAAGTAGGACCATGGTGCCAAATACTGACGATTTGTTTACAAATTTCACTGTGTGTTTTGGAGAATGTGCTCTTGAACCAATACATTTGAGTTATTAAGTTACCAATTCTTATTTAAATTACAGATAATTTGATAGGTTTGCTACCATATGCCCAAACATTTGTTATTAATGCTAACATTTTATGTTACTTTTTCAAATACTACATATAATCAATCAAATGGAACAATCATATAATTTGTTTATAATAATTTATTCCTAATAGCAACATTACATGATCCCTTTGATGAAAAGTTTAGTCTTTATTTTTATATTACTTTCTTGTTTTTCAAAAATCTATACAATTCTGGTTTAAGATGTATTGTCATTTTTCTTCTTATTTAGAAAAGCAGTACTTGATTTCTAAGCTGGTTCTAAACATATATTATAATCATTTTATTTGCTCCCTCCTATTTGAAAGATTCTTTTCAGAAATAGCCAAACACTATTTATTGTCTTGCAGACATTCTTATGCCTTTTATGTGTGTTCATTTTAAATTACTTATATAGGATATCACCACAGATGCATAAAGTTATATTAGCTTTTTCTCATTTGGTGTCTTTCATAGCAGTGGTGATTTCACTGATTAAGAGATTAGTCTGTAGGAAGACTACATTTGAATGTGAATGGACTCAGAGTGCTCAGTGGTACCCAAGTGGGATATTTTCCACATGATGGAGGTGGCTCTAATTATTTGTACTTATTTTGATTGCTGTATTGTGTTTTACCATTTGGATTATCATCTTATTATCATAAAATGTGCTGCTATGACAGAAAAAAATGTTATATTACGCTATGGAGAATATTCAGAAATGTTCTTTACAATTGTATAAAAGAGTTTCAAAGGAAACAGCAAGATACAAAAATAATTTGAAAGGATGAAATGATTCATATTTGTATTTTTAAATGAAGTGAAAAGCATTTGTTACTGCAAATGTTCAACTAATGCAATACAATGTCTTCACGCTGACTGCAGATTTCATTTAGTGATTCTCTGATAACTTGACTTCAGTACTTGAACTCTATTAATTATGTTTTCTGCTTTGCTTCATTGTTACCATAATCTCAGATCAAATTTTCTTTGTTTCTTCTGTACACAGTTTCAACAAACCAACACGGCCAGCAACTCTATAAACTGTTGATAAAATAATAGCTTCAGCAGTGGTTGTAAAAGTGCCATAACATTTACTTCGGGGAACATTTTTATTGCATCTGTTTCTGCAAAGACAAGTCTTCCTTGTCTCATAGTGTACAGCAAAAGAAAAGATATCATGATATTTGTTTTATATATACATAATACATTTTATAGAATTTAGTTTTTTAAAAGTAAATGAACTGAATTAACCATGTAAAAGAATTAAAGTATAATATGGTCTATTCCAAATTGTTATGATTTGAAAGACAGGATATTTTTCATGAGCTGTTTATCAAGGACAATTCTACAAATAAAACAAATTTTGTTAACAAAATACTTTAGCTATATGAGAAGACAAGTCAGTAATACTGCTGGAAGAATTTTTGCAAAGACATATTTTACTTCTATATGAATGTGCTTTCTTTTACTTTATATTGTGTTATTTGTTCACTCATCGCTTGCTTTTATTTTTTAGATTTGTACTTGTGTATTCTGTCATCTTTCAGAAGCACATTGTCCAAGCAGCCAGATAAAAAATGCTTTGATGAAAAGATAAATAGAATTGGACATCTTAATGTCCCTTAATTTAGGGCACTCAATTTCATGTAACTTGATATGTAAAGCCAGAGATTAGCAAAAGTGGCAAAATGATATTCCCCAGCAGTCTAGAGTATAATTATGAGAGAATCAAATGAAAATTCTGGTGTTGGACTTACCTGGAAATCACCCAGTGCTTTTCTCTGGAGCCAACTAGGTAAATAAAGATAAAGCCATTACAATACTGTCTTATGTGGTGGTGGTGAGTTGTAGCCATCCATTATGCTTTTACAGAAACCTATCATGATTGATAGTACCAAAGGTTTCTGAGAAACCTAGATTTGATCAACAGATCATACTTTTCAAAATACTGTATCCAGGGACATCCTGCAAAAGACAAGATATATGTGATGATTTAAACACATTTTGTAGAATTGTGACAAAGTATAACACCTCTTGTTCAATTCAGAATTGCTTTCATTACTTCTCCTGTCCGAAAAATACAATTCTCATTTTGAATTAAGAGAAATATGAAATGTAGTCATAGCAGTATATAGCAGCCACAAGAGGATATTAATTAGCTGATAATGTGATTGAGCTGATGGGAAAATAACGTTTTTGTCATTATTTTTGGAAAAATAAATAAAACTATTCAGAACTTTTCATTTACTAGCACTGATGCATTTGGACACTAAATACATTTGATGGGACTTTGTTCTCCTTTTCTTCTTGATGGGATTGAAGATAGGAATATACAATTTCTCAGACATTCACATAAGCAATGTCAAATCAGAAGAAAGAATCATGATTTCATTAGTATACTTGATGCATTCTGCTTGCAGCTTCTGCCAGGAAAGGACTGGTGTTCAGACATGGAATATCCATCTTAGCCAATTTCGTTTGCATCTCAGGATAAGAAGATTTAATATCCAGAGACCAGTCTAGTACCTTTACTATCAAAGATAGTAAGCAGCAAAGATCTACTGAAGACTAACATCTTCCATTATTAGTATACCATCTGCAAAGTGACAGCAGCATTAATGGGGAAGTGTGTGAGAAGGGAAAAACATCATAGCTGTGGTGTAATTTGAATGAAGTGTTCTGAATAGGGAACAAGCCAATTTGCTTAAAATCAAAAGTGTATAGAATTATGGTTAGCCCAATAGCCTTGTGTTGACCAACCACCCAAAGCACTGAATGCCACAGAGATGCATATCCTTGATTGGTCATTATCTATATCCTTTTTTGACCATGTCAGCTGTCAATTCATAAAGTATTCTTATACCTGTTTTCAAGTTGCCATAAGTAGGAGGGATAATTAAAATCAGAAGTCCATGGTTACCAGAAGTTCCATGCTTATCTTACAAAGATTGTAGCCTAGGCTATTGGATCTTCCGCGCACAAAAATCCTTCATTGTAGAATGTGATTGATGACACCCAGCCCATGAATGTGCTTCATTGGAGAATCTGATTTATGACACACCCAGGGGGGAGGGGGAAACAGGGTCACAGGTGACCATAAATTATGAGTTGGTTTCATATGGATTAATGCCAGCATGTTGCTCCTAACAAATTTTGAGAATTTTTTGAAGCTTGGCTTGAGCTCATGATTTAATTAGGACAATTGCTGGAACCCTGACATACAGCTCAACAGAGTTTTATTTTGGGGAAAACATGGTGTGTGTGTGTGTGTGTATGTATGTAAGTATGTATCATAATGTACTGAATTCACAATTTTTTCTTGCAGATCATTTCTACTTCATTTCTTCTTGCTTTTATCCCTAGTTCTTGACTGAAATAAAGAACTGAAATCCCTAAACATTTGGGTTTAGGTGTCATGAACCACAACTTCAAAACTAGACTTTAAACTCTATGGATTTATGCAAATCAAAAGTTTGTACATGGAAGAGGGAGGAAATCAGTCACTAAGATATATCATTCTCGATGATCCCTTTCGTACCTTGACCACTGAAGTAGCAATTATTTGGATATGGCATTTTGCAATATTTATTATGATCTTTTTTATTCTATGAAGGAAAAAAAAAGTATTAGATCCATTAGCTATATATGGGTTGTGAATTTGGTTTGAATATATGCTTGAATAAAGTTTAAGGCCTTTCTTTTAGACATTTTCTGAACATTCTGAGCATATGTGCACAGAATAACATTTTATTTTAAACATGACATTTGTAATTTGGATTAAACTGTGGTCTTCCAAAATGTCAGCAGATGGGGTAGGACAGCAGTTTTGCAGCTAAAGGATTCAACAACTCACTTTATTCTTTCTGTATAATATTATGAGAGGTGAGGCTACTTTATATAGTTATTTATCAGACATATAAGGGTGCCCATCTGACAGAAAAGAATTCTGGATGGCAGACAATAAATGTATTATTAAATACAAAGAAAATTTACACTTTTTAAGACTTGTTTTGGGACAAAATCGGGCTTTTGAATACAGTACATATTTTGTTATAGACAACTTTCTGATTGACAAAAATTTCCTAAAACCAGGCTCTAAACTGAGAGGTCAAACACCCTATAAGAAACCATAGTACTCAAGTTTATTGTTGCCAAAATAGACACACAAAAATTTATCAACCGTCAATCTTGACTTGAAGAATATTTTACTTTTAACACTTCATATATAACGTTATATAATATATATGATATAACACATATATATATTATATCATATATATTATATCATATATAATATATATGATATAACACATCTTATATAACATTAAAATCCATTAAGTTCAATTTCATTCAAGTATGTTTATGCCAATGTTATCCCTTCATGCAATACATTTCTCTCCATCAGTTTGTGAATAAAAAAATGTACACACTTTGTGATATTTCTTCCTGATTATACATTTTTCATACATTCATCATTTTCAATATGCTTATTTATCCACATTTATCCATAATAGTTTCTTTATTTAGATATGTTTACATTTTTGTGAGCATTTTGCTGCATTAAAAACAAAAAAAGTAATCTAACGATCCTTTTGAAGTTAGAAAAATACAGATTAAAAATTCATTTTAAGAATGCAAATTGTATAAGTTTCATTAAAATTAGAAAAAAAATTTCTCTTTACTATATCAAACAAACTCCTATCCAAAACATTTCTTTATTTACACAAGAGATCTGTGTATATCCTATTGCATTCCTTTAAAATCACACCATTATGCCATATCACAATCTACTTTGAAATCCTCTTGTGAGTTTTAAAACTAGTTTGCCATCTGCTTAAGGTAGAGCTCTGATTTGAAAGACCCAATTCCAAATCCTTAGTGGGCATGAAGAACTAATAACATAGTTCTTTGGATTATTATCTGTGCTAATTATCTGGAATAACTAGCAGTCTCTTGTTACATATTAAAAATCACCAGTGTGGATTAGAATGGCCTTTTTGCTCAGAACCAAATATCAAAAGGATAGAAATGATCTAGTTTTCCAGTAGTTCTTAACCACTCCTGGATACAATTAAATGCTTCAAGACGAGGAATACATAAAACATTTTACAAAGAACAATTAATTTTAAAACAAATTTTTGATTGCCATTTTGAGATAACTACAATTTTTAAACACATCCTTTTATTATTGTTATACCACAGTTAAGCTTTCTTTTCTATTGGCCCTTATAATTTCAGGTCTATATTTAATCAGTAATGAAAACATTATGTGTAATGGAATTTGTAAGGTACTTAATATAAACATATCTTTAGAGCAAATAGATGCCTAAAAATGATATCTAAGCAATGGAGAAAAAGAATAGAAAGAAAGAATGTAATCATGAAAAATGTAATAATTGTTTGGATGTGTCTAGTAAATGAATCATAAACTTCCACAATTTGGTAATCAGAGAAATAGGGCTTTTTATTAAAAATTATACTTAGGCAGATAAAATGTCACAGTCAGTTTTGTCGGTACCCCTGCAAAAAAGAACTAGGAGGTGTGGTCTTCCTTTTAGAGGAGAAGTTTCAGAAAAATCCAGATAAATTTTAGCAATCAAATGAAATGAATAAGATGGAATTTAACATCAGAAGTGGAAGTGACCTTGGAGGTCTTCTAATCTGACTTGCTGCTCAGGCAAGAAAGCCTATACCACCTCAGACAATTTAATTAGGAGAAATGTAACATCATGGGAAGTAATTAGTCTATTCTACTTTGTCCTGGTTAGACCCCACTTAGAATATTCTGTCCAATTTCAATCCCCAGGTTTGAAAAGGACAGTGATTTGTGCTCAAAGAAAGGCTCCGAAATAGTGCAGGGGCTGAAAACCAAGCCTAGGACAAGTTAAAGGATATAATTAGGTAGCTATAGAAAAATACAACAGTCTTCAAATATCCGAAGAGATATTTGAGAAGAGAAAATTGACCTAATCTCTGTTGCCCCATAAGCAAGGCCAGTACAAATGAAGTAAAATTACAAGGGAAAACTTCTGGCAGTACAAAAGTTAACCACCAGAACCATCTGCCACATGAAATGATGAGTTTTTCTTCATTAGAGATCTTCAAACAGATGTTGGATAGTTAGTTATCAGAGATTCTCTAGTAATTTTGCCCTAAGAATGGGGTACAAACTTTCCCATTATGGTTTACGAACTTAATAAAAGTACAATGAAAATAATATAAAATTATGTTAAAGGTTCTTTATTTGAGCATAAGAAATAGCAGCCATGTAAATAGAACACTGGAATGTCTATGGAGATTCTCAGTCATCCAGTCAGAGTTGAAGAAGCTTCTTGGAGGAGAAGCGAAATGTCTTCAAACAAAAACCAAAAAGTCCAGTTGCCTCTTGAAAAAGCACCTTTGGGAGAAAACTGGAACGTACATATTGGAATCATGATATATTATTTACAGATTTTAGAATATTAATTCATTCCACTGTAGTAGATTTAATACAATTCTGGGAAATTGACATTCATTCTTATTTACAATTTAATATACTGTATATATCTTTCTGGTATAAATAGTTTTGTCCACTGTTGTTTTAAAAATTCACCATATCTAATATTTATTTTAGAAAATACAAACTATCCCACTCCATATACTATATCATTTTAGTGTATTCAACTTCCAAACTGTAACTTTCCTAAATGTGTGTTTTGTTTCCATTGAAATCCATATAGAATTTATTTGATCCCTTGCTGATACAAAAGGGCAACTAAATGAAGGTTATGCTTTAGTAGTCTATAAAAATACAAATCAAAGAGCTAAAAGTGATGTCAGATTTTTCCGCAGACAGATTAATCTTTAAAAGCTTCTCTATTTTAGAGTCTGCTAGGATAATGTCACATACAGCTCATCATATTTTATAAATGTAAGATGTAATCAAGATGTAGTCTGCTGTGCAGCTACCTCCTATTAGACCTAACAGCTCAGTGCACAGGTAGTAGATCCCTAGTGAACTGTATATATCAAAGTCTAGGAATTCTTCATTTTAATGAGCTGCATTTTCAGAATTCAGACCTCTCCCAGTTGGAATAGCTGTGTGAAACAAAAATGAAAGTCGGTATTTTCCTTTGAGACATTGGTTACTAAATGCTGTGAATTTCAGAACTACAATAGAAGCACAGAATTACTCTAAGGCTTCTCTCCTGTCCTTACCCTTTGGGCACAGAATTATTGAACATCTGGTCTAAGTAATAATTTATAAACTTTTGTACATTATATTGCTGTTAAGCCTCAATAACTTAAACCATACTAATTTAAAACATATATTTTATGTTGAATGTTATTCATGTGACAACATTAGCTATTTAAATATAATAAATTAAAGTGAATTAGAAATGCTAACAGAACTTTTCTCAAACAAAGTATGTTGGATTCTAAGAGTACAGTTTATTTGATTTTCCTGAAAATACTTAATTGTGGGTGGGTTTAATGATGGACAAATAATGTTATATCTTCATTAAAAAAAAATAGAACTGCTAGCTTTAGGTTTGCAAGCTCAGTCCACAGCATCAAAAAAGAAAAATCTATGCAGTATTTGATATCCTGCAAAGGGAGCCTTTTAAGTTTTTATTGTCTGAATATAACTTCAGTTTTTCAACATATTTTTCCAATATTATTAATATAAAAGGAATTTTCTTTATATTATTTTTTCTGTACATACAGTACTGTATTTAAATCACTGTGCCACTAAGCAGAATAGTTCTATGCAATCCTGGTTTCAGATGGAATATCTTTGTCAGTGACAGTGTGGGCTAACAACAGTTTGGAAAGGGTTATTGCCTATGGCTGATGGAAAGATTCTCAGAGTCATCTATTTAATCAGCTGTCAGTTTTCCTGACTAGATAGATCTTTGTTATTATCCAGTAACAGGACTTTTGTGCTCTTCTTAATAAGGATTTATTTTCATCCCAGAAAGAGTTTCTGTCATTATAGGAATCATCACTTGGAATGGCAGATGTATGGATTTTCATCTGAGATACCTTTGTCAAGACTTCTGCCTGATCTAACCCCCATTCGTTATAACAGATGAATACAGCATATTCTAGTCATACGCAATAATGCATGCCTGAATTGTAGCCCATTTGGGTATATGGTCTCATGTTCTTTGCTAACTCATTGTGGCATCTGTCATTATCTTGGGTACATGGCTTTATTAATTTCCTCTGTCAAGTTTCATAATAGTGTGTTGATTCCTATAATTTTGTACCTCTGTGTGGATATGTGTGTGTCTATACACACACACACACACACACACACACACACATATACCACACAAACGGAGTCCTTTTTGAAAACCTGGTAAGAAATTAGGAGCTGTTTATTTTAGTACTTCACTTATATCATTGCTAACTTTTGAAAGCCATTGAGTGTATCATGAAAGGAAATGTATATTTGCCATTGGCGCATCTTTAGAATTAGGCTAACATATCAGAAAGCAGAAAATATCAATCTGTGGGAAAACTATATTTACTTCCATGAGATTGACTTGTCGATGTTTCTTTGGATTTTCAAAGAGGGCATGCTAAGCTAAGATACTAGTTGATCCTTTACTAAATAAATATTGAGTGGTATCCAGAATGGATATTTGGGGAATTCTGAGGAATGCAGTTGAACACGGATTAATTTAACTGTCAATTTGAGAAAGAGTGATAACAGTTGTTTCTCTCCCAGAAGCAGCTTTTTAAGTGATATATGACTTGCTCTCTCTATATTTTTTAACATACATGATTGGGTAAGTGAGAAGTATTAAGAATAAGATGTGAATTAGGTTGCTTCTGACATTTTAGGAAAAGCAAAAAACATTTTAATCATTTTGACAACTCAGGCTAAATTTTGCAGTTTCCTTTTCTTTCTATCCCAACTCAAAATTGTAAACCACAGAATAATTGTTCAAAAATTTCAGCTGGAATATGGTAATCCATGTTTTACATACTTGGTATAACATGAATAAGAATGTTGTCAATTTACCTGTAGTTTATTTGTGTATATGTATGTACCATGATCCTAAAAAATGGACTACATCATACATATTCATATGGAATATACAGATACAAATACTCATTGTTATGAAAGCTAGGAGAAGTGATAGAAAAAATGTACTTGATTAAGTGCCATTGCAAATAACTTATTTAATAAAATTGGCTTCAGAAAGTGCATATTACATAAAATAGATCAAATTCATTTTTAATACCTAATATAAAATGTTATGGTATTAAGTCAGAGGTTCAATTTCCTGAAGGGGTTATTGCTAAATTAAGAAACTTTCTTAACAATATCTATGTAAAAGAGGTGTTTCTGTGTCTCTCTGTGTCTCTCTTTTTCTGTCTTTGTCTCTCTGTCTCTGTCTCTCTCTCTCTCATAAACTAAATTAATGTGTGACAAAATCAAAAAAAATTTCAAAAAAGTAATGATTTAAGCTACTTACTTTCTAGTATGACTCTGCTGACCACAGGCCTGTAGTTACCAATGTGCTTGCCTAAAGTTAATTAAGTACTTGGACCAAAATCATCTTTCAACCCCTAATTTTATCCAGTGTACTTTACTCTAGTTAGTGCAATAAGGATTTCAGTTATTTTTCTTTTTTTGTTTTATTATCTGATCTTGTTTTTTAATAGCAGAGTAATTAAGTAGACATTTGTTAGGAAGAAAATAGAAAGTATTCTCAAAACTTATTACAATGCTGAAGTTTTTATTGCAGTCTTTTAGAAAAAAACTAAAACAAATTAAACCTATTAAAGATAATAGCTCTTAGTTAACTTATCTTTGTTTTATATGTTAGTGATTTCATGCAGGATAATTATGTCATAGAAAAGTATAGAATACTGCGTAGTTTTATTAGAGAAGGAAGCAAAGCAAAAAGACAAACATATTTTCTAAAGTAACAAGAAATGATCACTGTGATGAAATTCCAAATTTATAATTTTTTTCAATGAGTTCAATTTTTCTGCCACAAAATGTCATTATGCTATTGCCAAGCTGTGCCAACTTCAGATTACAAGAACTTCATTATTTAAGACTTTCTAGGTACTGTACTTTCACCTTCAAATGAACCAGTCTTAAAAAAAATCCCATTTTTTATTTCAGTGGAGGAGGAGCTTTCATAAATCCAATCCTATTTTTGTTGTATAGACCTTATTTGGATATTGTTTACATTGTTTTCACTTAAATAATTTACTTACAATTAGGTTTTCAAATATTTTCTGGAGGGGGGGAAGGTATCTAATGATCAATGATTTTTATCTCAGTATGATTTCTCTGTTAATTCCTGTTTTAGAAACTCATTTCTAGCTACTCTAATCAGTTTTGCAGTGATCATATCTGACATTTGTTTTTAGATAAATGTTGGAATACTATAATGTACTGAAAACATACAAATACCACATGGAAAATAGAACCGTCATGAGACATAAATCAGCAAGTGTGACCCTTAAGCAAGTAATGGATGAGAAAAAATGATCCAATGTGGCAGCTATATGCCCATTCTATATACAATGCTCAATTAAATGTGGACATATACTACTAGTATGCATCCTACTAGCACAATAAAGAAAGCAGTTCTAAGTGCATGTGTTTTTCATTTCCAACTATATTCAACTGCATTCATTACTGAAAAATTAAGACTGATTAAGGTGACACATATTTAGCTATATTCGGACTGAAGTACTGTAGTGTTTTCTGCATGTGGCTACTAGTAAAAAATATGGAAAAATAGTGATTGGTTCAAAACATAGCAGCCAGAAGGTTGGTGAGTGCTTGTAGGCAGAATGTTTTAATTGTCTTTCAGGGCTTATACTGAATGCTATTTTTTCCCAGGCAAAATTCAAAGGTCATTGATGACTTTGAAAGTGCTAAAGGACTAAAGGCCCTGTCACACTGGCCAACGGATGCAAAACGTTTGTTAAAAGGACACAGGGGACGAGAAAAATGTTCCATCCGTTGTAATCCGCTCTCAAAAGGGGCAAAAATTTCCATAACCAGAGCAGACAACACGGAAAGGAACGGACGGGGGGAGGACATAGGGCGGATGGAAAGCGGATGCTCCATGGAAGCCTAGTGGATGGAAGTGGATGGCACATCCGCAAGGCTTCCGGGGTAGTGCAGCAAAGTGGATGCGGAAAGGAAAGAGCGGATACAGAACGGACGCCGAGCGGATGAAGCGGATGCAGAGCGGAAGCCTAGCGGATGAAGTGGATGCAGAGCGAAAGCCTAGCGGATGCCTAGCAGAAGCCTAGCGGAAGCCTAGCGGATGCCTAGCGTTCAATGCGGATGCCTAGCGTTCAATGTGCATGCGGGGAGGATGCATTGCATCAGCCCCGCGGATATAAAGGAAAGCAGCTCGCAAGCAGGTCACCATTCAGAGGAAAGACCTGCTTCCAGACACAGCTCTCCAGCCAGCCAGCCAGTCAGCCAGCCAGCAACCCAAAAACCATGGGGAAGAAGAGAAAGCTTCAGCCATCTGCTGCCAGCCCTGGCAAGAGGGACAGGGCCACCCTCCCACCCCCTGGCCCTTACTCTGCTTCTGCTGGGGATTCTGCAGCCCGGGCTCGCTCTTCTGGGGCTCGGGCTTCTGCTGATGCTGCTTCTGGAGGTGGTGCTTCTGCTGGTGCTGACTCTGCTGATGCTGCTTCTGGCGGTGGTGCTTCTGCTGGTGCTTACTGTGCTGGCACTGCTCCTGGTGCTGGGGCTTCTGCTGGTGCTTACTCTGCTAATGCTGCTTCTGGCAGTGGTGTTTCTGCTGGTGCTTACTCTGCTGGCACTGCTCCTGGTGCTGGTGCTTCTGTTGGTGCTTACTCTGCTGGAGCTGCTCCTGGTCCTGCTGGTCCTGCTGGTGCTCCTGGTCCTGCTTCTGGTGCTGCTGGTGCTGCTTGTGTTCCTGGTCCTGCTTGTGCTGCTGGTGCTGCTGCTTCTGCTGCTGGTGGTGGTCCTGCTGGTCCTGCTTTTGCTGCTATTGTTGCTGCTGCTGGTGGTGGTGGTGGTGTGGAGGAGCAGCCCCTACAACCTCGAAACCCTTCTGATGAGGGCCGATATGGCCCTGCCAAAGGGAGGAAGAGGCAGACGTGAGAACGGGAGAGGAGGCAATACAACATAGAAGAGGAACATGAGGATGAGGTGCTAGAGTGGCTGAAGGAGAACGAGTATCTATGGCGGAAGGGACACAGGCTCTACAGAGACACCAAAAGGAAGCAGGCTTTGGAGAGAGAAGGTGGAGAGCCTGGGCTACACTTCAGAGGTGCTCCTCAGCTGGTGGAAGCACATGCACACCTGGTACGGGAAGCTGCACCTCAAGAAATCTGGCCAGGCCGGGGTCAAGCTGATGGACAGCGAGACCTACGTCATGGCCAAGTGCAGCTTCCTGGAGGGTGAGATCCACCACTGAGGAGCAGCCCCTCTCAAAACCCTCTCTCTCAGGCAGCCTGCTGAGAGCCAGTCCTCTTCTGGCAGAGAGTCAGCTCCTGTGTCCAGGCAGGTATCTGTGGAGCATGACATGACGGAGACCTCCCTGACAGCTGTCCTACCCATGGTGGAGTGCGTGGAGAACCTCCTGACGCAGTGGGAGAAAGGAGATGGCACTTCCACCACAGCCCAACCCGCATCCACCCCCAGCTCCATCTCCACAGAAAGGCAGAGAGGCAAACCGGAGGGACAGAGCCACACTGTCCTGCTGCAGATAAGAAACACCATCAGGAGCAGCATAGATCTCCTCTCTCAGCTGGTACACACCGACGCCCCATTCTCCAACGGAAAGCCCTTCCTCACCTATGTCAACCAGATCCTCATGAACATGGCGGAACCCCAGTACCAGGTGGTGAAGGACAGGATCACCGGTCTTCTTCACAACCCTCCAGATCCAGATGAACCTGCTTCCACCCAGTCCAGGTCTGTTCCTCCACCCAAGGTGATGTCACTGCCCTTCCAAGGCTTTCCACAGGCCCTCTCCTACCAAGGCCACGGTTACCAGGAAGTCCAGCAGCACAGGCAGCAGCCCTTCCCAGTCCAGGCACATGTACATCGGACGCCACCGCTTCCATTGATACCACCAATGCCACCCACGCCACCGATGCCACCCACACCACAGATGCCACCCACGTCACAGATGCCACAGATGTCAGTCCTCACCCAGCTGCAGACCAGACAGCCCCACTACACTACTCCTTCCTCCACCCCACAGCCAAGCCCGGCCTCAGTACATCTGTCATCGGTATTGGGGCTGACACCCCACGTCATGGAGGAAGGGGCTCTCAACATCACGGGGCTGAGCCAGCTGTCTGAGAGCTTCCTCAACACACCGTCCCCTGTTGTCCTCTCGGGGCCAGGCACCCAGTGGCGCTTCAGACCAGCACTCCAGCAGCAGCCACCTCCACAGCACCTGGACCCTTCACCCCTGAGACTGGGCACACCTCCGAGTGACCAAAAGGAGTGCCAGAGACTGGGTGGCTACTTGTTGATTTTATTTTTGCTTTGGACACTTGACTTGGGTCATGTTTCTTTTACAGCTTGTTATTAATAAAGATTATCTTTGCTTCACACACTTGGTTCATTTATTTTATTGAATAAAGTCTTGGTGGAAACTTTAGAAATGGTTTAATCCTCTTCTTGTGCCTTTTCTTGCTTGTGGGATGGTTTAATATAGCAGTGGGATGGGCAGGGATACCTTTGGGATGGGTAATAGCTGTGAGATGGGCAGGGATACCTTTGGGATGGGTAATAGCTGTGGGATGGGCAGGGATACCTTTGGGATGGGTAATAGCTGTGGGATAGATAAACCTCCAGTGCAAGCATAGTGGGACTGTATGGTCCACCCTCCCAGCTGCCACACCTATGGCCCTTCATTATAAATAATAATGTAATCATTCATCCACACATGTCAACATAAACACAACTCTTTATTAAATGCCCTGTTCATTGTAGGCCCACCCAACATACATGGCACAATCTCATCAGTGTGATGAGACAGGCTGAAGGAAGCATCCATTAATCATCTATCATCCTGTCTTGCCACTCCACTATTCCAGCTGGGGAGTTGCACCAGTGTCTCAGGAGGTTGCGCTGCTTCTTCCCTTCACGTGAGGCTCTGTTGGGGCCTTGCACATTCTCAGTGTCGATCAGGTTTCGCCCTTGCCTCCATTCCCCAGGCTCCATGTCCCCATTGCCTTGTTGGAGGTCCACGAGCCTGTTCTGCAAGACTGGGTAGCAGGTGCACATGAGATTGTGCAGGTTGCAGCAAGCTTCCACAATCTTCCACGGTCTGTGGGCGATGCTGTTGGCCAGGATGCCAAAGGCGTTCTCCACCACCCACCTTGCCCTGGACAGCCTGTAGTTGAAGATCCTCTCTTCATGGGTGAGGCATCTGGAAGTGTAGGGCTTCATGAGGTCGGTTCTGAGGGAGAAAGTGTCATCCCCCACGATGAAGTAGGGCACATCTTGCGTGTCGTTGGGCAGGGGGTCTGGATCTGAGAAGCCCATGATGAGGTTGCATTCCAGCCCCTCCTTGAGGTCACTGGCGTTGTATACCTGGGCATCTGAAGCTGACCCATTGCCTGAAGCATCGATGTACATGAACTTGTAGTCAGCATCGACCATGGCGAAGAGGATGATGCTGAAGAAGCCCTTGTAGTTGTGATAAGTGGACCCCAACTTGGCTGGCACTTTGCAGGCCACGTGCTTGCCATCTATGGCTCCAACGGTGTGTGGGAAGTTCCACTTCTGATACCACTGCTCTGCAACTTTCTTCAAGCCTTCTTCAGTGGAGGGGTACTGCAGGAGCTCCTCCAGGTATTCTTCGATGATGGCCTGCACCGCTTCTCTGACCACAATGCTGATGGTGTTGTGTGGCACCCTCCAGCCTTACTGCATGCTCCTGTAGGTGGTCTCTGAGGCCAGGTGGCACAGAGTCAGTGCCACCTTGAGCCCAGGGTCCAGGCTGGGCCGGAAGTTGGTGCTCTGCTTGGTCTCAGCTGCTCCACAACTTCGTCAAACATGGCTGGAGGCATCCTCATGAAGTTCTGGAATGCACGAGTGTCTTCGTTCCTCAGCTCCACCATCAGCTTATTGTACAGTCCATACTCTGCTCTTCTCCCGATCCATCTACGGACCCAGACACTTCTTGGCTGCCTCCTTTTCTTCCCGTAGAACAGTTGAAAGAGCCTGTAGATGGCTTCACACTGTTGCAGAACGATGGTAGCTACCAAAAGGAGTGTGTTACGATCCATGGTGGACATCAATGGATGCTGTGGAAGAGGAAGAGCCAGATGAAGGCTGCAGAGGTCTGCAAAGCAGGGCTGCTGGACTGAAAGTGAGACCCAGGTGAGTTGCTCCCCCTTTTTATAGGCAATATAGGTTTTCCACTAGGTGTCCTTTTGCATCCTCTAAGCATCCTCTAGACATCCTTAATATCCAAGATAGGTCCCCTCTGCGATTTTTTTTTCCGTTTTAAATGCTTTCTTTGTGAGCTGCATCCGCTTTCATCCTTTCTCCGTCCCTGCTACTAACGCTGCGTGTCCGTTCCGCGTCCGTTTCGCTTCCTCCCTGTGTCCGTTTTCTGCTGGAGCAGATTTGAGTTGTGCGGATACGCAGCTGATGCCTAGCGGATGTAGCAGACATGTAACGGATGACGACGGATGCAGAACGGATGTTACCCGTGTGCGTAGCGGATGCAGAACAGACACGTTTGGTACATTTTCCACTCAAAAAGTTTTGAGCAGCTCAAAACTTTTTGATCGGATGGAACCTCAGTCAATGGATGCTGGACAGATAGAAAGGATGAAAAACGGAGGCAGTGAGTACAGAATGGATGAATCGCGTTAACCAACGGATGGCAAGTGTTTCTCTCCATTTTACATCCTCTTTCCATCCGTTGGTGCCATTTGACATGGGCTTAAGACAATGATTTCTTAAGGACTTTACTCCGATGCTTGCCTGCCTTTTCCCTAAAATCTGATAGTGGTGTTTTTTTCTGTTTTTTCCAACTGTGAGGGAATCCTAATAAGCTGATAAGCTTTCTGGTAAATCTATGGATTGTTTTTCTTTTTGTGATGTTTCTTTGACCAGACAGTATCCACTTCAGAAGATTATACACATTTTTCAAGATTTTATGTTCTTTTTCAAGCTGCTTGATAAAATTTTTGAGATTTTTGCATTTTTTTTTGTACTGGTTCTTTTCTGCCCATTGTACTTTTCTGTAAGTTATTCATATTTTTTCATGTTCTTTTCATGTTACTTAAATTCATATTATTTGTTATTCATTTATTATTCATATTATACTCATATTATTATTAGGATAATACTATCAGCCAACATAACATATGTCATGACTTGTAAACAAATTTAATTTTTATGTAATATGTAAGAGCAAATATTCAGTCCATCTATCCATTTATTTCTTGGTTCCAATTTCTATAGAATTACTTCCTTAGCAAAATCAAAAGTTTACAACAATATCAGATATAACAGTCTGAATGTATGTTTAAGTTTTCAGAGATTTTGTAATAGGTTTATCTTTGCTAGATGATATGAAGTTCTTCAGATCTATTAAAATATTTTATAATGTTTCATTTGTTGTTAACAGCTATTGTCAATAGATTCTTTAAAAAGATCAAATGAAGTAATGATTATAAGCAGCTGTGGTTAATAATAATTATTACCCACAGCTGTCAGGAATGCTGGCTGCCAAATGTTATCATTAATTGACAGATATCATCCATTTGCTCTACTTTAAATCTTCTTTGCACATCTCATTGACCATAGTAAGAGACAAAACATTTACTGTAACACTAATTACTTTATTGTTGTTGTGACTTACAAAATCCTACAAGCAGATGGTATGAAGTTCTACTCCATTACAGGAGAACATTTCAAATACATTGGCTGAAACCAAGGAGAGACTCCTAATAATAATAGTCTGTGCAGATTAGTTAGGCTGTGAAAGTGAAAGTGGTATCTACACCTCCTTCAGTCTGATCTTAGTATAGTATATAAAATCATACATTGCAATGTCCTACCTGTCAATGAATAATTCAGCTTCAACCATAACAATACAAGAGCACAGAGCTTGTAATAGATACAAACTCATGGTTAACCGCACCAAACTTGATTGCAGGAATTATGACTTCAGCAACAGAGTGATCAATGTCTGGAATACTCTACCTGACTCTGTGGTTTCTTCCCGAAACCCCAAAAACTTTAACCTTAGACTGTCTACTATTGACCTCACCCCTTTCTTAAGAGGTCTGTAGGGGGTGTTCATAAGCGCACCAACATGCCTACTGTCCCTGTCCTTTTGTTTCTTTTTCTTATATGTATCCATGTATTCATAACTATGTTTATACTTATACCTATTATCTTGTAAGCAATTGACAAATCAAATCAAATAAATAAATTAAAAAAGGGTATCTGTTGTTATACCCCCATTAGAGGAAAAAAGAGAAACAAAATTTTCAATCAGAAACATAAAAAATGTTACTGTCCCATTTTATATATATAGAAGAGCCTAAATAATTTTTGGACTTTTTATTAGCTGTTCCAGCCATCTTAAGAATTAGATTACATTTTTTGACATTTTGGAGAAATATTGAATTTATTAAATTAATAATATAGGTTAAAAAAAAACAAAGAGAAAAGATAATACAGCACCCAGGGAAACCTCAAAGGAAGATTGTATACATTGTATAATGTATAATCTTCCTTTGAGGCTTCCCTGGTGCTGCATTATCTCTTTTTGAATTTTGAAACCCATATATTCTAATTCAAACCATTAATAGTTTGCAGTCTAAAATAACTGATTATACCAAAATGAATCATGTATTCCATTCAGCTGCAAAATAATTGTTTTATATGCATTATTTAAGATAATACTTTTTCCAAACTTGTTTTAGACTCAGTCAAAAATTCTACTTATTCTATATTGAACAAAATAACGGACATACTTTAAATAAATGAGATGATATTAACCTTTCAAGGTGCCTTTTATTCACACATTGGTGATTCCTCCATTTCTACACCTCTCTGTGCCATATATTACATCCATTATTTTGGAGATAGAACTAAATCTCCAAGGAAATATTATTTATGTAAATAGAGACATGAATAAATTACATAGAACAACCAAGGAGATGAGTAATTAGCCATAAGAATAATATGCAACTAAGTGCCAAATACAAAAATGGATGCTGCATGTGGGTTTTACCTTTAGTAGATAGGTGTTGTTTTTTTTTAAAGTAAGGGAGAAAATGTAATTCAGTCATACATTTCATATTCTTGTATTCATTTTCCAAATAGTTGTATTTAAATCAAAATAATTTTGGAATTAGGTTCTGTGCTTGATTTCCTATAAGAATAAAAGAAAAGAAAAACCCTAAAGACAAGGGAAAATTGACAATAAAATTGTTTAAGCCAAACCTAAAACTGTTCAAGCTCATTTGGCATGCAGTCAATTTTATTTCAAGGCTACTAACACAAACATAGTTCTCTCATTTGGGGGGCTTAGGGAAGCATAAAATCAGTGGATAAAAATGATAATACAAAATATAAGCATAAAAATGGATATATCCATGGACTGTTAATGCTGACATATGGAAATAAAAAGTTAAATTTTGTAATGTTATCGTATATCTTTCTTTGTGCAGGCTACCACCACTTTAATGAAGAAAATTTACAACATAAAACAGCAATCTTCATCACTCAATAATAGTACTTGGATGCATATACTTAGGGAAGCATATCCACCAATTCATGCTTTGATTTCTTTATCAGAAGTGTTATTCTTTAACAATATTGATTTTATGTATAAAATGAGGAGGGCCATTGAGAAAAGAATTTGCTACTAAAAAAGAAAAAGAATTAGATTTATCTTGAGTAGTTTAGATCTGAGAGAGATCTTCATTGATTAGTTTGTCTGCCATGTGTCATTCTTGCATTGTACATTTATCATTTCTACTCCAGTGAGGGAGCAAAGATATAATAAGATAAGAGAAATAAAACTTCAAGTTATCTTTTTAATCCATGTACTTGGTTTTACTTTCAAAGTGTGCATTTTTGCTTATCTTTAAAAGTATTCTATTTACCCTGGAATAACAGTACCAGAAAGAGACAGACAGACAATAAAACAAGTGTGGAAAAAGTAAGGCTGAAAAGGAAAAAAAAAACCTATCACATAAATGGTAATTTGAAATTCAATTTTTAACAAGCTATTCAAACTCTTCCAACCATATTGAATGTGTGTAATACATCTAATTCTATTAGCAAAAATGTTATGTCAAAAAATAATACTTGCAGGTTTTTCGCTCAGAGTTTCTTTATAACTATTTCATACATAATAATAATAGGCTTGCTTTTGAGTTACTATTTTGGAGAAATGTTAATAAACTGAACTGTGAAATTGGTATTTTTATCTATCAGTGAATGTCTGTACATGACCTAGAAATATTCTGCATGTGTTTTAGAAATAAGCTGTGGCTGTGGATAAGCTAGATGTCAAGATAGCCTGTTTTAATATTTTTTTGGCCATAGTCCTGCCTGAAGAATCTTCCTCAAAAAAACAACAGGGAGAAGCTTACCCAGAATCAAAAGCAGTATTCTAGGCTGTAACTTGCCTGCTCAAAGAAAAGTAAACTTATCTCTGCCAGAAGACCAAGAGATGCCTCCCAGATCTTGAGCACACTGCTGTCTGATGGTTGAAAATTAGAAGATGGAGAAGAATTGGAATATTTTCCTAGGGTTTTTGGGGAATAACCTGTTGACTGGAACCAACTGATATTTTTTGTCTACTTGTTCTTCAATATTTTATTTTTTGTCTTTTTGTTCTTTGTAGTATTGCATGCTTGAGACAGACTTGGTAATTTCTGCCTAACAGCATGTGTCCAATAGGTCCTGTCTTGGATCCTTTTTTTTTTTTTTTGCGGTTACACATTTTTTTGGTCACCTTGATTCAAGGTCAGGCTTCCAATATTATTGGAAACAGTTGATATCCAAGGCCCTCTGACTTTGAGGCCCTTTATGACAATATATAATTGGCTGTGATGGAATATCTTACTAGTATTTTTTCCTGGATGTCCACTTTAATTTGAATATTGATAAAACTGAGATTCTTGTATTTTGCCCTTCCCATCTTCTATTTTGTCTTCTCTTATTCTGATTGTATTCTGATTGTATTTCCCATTTTTTTCTTCACACAAACATAGAATCCCAATGATAGCCAGCTGACTATTTATTCATTTACATTTTCTGTAGAAAAGATCTATATTTTGTCTTAATGGATATTTATAGGATTCAAGCTAAGAAGAGTGTGTTTGGTTCTGGCAGTTGCATCTTTGACTTGGTAGTTTCCTATCCAATTTTTGACCTATCTATTTAATTAAGTTATTTTTATCTAGTTTTAGAACTTGGAGGAAAGAATAGAATAGAATAGAATTCTTTATTGGCCAAGTGTGATTGGACACACAAGGAATTTGTCTTTGGTGCATACGTTCTCAGTGTACATAAAAAGAAAATATACATTCATTAAGAATCAAAAGGTGCAACACTTAAGGATAGTCATATAAGTACAAATAAGCAATCAAATCATATTAGGAAATAGTCAATATAAATCGTTTGGATACAAACAACAAGGCTTCAGTCATACAGTCACAAGTGGGAAGGGATGGGCAATAAGGAGTGATGAGAAGAGTAATAGTAATAGTAAGGCAGACTAAGTAAATAGTTGGACAGTGTTGAGGAAATTATTTGTTTAGCAGTGATGGCTTTTTGGGGAAAATATTTATTTATTTTGTCAAGTGATTATAAGATAAAAGGTATAAGTATAAACATAGTTATGAATACATGAAATGAATACATATAAGAAAAATAAAAGAAAAAAAATAAAAGAAACAATAGGACAGGGACGGTAGGCACATTGGTATGCTTAGGCACATTGGTGCCTGTTCTTGTGTCTAGTTGTTCAGTAACAACTAGTTGTGCCTGTTCTTGTAACCTGCTTAAGTAGATCTGGCTTCCCAACTTTGTTTGTCTGAAAATCACAAAATCTGATCACATGGCCCTGGGACACTGCAAGTGTCATAAATATGAGTCAATTGCCATGTGTCTCTTTTAAGCTTTTCTAATTATACATTAGAAAACTATTGGGAAGTATGTCCTCCTTTTATTAGCTTTTCTCTTGATTTTATTTTACATCCCTCCTTTTTCTTTGAATGGCAAAGATGTTGTATCCCACTGGATCTCCTTAGTTTTAAATTATCTTCTTTGATCTTTTTTGGTTTCTGTAATCAAAGTAGTGTCATGAACATATCGTAGATATTGACGTTCCTTCTATTGATTTTGACATCAGCTGGTATCATGAACCTATCTCAGATTATTAAAATTCTTCCACTGATTTTGACATCAGCCGAGTGTGCAATGTATTCACTATATAGTGTGAACAAATATGGGGACAGAAGGCAGCCTTGCCTCACTAATTTTCTGAAGTTAAATGATTCCATGTTAGAAATTTAGTTGTCATTGTGACTTTTTTTTACTCAGATTTATAAAGAAAAGTAATAATAACCATGTGCTTGAATATATTTATTACTTTGAGAGAATTCTCCATTGCTCCCTTGAGAAAGTTCCTCTCAGGTTATCCTGAAGTTGTGCTTGTATCCTAAGTCTTTCAATGAATATAGGTTCTGTTTTCACTGGCTCTTTTATATTTATATTTAATATGTGTACTATATTAAAATATAAAAGTATATTTTAAAAGTATACTTTTATTCTGTCTGCCCACCTGTCTGCCTACTACCTACCTTCATATCACTTTTGTTTTTAAATTTTGGTAACCAGCCTGAGCAATCATCAATTTACCGGTCATTTGACCGATGAGAATGGGGAAATGAGGAATGTTGCAGGTCCCATTCCTTAAGGAGGTACATATGATGCAACCCAGAAGAAGGACCTTCTCCAAAATGGCTGTTTTCTTCTGAAACATTATCCTTCCAGAAATTAGACTGGAGTGTTTGTCGTCACTAAGGGACGATGAGTGATATTATTTTATTTTTATTTTATGTTTTTTATTTTTCTACATTGTGTTTTTATTGTCTTTTAAGTCCCAAAGCTGCTTTTTCTGGAGGCAACTGGATTTTCTTGTTTTTTCTTTTGAAAATGTTTCACTTCTCATCCAATAAACTTCTTCAGTGACAAGGTAGTGGGGAATAGAAGGATTTATATTCCTTGCAGACAAGGAATATAATGACAAGGATGGTAATGTTCATCCTTTTAAGGGGTCATTGAAACACTTGGAAGTTTATCTGTGTTCTCAGGGTCATCTGAGTAATGTCTGGTTTTTTTAATCTGGTTCTTGTAGTCTGCAATTTATTGTATAGCTGTGACCCTGAGGACACAGATAAACCTCCAAGTGCTTCAGTGACCTTCTAAAAGGTTGCAGATTACAAGCTGTCTGCAAGGATATAAATCCTTCCATTCCCCACTATCCTGTCAGAACTGAAGAAATTTCTTGGATCAGAAGGGAAACGTCTTCAAAAGAAAAAACAAGAAAGTCCAGTTGCCAGCAGAAAAAGCACCTTTGGGACAACATGACCTGGAGGACTGAGAAACTCCACAGGCTATTGCCTGTGAGCCACCGAGAATCACTGTCAGGGAGTAGGTTGCCAAATACATTTTCTAAAAATAAGTAAATAAATGTCAAATTATACAGTAAGTTAAGATTGTTCCTCATTTATATTGGACACATATCCATTTAAAATATCTTATAGCTTTTGTCTTTCTAATTGTCCTAGCACATTTTCCTCAATTATTCTTCTGCCTTCCAGCATTTGGTAATAATTTGATAGCTGAGAATTAATTATTGTTACTCACATTCTCACTATGTGAACATTATTTTGCATATAAAAATTGTACTTTCTTTTTCATCAAAACTTCATTAAATATAAATATTATTATTCTTATTTTTCTTAGCAAGGATGTAAAAGCTAAAGTGTATTGCCACTTGTAAAAGGGATACACATGAGTCTTTTTTCATATTTTCCAGATGTTATAAGGTTTATTCAAGAGCCCTGAAGGAAACTGTTAACGAATGTACACAGGAAATTAATAAATAGAATGTGAAAGTGTTGGCATACAATTTGCCTATATGGAGTGATGTTTCACCACATTTTATAGATTAGTTAAGAACAATGAAAGAGAGATAAAACTACTGCTGAATAAAATGTTGTTGCTTTAAAATATATAACAGACATACAATATCATAAAATGTTTAAATATAAATAGTCATATATTTCCATAATACATTTTTACAAATTGTAATAAACATTATGTCTTTGGCTTAGTTCTGATTGTCTGATGCTTTATCATTATCACTTCGTTGTATGATTATTGCTGCATTTGATTAGTAACACAGTAATTGTAAGTCAAATTAAAATATTTAAAATTATGTGTGTATATGTATGGATGACCATATGCACAGTTAACTAAAATTAAAATTCAAACTACAAACCAGATTCTTTCAAAACACATCTTTTCCCCACTGTATGATTTCTATTTTCAGTTTATATCCAATGTAAAAGAAAAAAACATAATGGACTTTTATTAAAATATTTTTTTTCTTCCAGTATCTCTTAACAAAATCCAATGTTTAAAGATTAGATTGAAATTGTGAAATTATTCCTGGAATAATAACCCCTTATGAGGATTTGGACAGGAAAATTCAGAGTCCACATGGATGAGTGGGAAGCTCCTTTCTATTAATAAGTAAGTTCAACCTCTATATCAAGGGCATCTTCATATGTATTTATGTTATCCGTGCATACATCCTTTCTCAAGTCAAATAGTATTTTTCACTTCTAAGACATAACTATGTAATCTTGTTAAAAAATTTTCTTTCTTACCTGTCATAATTTGGTCTAATTGTTATAAATCCTTTTCAATTTCATGTTCATCTAAATTCTTTCTAAATCTCATCTGAATCTGTAAATATAAGCCACCAATCTACAATTATACCCAGTCTTTTAATTCTTCAGTTGTTTTCAGATTCCCCTGATTATCTAATAATTCTTTGTATCTACTCATTTTCTTTCTAGCCATTGTATTTGGGTATATTATTGCTTCTACAGGTGAGACCCAGCTTGGTAATTTCATATAATGTTTTCTTTTTACTTTTTCCCATGTTTGTATTAGTGATTCCTTTATCTGATGTCTGCAAAAATATGAATGTGTCTTATTTTCCTCCCATCGAAAAGCATACCACCCTACTTGTAGATCATGATCTTCGATTGTTAAAATTCTTTTATTTTTTAAATTTATACACTCCTTTATCCACATGAAAACTGTCACCTGATAATACAATTTCCATTTTGGGAGTCCAAAGCCACCTCTACTTCTACTATTTTGTAACATTGTTAGCCTTATTCGTAGTTTCCTGCCCAGCCATATAAATTTCATAACTATTCTATTCTCTATTGTCTCAAAGAATTTCTAATCTAACTTTATTGGAATTGTCTGAAAACAATACAATAATTTCAGTAAACATTCATTTTTATCATGGCTATCCTTCCTGTTAAAGATAAGTATATAATCTGTTATTCTATTGTATTCTACAAGTTCCTTTTCTAAATCTGATATAAAAAGGTTGTCCATATGAGTATTCACATTTAGGAATCATGTATCGTTTTAATTGTTAAATATATTTTATTTTATAAATTAACTATTTCATATTTTTCAATCTGTTTCCCATAAGCTGTCATTTAAAAACCTATTTCAAATGTATTCAGTGAAACTTGTTTCTCTTCAATGACCTAATCTAATTTTTCTATCATAACAGATAACTTTAGATAATTCAAATTATTTTCTGAATCCAATATTTTGGAAAAGATCCATTGATACATTTAAATTTTTGTGCCTTATTGTGATGAACCTTTAAAGGCATTTTATCATTTAAAATGCCTTTAAAGATATGATAGTTTTCCAGTCTTATAATTAATTTTAAAGTTTCTATTCAAGTCAATGCAATCCTGCACTTACACAGACAACGCAACTCAGATCTTTTAAACGAAAAGAAAAACAGCAGTAAAAGCAAATGTATAGAAGGATGGAACACAGTAAATGAGAAATTAGAAATCTGCCACTTATTGCAGAATCTTCTGCAAAACCTAGCAAAAATTGAAGAAGGCTTTTCCAAAGAATATTAAGTGTACAAAAGATAGGACATGAGATAGGGTGTTTGCCTATTGATTCTACTATTTGCCATTGTCTGCATTGATTTTAACTGACTATACTCTTTGATATTATTTAAACAAGAAAAAGCAGCAAAATATAAAAAAAAACTCAGGCCTTTAGATACTGTTTTTGTTTCTTAGAATCCACTAATTCTTGTATCTATCATTCTGAAAATCATTGAGGTAAGATGAGTTATGATATATGTCACGTTAATAAAACATGCCCATAAAAAAGATCAAGTCACCTTGACAAAAGAACTCTGCAAAATATAAATCAAAATGCAGATATACCTCTTTGTTCTTATATACAACCTTTTCCATCTAATCTGACAGCTTGTTCAGTGTAGGAGTTCTAGAGCAGTGAACTGAATTGAAAGACTTTCAAATAGGAAGCAACCTCTACAAAATCTCCATATACCCTTTTGTGCTCTAGGGAAGCTTCAAAAAAATATTTGCAATGAATGTCTTCAAACCTTTTAAGGAATGTCTAAGTTCTTTCCTAGCTGACTAAATATTCCAAAGATTTTTCAAGTTTTCTAATAAAATATATTTTCCATACTGCGCCTTTCCTAATAGTCCTCTAAATTTTATCAGCTACTTATTGTTATGCTTTAATTTACAAATGGAATTCAATTAGTCAGAGAGGAAAAAACCATCAGTGATTAAAACTGAAAATATTAAAATACTACCTGAGAAATGCAAGAGATATACTGTATGAGAGAAATAACAAGTGCTATTCTACCTAGAGCAACAAAATGCCCCCTTTCTCCCCCAAAACTGTTTCAGCTGTTATAAACAGCAGAAGGATAATACAATATTTCTTTTGAAATACTACTTTTTTGTGTCAGGCACGGCACATGAACATACATTTCTTAAGGCTAGTCCAAATCCTGTCTTTGTTCACATGTTTTGTCTCTGATACAGTGAGCAATCACCCTGCTCTCTGCAACATACAACTTGGCAATTCATAAGGTTTTTTAATGTCTACGTTCATTCATTTATCATGGCCTTCTGCTTCAAGGCTACCCTGAGGCATCTTACTTCCTGTCTGTGTTGAGAAGTCTTGAGGTGGACCCGAAGCATGAAATCTGAAAGCATTCTGCCAGCATGATAAAGGCAGCTGCAGGAGACTGAATGAACCAGAGAGAAAAAAGATGATTTGATCCTTTTGACCCAGATTTGATGCTTTGGGAAATTTTCTTGTTTGTTTTAGTCTCTACTTTCCCACCTTAACCAATTCCCAAAAGTTTTCCTTCAAGAAAGGCATTTTTTTTTTCATTGAAATTAGTAGTATAATGAGATTATATTGAAATTAGCAGTAAAATGTCATAATCAAACTACATATTTGTCATAAATACATCAGTATAGTATATTAAGAAGCTTTCATTTATATTGTTGGAACCTCATTTTGCTCTGCCAGATATTTTTCCAGGTATAATTGGAAGAGGTATCCTTTCTGAAAATTAGAAAGTGAGCAATTAGAATAAATATGTATTATGGATAACCACTTTGCTCTATGGAACATTTGAAATGGCTATCCACAGGTATCCAGAAAAGCATACTTTCAAAAATCCTAAAGAAAGTTGTGTAAGATTTGTGTAAAACAACTTGGATAACTTTGTTGTCCAAATCAGAACAGAATTCTGTCAATTCAGCATTCACTGTTTCAAAAGTGAACAGCTGTTGCCTTTGTATCCTTTTGGTGTGCTTCTTTTTGGCAGAAGTTTTTTTGTGTGTGTGTTCTTTTCTTGCAGCTGCTATTTAAAGACATGTAATTTTTTTGTTTCAGAAATTAAGATTAGTTGTCATTATTTGCACTCCATGGTTTTGTCTAGTTCCATTTAAAAGTTCTCTAATCTGGTGACTATAATCATATCCCTTGGTAGCAGAATAATAATAGCCCTTTGTTTTATAAAGAAATATGTCCTTTTACCACTTAACTTTATTTGGTTAAAAGGTTAGACTGTTATGAAAATGAGATGAAAATAGTTTTCACATATTATCTTCCACACTTTTGCAGAATTGTGCAGATGTTTCTCATATATTTCTTTCTTCTTTTTAATGGAGCTATGAACGTCTTTTCTAAATATATAAGCTAACAGAACTTGTTTTTTATTCTACTGAAATGCATTTTCAAGCTGAATGCTTTTCATATAAGTTTGAATTAGAAAAAATGTACAAATTACTTAAATTTCTTTTTAAAATTATATTCACCATTGACAAATGAAATTACAGTTAAAGTTATTGTTACTTTAATACAGTTACAGCTTTTTTAAACTTTGCTCAACAATTCTTTATGAAGTTTTTCATATTAAATATGAATCATAGTGCTAATTGGAGTCAATCTGATTCCTTTTCCTGAAGTACTTATTTCAAAACTTCCAGAGCTCTGTAATTAAATCAAGGGTGCTTATATAATATTTAGCAAGCAACTAATATCAGAGTTTTAAGAGACACCATTTTAAGATGAATAAGATAATGGATGGATGAATAAGAATATTTGTCTCTGTATCTTTTGTCTCTCTCTCTCTCCACCCCCTTTCCTCCCTCTCTCTCAATATGATGGACAGATTGCCTAGTAAATAGGAAATATTATATGACAAGTGAAAGTGAACACTAAGGACAACAACACTGTCTCAATTTTCTAACCAGTAAACAATATCATATCTAATCTTATTTTTGGTGGTGTTGTATTAAAGTTATCCCTCTGTCCACCACCCATCCTCATTCTTGTTTTTATTAGCTACATGATAGAGATACATAGCCACTATCACTTAGTGTAAAAAAGCCAAATGCCTTCACAAGTAGAAATTTGAACTTTGGTTAACACTATAATATAATTATTTTTGCTGTGCACAAAATATGTTGACCTGTATTATATGTACTCCTGACTTTGGGTTTGCTGCTGTGGCTAAACAAACAATAACAAAGTAATTCAAAATGTCTGCATAAATTATGCCAGTATGAAAAGTTATCATAACTTTAATAAGAATCACTTATTAAAACTAAGAACTTTCATAAGAACTACCCTGAAAATAAGCCCTAACCTGATTGTTAAGCATGCACCTAATATAAGTCCTATTCCAAAGTAAGCCCTAGTGAATGTGGTGGCTGTGGCCAGCACAGGAGGCAGTGAGTGTGTATGGGCTGATGATATCAGCAGCAGCCACAGCCCATGCAGTGCAAGTGAGTTGATTCCTGTCCAAGCAGTAGGCAGAGGCACAGGCGGGTGATGGCAGATGATCTGGACGTACCATATGGGCCATGGGAAAGCCAAGATTTTGTAGACCACAGTAGGTAGGAGGCTCATCTTCACATCTCTCGGTTTGTTTGCGACCCATGAAGCATGGTGGGATCACCTGCCATCATCCCCACACCTATGCTGCCGGTTGCTCCACTTGTTGCGAGTACCACCACACAAAGATGAACTCCCTGGCTGGCTGCCTGCTCCAGACCACCAATTGTTGGCCATGGTCCATTGTCCCATGGCCCACATGATGCATCCAGATCACCTGCACCCCCATGCTTCTGCCTCTATCTGCTGCTTGGTCAGGAAATCAGCTTACCTATACTGCTTACCAAGGGACTGATAGGCTGCATCTGCTACCAGATACTATCGGTCCCCACATGCTTGCTGCCTCTTATGTGTGTGTATGTTAAAAGGCAGGGGACTTAGCCAGGCTGATCATCCTGAAATTGTTTCTCCAAAAATAAGGCCTAGTACTTATTTTGAAATCCCCAAAAATATAAGACTAGGTCTTATTTTCAGGGAAACATGGTTGAAAATTAGAAATCAATCTAAGGCAAAAATGTGAGGAATATTTTCCTAAATTTAATGATAACAAACATAAAATACTTTTGCTTAATGTCTTCAAAGTTGAATGTATGATGGGATATACTGTTGAGGTTAAATTTCTGCTTTCAACATTAAATTATTAATAATTATATTTAGCAAATCATTGTTTATTACAGTAAATTCTATTTCAAGAAGTCTTCAAGACTTCTTTATAGCTTTCTGTTCTGGTTTTATCCCCTACTTTGAGAAAGTGGTTTACTATATTCTTCTGCAGTATTTTGAGTGATATGTCACTTAATGTTGTAGTCAGGTTATCTGTCTTCACAAATTGTTTCTACTGCACACATTTCAGTCGAGGAAGAAATCTTTAATAGAAGGTCTGATTCCTTTTGGCATGGTTAGTGTTTTCCAGGTTCCATTGATAAAATTATGCAACCCAGCAGAACCCTAGAATGTGCAACTTCTCTGTAGCAGTACCTGCCATTTGGAATGAAGATCTCCCCAAGTTCAAATTGTTCCCAACTTGCTGTTATTTTTCAGGGTCTTAGAGTTTCTTTCTCCAGGGCTTTGGAGAAAATAGCTGATACTTTTTCCTGTTTCCTTCTGGATTTATTTTGTTTGCCATTATTATTCTTTTACTTTGTATTGCTTTCTACTGTTCTTTGTTTTTAGAGGTTTTAATGATTATATGTTTTAATGTTCATTTTTATTACTGTTAACGGAGTGTAGCATAAAGATGCATGTAAAGCAGGGATGTCAAACTCAAGGCCTGCAAGCTGGATCCAACCTGCAGGGGTGCTTAAATCTGGCCTATGGGGCCAGCCTACAAATAACTGAAGTATGATAAATACAAGATTTGTGGGAATTTGGACTCTAGAGATTATGCATTTACAGAAATTATGGCATAGGCATAGGCAAGGTTTCAGTTAACAGATGTTATTTGGAAACTAAAGATGCTTTGGAAGGTGAGAATCTATAATTTTTTCAATGTTCTCCTTCCTCACCCATTCACTTTTCTTCACAGCAGAAAAATTAAATGTATATTATTCAACAAAAGCTGCAGTGATGACAATACTAATGGATTCTTTTACAATGTTTATTTTTTTCTATATAACACAGACCTTTTGAATTTTAATTGTATAGTGTATATAATATTTACCATTTGCTTCATCATTATTTATTTTACATGCTTGCATGGTAACTACAAATAATAAAGCTGATTATTCAGTTCTTCTGCATAGATTCCATCAGGATACAGATTTTTAAAAGAGAGTTAATGAATGAAGAAAGGACAGCAAACAAACTATCTAATGCAGGTGTGTCAAAGAAAATTTCATTGAGGGCCACATCAGAGTTGTGTTTGACCTCAGGTAGTGGGCGTGGCCAACTAAATATCACTCATGTCAGAGGTGTCCGTGGAGACCCGAGAGTGAAAATGGGCTCCCAAGCTCTGTTTTTGGCTGTGACGGCTTCCTGCAACCCTCTGCCAATGAAAATGGGGCTTGGGAGGGCTACCTGCAGTCCTGACCAGCTCTGATTTTGGCTGGGACAGCCTCCTGCAATCCTCTGCCAGCGAGAATGGAGCTCGGGATGGACTGTCACAGCCTTCCCAAGCTCCATTTTTGCTGGCAGAAAGGTTGATCCTTTGCTGTTTCCAGGATGGTTCTGCAGTCCAGATCTGAGCACCCTGCAGACTGCAACTGACCCCCAGGCCTTGATTTTGACACCTTTGATATATTTCAAAAGTGAAACAGAGTTTAATAGTAGAGTTTTTAAATTAACACATCTATTACCTTAGATATTAACTAAAGGAACTTTTCTGACAGGAACCTAAGTGCTGTAAAGGTTGTGCTATTTTATTGAGAAGTGAGATTTCATATGTTAAATAATGCATCTATCCTGCCAATTCAAACATAGGTTTGTAGAAAGAATGTTCTGTTTTTCCTATGAGACACTGTAAGAAAAAAGTACAATAATGAATTCTCCTAAGGTTGAGACTTTTTTTCTGCAATCTGTTCATACATATCTAATCAATATATTTGAAACCCGGAAGGTTTGTCATGCAGAAAATAAGAAAAAAAAAATTATCTAGTTCACAATAAGCCATTTTGAATTCTTTTTTGACTGGTTTGTTGCATTTTATTTAAATAATTAGGACCATCTGTTCTGCTATTACAAAATTCCAAACATTGTGGCAGGCATGCATATAATTGCAAATCATTAAGCGTCATTCTTTAAAAATAAATATATATTTCTAAAATTAACACACAGAAATATGTACTCTTACACAAATGTTTAGACTATATTTGACCCAATAAATACTTTTTATCAAGCATTTCACAAGTCTTATGTTTAAAAGCCAAGTATCATCAGTTGCAGGTGCTTCTTTGTATGATTACTCTTATTTTTTAAAAGACAAAAAATACCCTTGTTCATACTTTTCTAATAGTTTATTTATAAAAGAAGTATAAGTTAATAATACATAAGAATACCATTTTAACATACTAACATTTAACATACCATTTTAACATTATTGTAATAGACTTCTGATTTTTTATATTATTTTTTTTATTTTGAATAATCTAACAGATATAACACAAATTACATTTTTCTCCACATAAATTAAGGATCTCTGTTTCTTTTTAAAGTAATTTCTTACTCATTTGCTCACAACATTATATGAATTATGCATTTTATTATATGGGTTTCTTATAAGTTTATCCATAGAATATTCTATGGAGTCACTAGCTAAGATGAATTTTGCTCAGATGTGTGATAGTTTCAAGTTCAGACAATTGGCTTTCATGTCTGAGTCAGGATTAGAACTCACAATCCCCTGGTTTCTAGAGCAGCACCTTAACCACTATATACAAACTGGTTTCTTTAGCCATCCAAGTTAGCTCTCCTTATAGAAGCTGGAATTTTTAAGCTTCTTGGTCAAATACCTCTTATCTCTAGCTGAAGTTGGCTGGGAGGACAAAAGGGTTTGTCTGGTTATTCTGTATAAATTGACATAACTGCAAATTTTGTCTTCTTCAGGTTGAAACTGGTTACATTCTGAACTATATATGAACGAAACCCAAGATATTGTGTTCTGCAATTACTGCATTTATCAACTATGATAGTCATGTCACAGCTTGGGAATGCTTTGTATCCAATAATTTTGCAGGAGAGTATGTGGTCATTTGTCTATCAGCTGAAATGGATATAAGCCATGTAGAGAGGTTAGGGTTAGGATTAGAGTTAAGATCAAACAGTAAGTCTTACAAGCTAATGGGTGAAAAAAGGCAAATTCAATGGTTAAAGTCCATATGTAATCCCCCATTATGTGGCATGACCTGAAATGATCAGTTTTTGATAAAAAATTGTCAAATGTTACTCAACTGAAGTAGTTTGCTATGGAGGAATGGACAGCAATTATGTATTTCAAAACATGGATCAGCATGTATAACTATGAAGTGTTTGTTGAATTTGTAAAAAACATAAAACAAACAGGACACATTTCAGCTGCATTTACCAAATTGATTTTTAATGTTAACCATGTGTACAGTTCAGTAACTGTTGTTCACATAATAAATTGACTGGGATTTTTTGAATTAAATATTCTGTGGTTTTGTTCAGGTGAATAATATAGCACCTCTAGCACCTCCATAATTTTTCAGAAAGAACTCTGAATACTTTTTGTGTGTGTGTATGTGTGTGTGTGTGTGAGAGAGAGTATATATATATATGTGTGTGTGTATGTGTGTGTGTGTGAAAATATAAATCAATACATTTATGAATAACAATAATTTAACAAGGTTTAAAAATGATGTTTAATATTTTACAACCATAGAATCTGCTACTGTATCTTCCTTTTTTAAAATTAACATTCTTCTTCTTTCAGTTGATCCCAGGTCAAAAGAAATTTATATCAGAAGCTCAGCAATTTTGGCTTGTTTGTGATTGGAACTCTAGCAATGCTTGATTTTTTTGCAATTTGAACTAAGCCTTAGTGCATGTTATAGTTAGCATGTATAGCTGTTCAGCTTCAAAGAGTGATTATATTTCTTCTATTCAAGCCTTTTATACTGACATTATCATTCTTACAATCTGAATAAACATCATCATGCATTTCTGGTTAAAATAATTTAAAAACATCTAATGCTACAATTAGTAAAAATAGGAAACAATTTGAAGTTGTATAGACACAAAGATTTTGGTTTCTTTGATATACTCAGGGATATTAATGGTATTAATTGCATTCTGGATGATCATATAAAATATTCTGATTTAGTTTCATGCAGTGTATGAATCTCTGGTGAATTATTTTGTTCCGTGTCTTTTAAATATTTTTTTTTCAAAAGCAGAACTAAAAAAAAAATCTATTCTTTGTAGAATGTCCTCCTGTTGAGAATAAAACTCCCATCCTTTTTGTTTTTAATACTACTGTGTGTATTGACTGTAGACTCTTCTCTGTTAGTGGTCAATGCAATACTAATGTAATGCTGTTTCTCAATTTCATAGCTATCAATGTTCAGAAGGGTGGAAAAAATTGGATACACAAGGAATTATTTTTAGATTTGGATATTTATGGTTTGGAAACTGCTTTGAAAAACTGTCTTTTAAAAAAATATTCCAGTTAAAGGGTATTTTGTTTAGTTACTTAGGAAGCATATTGTAAACATTTGCAATACAAATAATTAGGAATATTAATTAACACTGTCCAATGTTTTTGGAGCTATCTGCAGATTTCAGTATATAGTTTATCAAATTCTGAATTAATAAAAATCCTATAATTTACCCTTCACAAAAATAAAATAGTTTGCTAGTACTTTGTACTGCATAATCCATATATTCTGTCCAGCATTTGCAAAGAGAGAGGGGAAGGAAAGAGGCAGAGAGAAGTTTAACAGTGAACAGTGTAAAACAAACAAACAAAATGAAAACATGTCCCTGGATATAGAAGCTCTGTATCATTATAGAATAGTAGTAAACTGGTACAGACTCTTTGGATTTTGATACTGAAAAGGAAAACTTAAAGACTGTCACTGTAACTTGGGGAGCCAGTAATGATTTAGATCTAAATAATGATTTAGATCTAGGACAGGTGACTACCAATTCAAGGAAGAAAGAACTGGATATTGAACTTGAAATCATGCTGATTTCTAAAGCACATTGTCAGTTCAAGAGTGAGAGATAATAAATATGAGGAAATAAGAATGTTTTTTCTGTCACTATTGTAGTTTAGACTCCCACAATTCTTTTATAAATCAAGAAACATCTGAGATCTTTATGCTAGGAAAGGCCACTCTTGAGTCCTGGTTGCTTTTAATATGACTTTTGAAACATTATTGTAAATCTAAAAAAAAAGAAAAAAGAATAGAAATTTTTACTTAAAACATCTGGCTTTCTTTTCTTTCTTTCTTTTTTCTTTTCAGAATTTAAGGAATAAAAGTGACGATTTGGTTTATCAAATGATCTGTAATTTTTGAGCATATTCCAAGAGATGGAAGAATGAACTTCCATGCATGCAGATGGAGGTGGAAGAAGTGGAGTAATTATTAGAGGAATTATTTAGATCTACTTGGGATTTTCACAATAAATGAATGTTAAAAAATCAGTCAGATAAGCAATTATTTCTCATGCTGGATAAATGCACAAGCAAACTAGTCAGTTGCCAATAATAATAAAAAAATTATGCTCTGGAATAATGAATTTCCATTCAAAGTAGCATAGTAAGGATTTTTGTAACTTCTTTTTCTCCTGCATTGAAAATATATTAAATGTTATCGGATCCTTTGAGATTTAAATTAATTTCAAAAACAAAATTATCATATTAATTTTTCTTTGAATATGATTTATAATTACAAATTCCATAAGGCTATTTCCTAGTTTATTTTAATAAAATGATAGAGAGACTTATGGAAATAATTTTAATTGTTCAGCAATCTACTGCTGTTTCACATTGTAGTATTTAGGTATTAGGTATTAATGAGTAAATAGCTACTTATAGAACTTACCCATTGTTCTAATATTTATATTGTTTTCCCCAGTCATCCTTAATTTTTTTTAAAATTTGACATTTAACTGAATATTGCACTTATGGCCAAAAGTGTTACCATCAATGAGATCGTTGTCTTTCCTAATATGTACTAAGAAGCAGATCTTTTAATTCTGTCTACATATTAAAAATTGTTGGATGCAAAATGATGTTGCAAATATGTGTCTATACTGGCACATACTACATTCATATTCATATAAGGTAAGCTTTATTTTGGTAAAGAAACACATTAAGAAAAATTCAGGTCAGAAAAAAAAGAGAGGGCAATGATGTTAATGATCATACCATGCATGAACTTTATCTTGAAAATATTAATATTATAAGTGATACTATCTGAATCTCTATTTGAATCTTGTGATTTCAATCCTTAAGCTGCTACAAAATTGTATGCCTCTATACAAATTTGTGCTGTAAAATATCAATCAAATATATCAATTCTGAAACAAAGATATACACAGAACAATGGAACACATATAAAATTATTTCCAAATTAAGCAAGTAACATCTATAAATAAGAATCCCTGATATAACTCATTCAATGTTGCAGGTTTATCTTACTCTTTTCAGTTCGTGGCCCACCCACCTGAAATCTAACTTCTTCAGTGCTTGCTTCTCACTTGAATTCCCAGGCAAGATTAATGAGAAAATTCTAATAGTCCTTCTTCCAGAAATCCATTAGTAATTTGCCTCTCAGTAGACAAGACAATAGCAATGGCACTTAGACTTCTAAACTGCTTCATAGTGCTTTACAACTCTCTTTAAGCAATTTTAGAGTCAGCATTTTGCCCCCAACAGTCTGGGTTGTCATTTTACCAACGGCTCAGAATTGAATTCAGAATTGAAGTGAGCCATAAGTTAGCCTGCAATACTGCATTCTAATGATTTCGCCACCATGGCACAATGACCAGGAGCAGGACTTTTTTAAAATAATTTTTAAATAATTAATTTTTAAATAATTAATCTTACTTAGTGTAATTAATATGTACAAATATTTAAGAATTTAGATTAGAAGTTTCAGTTTGGAAAATTTAGATTTTTTTATTGTAACATGCATTTATTGTCGCTGTTTATTATTATTGTTGTTGTTGTTGTTGTTACTGTTACTATTATTATTATTATTGTTGTTGTTGTTGTTGTTGTTGTTGTTATTGTTATTTAATGATTCTTTGTTTAAAGGGCTGTAGCACTACTTCCTATAGTCAGACATGACTGGCAGGGAAATCTACTAGCTTTGTTTGGAAAAATTGAACAAATTTCCATGATTACCACATAGGAAGAAAGTATACCCCCCAAAAAATCCCAGAAGAACATATTAGTCAATATTACAGTTTGCATTTATCGTGTCTGTTTTGAACATTCACAAAGAGAAAAGGACTATTAATAATTGGTGGATCTATCCACCAGAAATTGAGGGATAATTGGGCAAAAAGTACTTGAAAGCTTATTCAAAGCTTAAAGGACAGAGCAAATAAGGATAAACAATTCAAGATAATATCAAAATAGATACATTCATTTATTTATGTGTGCCTGCCTGCCATGGACTTAAATACTGCCATTGACTTTATATTGAACTGTCTAAAAGATCAGTCCTTCATCATTGGAAAGGCAAATGTATGGTCTCCATTATTTTGTGAAAAGAAGACCTGATATTATTTGCAAACTGTAAGCAAGTTGTTGATGACAGTGATTATGCATGGAATACAGCCCATCCTATATTGAAACTGTTATGAAAAACATATAATTTTGTAGTGGTTCTTGCACAATTTATTGTGGTTTTTTCTTTTCATTACACATTACACTTTAAAAAAAAACAAAAAACCAAACACATGCATGCACACACATACACAAACATCCCAGATGTTTATTTACTAAATAAAATAGCTGTTTTTCATTTTTCACTAATTTTGTGGAAAACCAATATGGAGCAAGAATGCAGGAAATTAATCTGGTTTATGTTTTACTTAACACTTTCCAAACCAATAAAAATATAAACATTGTTCATGCTTGATCCTAAAAGTTAAAAGCTGCTGACCATTTTGATATTTCACTGTTAATTCTAAGGCTGGCTGTTCTTGTCATTAGTTTGGATGTCTTTATATTAATTTTTATCCTATTTTTTTCACTTTGCTCCTTGACTTTTATTACTGGAGCTTCCAAATTCTTTTTAGTTTTAGCTATCCGGGTTGTATCTTTAGCAAAATGCTGGTTGGTGTTCTTTCATCCAATTTAAAAACCACACTAATCTTCAAATCCAGTTTCCCTTAATATACATTCAAGCATATAAATAGAATAAATAAAGGATTAGAATATCGCTTTGACCTATAATTGCTGGAGGGAATTTGATTTGTTGTCTTCGTAGATTATAAAATAAGATGATGGACTTTAACCCTAATGCTAACCTTGGACTGTAATTTTCCAATTATTATGAAAAGCAATCTTACTACTTACTTAATCACTTTACTTTATTGTCATGGCATCTCATACAACTAAATCAAACACCATCTTCAGTGCACATCATAACTATGACCATGAAAATAAACACAAACACACATCCTTCACCCATCACACATTGAACCGGAAACTCCTGACACCACACCAACACTGCACTATACAGCAGAATTCAAAAGAGCTACTGCCCTGGGATAGAAGCTATTTTTCAGCCTGTTTGTGTTTGTTTTTATTATTCTGTACCATCTGGCAGATAGTAATTGTTCAAAATAGGATTCCCAGGATGAGATGGATCTTTGAGAATGTTTTAAACTTTCTTAAGGCAGTGGGAGCTATAAAGCTTTTCCAAAGAGGGGAGAGGGCAACCAATGATCTTCTGGGCAACGACATTAACCCTCTGGAGTGCTTTCCTATCTGCCACAGTGCAATTGGCAGTATGTTAAAATGCTCTCTATGGTGCAGTAGTATCTCATAGATATTTGTAACTATTGGGTTAACTTGTTCAATTGTGTCATTATTGAACTGACTATTTGATAAAACTAAGCTTGGTATTTCTGTCTTCTATTTGCTAAAAGTAAGTTTTTCATAATTAGCAGTTAAATACACATTTTTACAATAAATGTAATTTTCAATGCATGCTTCCTGTCACCTTGGGTTTCACAGACAATTATTGTGTCACCCACATACATTAAAATTGAATTCTTCTGTCAGTTATTTTATGGACATGAAACTTTTTTGAATAAGGTTTTTAAATAAAGGAATGTGTATAAATATTATATAGTCATGGGACTGACATACAACCTGGCTCAATTTCTGAATGTTTTGATCTGCTGGCTACATCTTACTCTTAAGCCCATTTTCTTATATAACCTGTACATTTATTTATTTATTATTTATTTATTTTGTCAAACACTTACAATATAATTAAAAGAAGAATAAAGTTTAAATATATGAAATATGAACTAATAATTGTGGACAATAGGATAGGGACGGTAAGTATGATTGTGCACTTATGCATGCCCCTTACTACTCTTAGGAGTGGGTTAAGGTCGATAGAGGTTAGTTTGAGAGTGAAAGAGTGTGGGTTTGAGCATGTGATAACAGAATCAGGTAGTGAGTTCCAGACATTGACCAGTTTGTTGTTGCTGAAATTGTATTTCCTGCAATCGAGTTTGGAGTGGTTTACATTTAGTTTATATCTGTTCTGTGCTCTTGTGTTGTTGAGGTTAAAATTGAAATATTCATTAACTGGTAAGACATTGTAACATATGATTTTATATGCTATGTGCTAAGTCCAATCTTAGCCGGCGTAGTTCAAGGTTGTCTAAGCTTAAAATCTCAAGTCTGGTAATGTAGGGTATTCTGTGGCGAACAGAGGAGTGTAATACTCTTCTGGTGAAATACTTCTGGACTCGCTTAATTGTATTGATGTCTGATATACAGCCCGGATTCCAGACAGAGGAGCTGTATTCAAGTATTGGTCTAGCAAAGGTTCTGTATGCCTAGTTAGCAAATCAGTATTACCAGAGAAGAAGCTACGTAAGATCAGATTTATAACTCTTAAATCCTTTTTTGTGATGTTGTTGCAGTGAGCTCTGGTGCTTAAGTCATTCGATATGAGAACTCTGTCTTTGACAGAGTGAGGGTTATCAACGAGGTTATATCCACCTAGCTTGTATTTGGTGCATTAATTATTTTTACCATTATGTAGAACAGAGCATTTGTTGGTTAAGATTTGAAGTTGCCAACTGTTTGACCATTCAGACACATAATCAAGATTACTTTTACATCAGGAGCAGAAAGAGTTTGTTTGTATAAAAATTGGATAACCCATAGTTTATGGGTTTAAATCAAAAACTTCTCAAAAAAGCTGCATAGAATTTTGTTTGTGGAGACTTGATGTACGTTATCAGCCATAAATGGTAGCATCATGCAGTGGTCAATGGTTGAATTGCCTGCTTGAAAACCCGCTTATTTGTGTTCTCTTCTGTGGCCCGCATAGTTAATTTAATACCCTGTTTGTCCAACAATACGGCCTCCCCCAATAGGAAGTCCCAGCATGTTTTATAGGCATGAAATGAAATTAAGCATCTCCCCCCAAATTAAGGCCTATATTAAAATATGCAAAATGGGGGGAATGGTTGGGGGGCTTGCCATTAGGAAGTACTTTTGTTGCACACCCAGATATGGTGCTGCCTGCGTTGATCCCGATACGAAGTGCCCCACCAACATCAAGGTCAACATCCAAGCCGTCGCCACCCGCCTGCCCGAAGATGCAAGGCGGGGAATTAAGTCACCCCCGAAAAGACGGTGTAGCCATTTTTCGGGGACTCAAAAAAAATAAGACCTGGCCTTATTATATGAGAAACATGGTAATTGGATATCATGTGTTTAGTTTGGTTATTATACTTAAGAAACTTATTGCTCTGTAATCAACTGGATTATTTCTGTTCCAATTTTTATATGAAGGCATAATGATAACTACCAAGTCATCTTGTACCCTAGTTGTCTGATTACTAAAGGTAAATAAGCTGGCTAACCTTGGAGTCAACAATTTATTATTTGATTCTACATATTCAGTGAACCATATCTATGTGTGATGCCTTGTAACTTTTAATTGCTATATTGAGAGAGTGAATTCTTCCATTGTTATTGGTGGCCAAGGCCCAGTTAGGAAATATCGAAAATGAAATATTTCACAGATGAAGCTATTCCTGAATCTGTAACAATATTGAAATACTCCTTTTAAAAAGTTTAAATAGAACAAAGTGATCATATTATGATCATATTTTAGGACACAAACAAAAACAGATAAGTTTATTAGATCTTAACATCTTAGCAAAAAAAATAAAAAGATAAGGAATTGAGTAATTATTTATTGTTGATAAGTAAAGTACAATGCAGACATTGGTTATCAACACCACAGTTTCTAAAATAATCACTGGTATAAGCTATATAAATATATTCTAGTCTCTTTCTATTATACTAAAATATTCATTCCTTTTTTCTATCACTGCTACTCTCAGGTTTTGCAATTTAATTTCTAAGGCTATTCTAAAAGGAGTGAAAAAAATGCCTAGTTTCCATGTTTTCAAAGAACTATCTACAATCTTAATGAGACGTGACATTGAGCCAGATAAGCAGTGCCAGTTTCTCTGGATTTATATTACAGCAGCAATCCATATCAAGATAATGACAAAAAACAACTTCCTTCAGTTTGGTTGTAAAATGAGACACCAATTAAGAATATTTCAGCAAATTCTTCAGGGATGAATGGTTGCTTTCTCCAAATAAGTTAGTTGTAATATATTAAAATTAATTAAAATTGCAAACCATCCAGTAATTTCAGTTCACAAAGCAAAGCAAACACCCCATATTTTAAATGCCAAAGTATGCATAATACTAAATTCAGTGTACATTCATTTTCCCACCCTACCACTCCAAAGCCAAAAATATGTAAAGATGCAGAAACATTGTGGGAGGAACAGAATTACAGATTATGCTCATCACTAAAAAGCTCTTTTCCTTTCAACATAACTTCAAGAAGTATGAAAATCTTAAATCCAACAAGTTCTGCCCCATCATCACAAGCTTACATTGATTCTATCAATACTCAGAAGTCATAACATTCTACTGACAAAAAAATAGCAATAATTGTGTGGTTATGTTAAAAATATTTGTTCAAACAATTGATAAAGCAATTATAGAGAATGAGTTAAATGGGAAGAACATGAGAACTACCAGGAACTCAATGTGCTTTGGATGGTGCATCAAAGGCAAGAATTAGCAGTGGGGATGCCATGTATGGATTTCACACTCGGAATATATTTAACCATCATAAACTCAGAAAGAAAGAAACACTGAAGATATTATGGTGCAAATAAATTCCAAACCTTAATATTATGTGGGAATGACCTTGAAGGACAAGGTGAAAAGATGCTGCCTGTGAATGATTAGAAAAGAACGGGAAAGACAAGCAAATGTTTCATAGTCAAACAAAGAAATTTAGGAAGCTGGTCAGGGTGTAAGAGGGAAGATGGGAGTTTTGTACTTTCAGACTTACCTACTTATACATATATAGACCATCCATCTCACAGTTTGAGATGCAAAATTCTTTTAATATAGGGTTATAATAACGCAGACTTAGCCCACCTAGTCATTGTTTCTATGGTTTACTGGGAGAGGGGTGAAATGGGCTGATACAATACTAGAAACAAAGTTGATATACTTGTCATGCCTGAAAGTCTGGAGTTACACTTCATCCAGATCTATCTAATCACAATTAGCAATGTATACAACTTCCTATGTATATTATAAGTTTACCTTGTGTAGTCTACTCATTTAATAAAATGTCAATTACAAATCACTAGGGTTCCTTTGTTATGTAACCTCATCATATTGCCATTTGGCTTACTGCATCAATTTGCCTTGGTTAATATTATGGTGGCACATGACTGACAGGATATGAGATGACAAGAATGAGCCTATCTTAAGACCCTGTCACACTGGCCGAGGGATGCAAAACGTTTGTAAAAAGGACACAGCGGACGAGAAAAATGTTCCATCCATTGTTATCCGCTCTCAAAAGGTGCAAAAATGTGCATAACCACAGCGCACAACACGGAAAGGAACGGAAGGGGGGAGGACGTAGGACAGATGGAAAGCAGATGCTCCACGGAAACCTAGCGGATGGAAGCGGATGAGAGCGGATGGCACATCTGCAAGGCTTCTGGGGGAGCACAGCAAACTGGACGCGGAATTGAAAGAGCGGATGCAGAGCAAACGCCAAGCGGATGAAGCGGATGCAGAGCGGAAGCCTAGCGAATGCTTAGCGGAAGCCTAGCGGATGCCTAGCGGATGCCTAGCATTCACTGTGCATGCGGGGAGGATGCATTGCATCAGCCCCGTGGATATAAAGGGAAGCAGCTCCCAAGCAGGTCAACATTGAGAGGAAAGACCTGCTTCCAGACACAGCTCTCCAGCCAGCCAGCCAGCCAGCCAGCCATGGGGAAGAAACGGAAGCCTCTGCCATCTGCTGCCAGCCCTGGCAAGAGGGACAGGGCCACCCTCCCACCCCCTGGCCCTGACTCTGCTTCTGCTAGGGCTTCTGCTGCCTGGGCTCAATCTTCTGGTGCTAGGGCTTCTGCTGATGCTGCTTCTGGAGGTGGTGCTTCTCCTAATGCTGCTTCTGGAGATGGTGCTTCTGCTGGTGCTTACTCTGCTGATGCTGCTTCTGGTGCTGGTGCTTCTGCTGGTGCTTACTCTGCTGGCATTGCTCCTGGTGCTGGTGCTTCTGCTGGTGCTTACTCTGCTGGCGCTGCTCCTGGTGCTGGTGCTTCTGCTGGTGCTTACTCTGCTGGCGCTGCTCCTGGTCCTGCTGGTCCTGCTGGTGCTCCTGGTCCTGTTGGTGCTGCTGGTACTGCTGGTCCTGCTTTTACTGCTACTGTTGTTGTTGCTGCTGCTGCTGCTGGTGTGGAGGAGCAGCCCCTACAACCTCGAAGCCCCTCTGATGAGGGCCCATATGGCCCTGCCAAAGTGAGGAAGAGGCAGACGTGAGAACGGGAGAGGAGGCAATACAACATAGAAGAGGAACATGAGGATGAGGTGCTGGAGTGGCTGAGGGAGAATGAGTATCTATGGCGGAAGGGACACAGGCACTATAGGGACACCAAAAGGAAGCAGGCTGCTTGGAGAGAGAAGGCAGAGAGCCTAGGCTACACTTCGGAAGTGCTCCTTGGCTGGTGGAAGCACATGCACACCTGGTACGAGAAGCTGCACCTCAAGAAATCTGGCCAGGCCGCGGTCAAGCTGACGGACAGAGAGACCTACGTGATGGCCAAGTGCAGCTTCTTGGAGGGTGAAACCCGCCACCGAGGAGCAGCCCCTCTCACAACCTTCTCTCTAAGGCAGCCTGCTGAGAGCCAGTCCTCTTCTGGCAAAGAGTCACCTCCTGTGTCAGGGCAGGTATCTGTGGAGCGTGCCACGAAGGAGACTCCCCTGACAGCTGTCCTACCCATGGCGGAGCACGTGTAGGACTCCCTGACACAGTGGGAGAAAGGAGACGGCACTTCCACCACAGCCCAACCCGCATCCACCCCCAGCTCCATCTCCACAGAAAGGCAGAGAGGCAAACCGGAGGGACAGTGCCACACTGTCCTGCTGCAGATAAGAAACACCATCAGGAGCAGCGTAGATCTCCTCTCTCAACTGGTACACACCGATGCTCCATCCTCCAACCGCAAGCCCTTCCTCACCCATGTCAACCAGACCCTCATGAACATGGTAGAACCCCAGTACCAGGTAGTGAAGGATAGGATCACCGATCTTCTTCACAACCCTCCAGACGAAGATGAACCTGCTCCCACCCAATCCAGGTCTGCTTCTCCACCCCAGGTGATGTCACTACCCTTCCAAGGCTTTCCACAGGCCCTCTCCTACCAAGGCTACACTTACCAGGAGGTCCAGCAGCACAGGCAGCCATTCCCAGTCCAGGCACAGGTACATCAGACGCCACTGGTGCCTCTGATGCCACTGATGCCACCCACGCCACCGATGCCACCCACACCAGTCCTCACCCAGCTGCAGACCAGACACTACACTGCTCCTTCCTCCACCCCACAGCCAAGCCCGGCTTCAGTACATCTGTCATCGGTATTGGGGCTGACACCCCATGTCATGGAGGAAGGGGCTCTCAACATTATGGGGCTGAGCCAGCTGTCTGAGAGCTTCCTCAACACACCGTCCCTGTTGACCTCTCAGGGCCAGGCACCCCTGTGGTGCTTCAGACCAGCACTCCAGCAGCAGCCACCTCCACAGCACCTGGACCATTCACCCTTGAGATTGGGCATGCCTCCGAGTGACCAAGAAGAGTGCCAGAGACTGAGTGGCTACCTGTTGACTTTATTTTTGCTTTGGACACTTGACTTGGGTCATTTTTCTTTTACAGCTTGTTATTAATAAAGATTATCTTTGCTTCACACACTTGCTTCAGTTCTTTTAGTCAATAAAGTCTTGGTGGAAACTTTTAGAAATGGTTTAAGCCTTTGCAAGCTTGTGGGATGGGTAAGAATAGCAGTGGGATGGGCAGGGATACCTTTGGGATGGGTAATCGCTGTGGGATGGGCAGGGATACCTTTGGGATGGGTAATAGCTGTGGGATGGGCAGGGATACCTTTGGGATGGGTAATAGCTGTGGGATAGATAAACCTCCAGTGCAAGCAGAGTGGGACTCTATGGTCCACCCTCCCAGGTGCCACACCTATGGCCCTTTATTATCAATAACAATGTAATAATCATCCACACATGTCAACATAAACACAACTCTTTATTAAATGCCCTGTTCATTGTAGGCCCACCCAACATACATGACCCAATCTCATCCGTGTGATGAGACACCACCTGCCTGCCCTGGACAGCCTGTAGTTGAAGATCCTCTCTTCACGGGTGAGGAGTCTGGAAGTGTAGGGCTTCATGAGGTAGGTTCTGAGGGAGAAGGCGTCATCCCCCATGATGAAGTAGGGCACATCTTGCGTGTTGTTGGGCAGGGGGTCTGGATATGGGAAGCCCATGATGAGGTTGCATTCCAGCCTCTCCTTGAGGTCACTGGCGTTGTTTACCTGGGCATCTGAAGCTGACCCATTGCCTGAAGCATCGATGTACATGAACTTGTAGTCAGCATCAACCATGGTGAAGAGGATGATGCTAATGAAGCCCTTGTAGTTGAAATAAGTGGACCCTGACTTTGCTGGAGCTTTGCAGGCCACGTGCTTGCCATCTATGGCTCCAACGGTGTGGGGTAAGTTCCACCTCTGATACCACTGCTCTGCAACTTTCTTCCAGCCTTCTTCAGTGGAGGGGCACTGGAGGAGCTCCTGCAGGTATTCTTCGATGATGGCCTGCACCACTTCTCTGACCACAATGCTGATGGTGTTGTGTGGCACCATCCAGCCATACTGCATGCCCCTGTAGGTGGTCCCTGAGGCCAGGTGGCGCAGAGCCAGTGCCACCTTGAGCCCAGGGTCCAGGCTGGGCTGGAAGTTGGTGTTTGCCATGGTCAACCTGGGTGTCAGCTGCTCCACAACTTCATCAAACATGGCTGGAGGCATCCTCATGAAGTTCTGGGATGCACGAGGGTCTTCGTTCCTTAGCTCCACCATCAGCTTGTTGTACAGTCCGTACTCTGCTCTTCTCCCGATCCATCTTCGGACCCAGACACTTCTTGTACACCTCCTTTTCTTCCCGTAGAACAGTTGAAAGAGCCTGTAGATGACTTCGCACTGTTGCAGAACGATGGTGGCTACTGTGTTATGAGCCATGGTGGACATCAATGGATGCTGTGGAAGAGCAAGAGCCAGAAGAAGGCTGCAGATGTCTACACCACAGGGCTGCTGGACTGAAAGTGAGATCCAGGTGAGTTCCTCCCCCTTTTTATAGGCAATATAGGTTTTCCACTCGGTGTCCTTTTGCATCCTCTAGGCATCCTCTAGACATCCTTAATATCCAAGATAGGTCCCCTCTGCGAACGTTTTTTCCATTTTAAATGCTTTCTTTGCGAGCTGCATCCACTTTCATCCTTTCTCCATCCGTGCTACTAACGCTGCACGTCCATTCCACGTCCGTTTCGCTTCCTCCCTGTGTCCACTTTCCGCTGGAATGGATTTGAGTTGCGCAGATGCGCAGATGCGCAGTGGATGCCTAACAGATATAGCGGATGCGTAACGGATGACAACGGATGTAGAATGGATGATCCCCATATGCGTTGTGGATGCAGAATCGATGCGTTGGATACATTTTCTGCTCAAAACGTTTTGAGCAGCTCAAAACTTTTTGAGCGGATTTAACCTCAGTCGACGGATGCTAGACGGAGAGACAGGATGAAAAACGGAGGCAGTGAGTACAAAATGGATGAATCGCGTTAACCAATGGATGGCAAGTGTTTCTCTCCATTTTACATCCTCTTTCCATCCGTTGATGCAGTGTGACATGGGTTTTAACAATTTTATTCCACGTGGTAAAATCAATAGAAAAGAAATTATCTATATCAGGACTGAAACTATTCCAGAAATCCACCATCTAAAAGTAGAACATGAACTGTTGGATCACGGAAATTGTATTATTTTTAAGCCCATTTTATTAATTTTTCTAAAATATTTTTGTCATCAGAATATTTATGTATTTCAAAAGTGGAACATTCATCTCTATTTAGCCAATGTTCCATGCAAAAAACCAGATGTACATGTTCAGATGTACATATGTAATCAATATCTTTCATCTTTGCCAATTTGACATTATCATCACGAAAAAAAGGTTTATTTTTGTTTTTTTAAATTAAATAGAAATATATTTCCTTATGCTTTGAATACAAAATATACTTTTTTGATAAAAAGATTTATCTATTTTATATATAAGCATACTTACATTATACATTTATGTACATTTGTATATTTACATTGTATTTATATTGTCCTGGTATCTTTGCTTACATGATTATTGCATAGACACTTTGAATGAGAATTATTGATTCATATGAATAAGAATAGCATAGCATAGCATAGCATAGCATAGCATAGCATAAGGTCTCCCACCATTTCTATGGTTTTGAGTATGTTCAGTTCCAGAATGTTCTGGTCATGCCAGTGGCACTTGAACAACCTCCTATCTGTACGCGGATTCGTCATTGTCTCGAATGAGACGAATCACTGTTGTATCATTTGCAAACTTCAGTATTTTATTAGGTGGATCATTTGAGATGCAATAATTGGTATATAGGAAGAAGAGAAGTGGAGAAAGCACACAACCTTGGGGGCTGTGCTAATTGTACAGGGATCAGTTGTGATTCTGCCTAGTTTCATCTGCTGCTTCCTGTCTGTTAGGAAGCTTATGATCCACTTACAAGTGTGTTCAGGTACTGCTAGTTAGTTTAGTTTAGTTGGAAGAAAACTGGAAGAAATCTGGAAGGATGGTATTGAATGCTGAGTTGTAGTCTACAAAGAGGATCCTTGCATAGGTATGTGAAGATTCAAGGTGTTGTAGGATGTAATGCAGAGCCATATTAACAGCATCATCTCTTGATCTATTTGTTTGGTATGCAAACTGCATGGGTTCTAACAATGAATCTGTTCTGTATAACTTGGAAGGTTCCAAGTAGTCAATTCTGATTGGCCAAAAAGGCCAGTAGTGGATTTGTTCATTAAGAACCAATCCAAGAAGCTGCTCAAAGGTGGCAAGATTAAATCAGTGTAATTGGCTACAAGCCAGCAGGCAAGCCTCTATAAAAAGGGCTGCCGCGGCTTGAGCCAATGTTCCGTTACTGTTGCTGTTAACTGAATAAAGAGTTGTTAGTTGGAACCCAATCTCACGTGCTTCTTTTCTGGATGGAACACTGGCGACGAAGGTGGGATCATCCTGAAGCGGAGACCGAGCACGCGGTGAGAGAAAAACCAAGCTAGATGAGATGGCTGATAATAACGCGCTGCCCGCACTATTCAATCCCAATGATTGATTGGGTGTCTTATATTGATCGTTTCCTGATGTTTCTGGAGAGCAATGAAATGGAAGAATTTTCCGATCAGTGAAAGAGGGCTGTCTTCCTAATACATTGTGGGCCAGCCATATTTAAGATGGTGAAGGCATTAGCGAAGCTCAGAGACGTGAAACAGATGACCTGGTCTGAACTTAACCAAAAGCTGAAAGCTCACTACGTGCCAGTTGTCTCAAGCCTCATCAAGAGACATGAATTTTATAAGAGAGACCAGAGGGAAGACAAAACCATTGCTGATTTCGTGGCAGCACGATTTCATGGCAACACTTGGAGGAGCCTATGAATTCCAAAATAGGGATGAGGCAATGCGAGATCGTGTTGTGTTAGGTCTTAGGGACTCTACCCTTCAAAGCAAACTCTTAAACAGACCTAACAATGGTGGCAGAGGCAATCGCGGAAGCAACCGCCGTGGAAGCCACAAAGAAATCAACGGCCAAAATGAAGATGATGAACGCCAGTGCTGACACAACAACCCTGCCAAAAGAGAAAATCTCAGGTGGAGGGAGAAAGCAAGCTGCCAAAAACACACACCATGAAGACCTAGACGAGTCATCAGACACTGATGAAGATGACGATGAGGTCCACTGCCTTTACGCAAACCAAAAAAGGCATGAAAGGAAGAAAAATTGGTGGGAATGCGCTGGTTGCGGAGGAAATCACCCCTGAGCCGAGTGCAGGTTCCTTGATGCTATGTGTCAGGCTTGCAAAAATAGGGGACATATCAAAAGAGTCTGCCAAAATTGAAGGAACAGCAGCCCTAGCAGACACGGTAATTCCCTAACAAGAACTGACTCAAGGCAAGCTGACAGAAAATGGGAGTGCAGCAAGGGAAGCAGCAACCGAGAAAACACACATCAGACTGTCACCACAGGAAGCGCACAGACGGAAAGCAGGAAAAAAGTCAGAATTGTAGTGTCCATTGAAGGAAGCCCTTGTGAGATGGAGGTTGACTCAGGATCTTTTTTATCAATGGTGTATTGGAACACAATTAGACGTCTGATTCCAAACATCAAACAAAACAAACTCAAAAAACAAAAAATAATTCTCAGACTACCAGAGAAATAGGATTCCCATAGGAGGTCTGGGACACTTCAAAGTAACTAACAAACAACACACTGAAGTCCTTCCATTGACTATAGTCGACCGAGACTGTCCCAGCCTTCTGGGCATCGAATGGTTCACGCCATTGGGCATCGGAATGACCGGAGTGAGACGAATAGTTGTGAGCGGTTGGGAAGAGAACCTGCTACACAAATTCCATGACGTCTTTGACAGAACTCTAGGCAGGTACTGGGAAACCCCAATATCCTTTAGCTTAGATCCCCAAATAGCACCGAGAAGACTAAAAGCCAGAAGGGTCCCCTTTTCATTAAACCCCAAAATAGATGAGTAATTAAATAAATTGATTGCACAAGGGGTCATAGAACCAATTGACCACGCCAGGTGGGAGACACCAATAGTAACATCTGGAAAACCAGATGGGTCTGTGCACATCTGTGGAGATTACAAGGCTACCCTGAACCATGCACTACAGCAAACCGCATACCCGGTACCAGTAGTGCAGCACTTATTGCACTCACTTGGGGGAGGAAATTTTTTTGCTAAAGCCCCTGTCACACTGCACCAATGGATGCAAAGAGGCTGTAAAATGGACAAAAAAGTTTGCCATCCATTGGTTAACGCAATGTACTCACTGCCTCCGTTTTGCTTCCTCTCTATCCGTCCAGCATCCGTTTATTGATGTTTCATCTGCTCAGAAAGTTTTGAGCTGCGCAAAACTTTTGCGCGGAAAATATATCCAATTCGTCCATTCTGCATCCGCTACGCATCCGCTACGCATCTGTTCTGCATCTGTTACGCATCCGCTATATCCGCTAGGCATCCGTTCCACATCCGCACAACTCGCATCTGCTCGGATGCAGGGAGAAAGCGGAACGGATGCAGAACGGATGCAGAGCGGATGCAGAACGGATGCAGCATAGAAACAAAGCATTTAAAACGGAAAGAACATTCGCAGAGGGGACCTATCTCGGATATTAAGGATGTCTAGAAGATGCCTAGAGGATGCCTAGAGGATGCAAAGGGACACCTATACTGCCAATAAAAAGGGTGAGCAACTCCTCTGCATCTCACTTTCAGACCAGCAGACCAGCTGTAAAAACCTCTGCAGCCTTCATCTGACTCTTGCTCTTCCACAGCATCCAGTCATGTCAACTGTGTATCGTAACACAGTCCTTTTGGCAGCCTCCATCCTTCTGCAACAGTGCGAAGCCATCTACAGGCTCTGTGAACTCTACTACGGGAAGAAAAGGAGGCAGCCAAGAAGCGTCTGGGTCTGAAGATGGATCGGGAGAAGGGCAGAGTACAGACTGTACAACAAGCTGATGGTGGAGCTAAGGAACGAAGACCCTGGGCATTCCAGACCTTCATGAGGATGCCTCCAGCCATGTTTGACGAAGTTGTGCAGCGGCTGACACCCAGGTTGACCAAGGCAAACACCAACTTCCGGCCCAGCCTGGAACCTGGGCTCAAAGTGGCACTCACTCTGCGCCACCTGGCCTTAGGGACCACCTACAGGAGCATACAGTACGGCTGGATGGTGCCACACAACACCATCAGCATTGTGGTCAGAGAAGTGGTGCAGGCCATCATCGAAGAATACCTGCAGGAGCTCCTCCAGTGCCCCTCCACTGAAGAAGGCTGGAAGAGAGTTGCAGAGCAGTGGTATCAGAGGTGGAACTTCCCACACACCGTTGGAGCCATAGATGGCAAGCACGTGGCCTGCAAAGCACCACCCAAGATGGGCTCCACTTATTTCAACTACAAGGGCTTCTTCAGCATCGTCCTCTTCGCCATGGTTGATGCTGACTACAAGTTCATGTACATCAATGCTTCAGGCAGCGGCTCATGTTCAGATGCCCAGGTATACAATGGCAGTGACCTCAAGGAGGGGCTGGAAGGGAACCTCATCATGGCCTTTCCAGATCCAGACGCCCTGCCCAACGACACGCAAGATGTGCCCTACTTCATTGTGGGGGATGACACCTTCTTCCTCAGAACCTACCTCATGAAGCCCTACACTTCCAGACTCCTCACCCGTGAAGAGAGGATCTTCAACTACAGGCTGTCCAGGGCAAGGCGGGTGGTGGAGAACACCTTTGGCATCCTGGCCAACAGGTTCCAGGTACTTCCCACCACCATGCAGCATCGCCCAGAGACCATGAAGAGGATCGTGGAAGCTTGCTGCATCCTGCACAATCTCATGCGCACCCTCTACCCAGTCTTGCAAAACAGGCTCGTGGACCTCCAGCAGGGCAATGGGGACATGGAGCCTGGGGAATGGAGGCAAGGGCAAAACCTGATAGACACTCAGGATGGGCAAGGCCCCAACAGAGCCTCACATGAAGGGAAGAAGCAGTGCAACCTCCTGAGACACTGGTGCAACTCCCCAGCTGGAGTGGTGGAGTGGCAAGAAAGGATGATAGATGATTAATGGGTGCTTTCTTCAGCCTGTCTCATCACACGGATGAGATTGGGCCATGTATGTTGGGTGGGCCTACAATGAACAGGGCGTTTAATAAAGAGTTGTGTTTGTGTTGACATGTGTGGATGATTATTACATTATAATTGATAATAAAGGGCCATAGGTGTGGCACAAGGGAGGGTGGACCATACAGTCCCACTATGCTTGCACTGGAGGCTTATCTATCCCACTGCTTTCCTTACCCATCCCACAGCTATTACCCATCCCACAGGTATCCCTGCCCATCCCACTGCTATCTTAACCCATCCCAGAAGCATGCAAAGGCTTAAACCAATTCTAAAAGTTTCCACCATGACTTTATTAAAAAAAAGAAATGAAGCAAGTGTATGAATCAAAGATAAACTTTATTGAACAACAAGCTGTAAAAGAAAAATGACCCAAGTCAAGTGTCCAAATAAAGTCCACAGGTAGCCAGCTACCCAGTCTCTGGCACTCTTCTTGGTCACTCGGAGGTGTGCCCAGTCTCAGGGGTGAAGTGTCCAGGTGCTGTGGATGTGGGTGCTGCTGCAGTGCTGGTCTGTATCGTAATTGGGATGCCTGGCCCTGAGAGGACAACAGGGGATGGTGTGTTGAGGAAGCTCTCAGACAGCTGGCTCAGACCCGTGATGCTGAGAGGTCCTTCCTCCATGCCATGGGGTGTCAGCCCCAGTACTGATGAGAGATGTACTGAGGCCGGGCTTGTGTGAGGATTGGCGTGGTTGTCATTGCTGTCGTCGGTGGCATCAGTGGTGTGGGTGGCATCGGTGGCATCAGTGGAACTGGTGGCAACGGTGTCGCCCGATGACTCTGTGCCTGGACTGGGAAGGGCTGCTGCATTTGCTGCTGGACCTCCTGGTAGCCGTAGCCCTGGTAGGTGAGGGGCTGTGGGAAGCCTTGGAATGGGAGGGACATCACCTGGGGTGGAGGTGGAGGAGCAGACCTGGACTGCGTGGAAGCAGGTTCCTCTGGATCTGGAGGGTTGTGAAGCAGCTCGGTGATCTGGTCCTTCACCAACTGGTACTGGAGTTCCTCCATGTTCCTGAGGATCTGGTTGACATAGGTGAGGAAGGGCTTGTGGTTGGAGGATGAGGAGTCGGTGTGGACCAGCTGAGAGAGGAGATCTATGCTGGTGCGGATGGTGTCCCTGATCTCCAGCAAGAAAGTGTGGCTCTGCCCCTCCTGCTGTCTGGCTCTCTGCCTTTCTATGGAGGTGGAGCTGGGGGGGTGGATGCAGCTACAACTGTGGTGGACTCGATGTCTCCTTTGTCCCACCGCACCAGGGAGTCCTCCACGTGCTCCACCACAGTTGCAACAGCTGTCCGCGGGTTCTCCGCCATGGCACGCTCCACAGAAACCTGCCTGGAGACAGGGACTGACTCTTGGCCAGAAGAGGACTGGCTCTCAGCAGGCTGCCGGAGAGAGAGGGTTGTGAGAGGGGCTCCTGGTGCTCCTCGGTGGCGGATCTCACCCTCCAGGAAGCTGCACCTGGCCATGATATAGCTCTCTCTGTCCGTCAGCTTAACCATAGCCTGGCCAGATTTCTTCAGGTGCAGCTTTCCGTACCAGGTGTGCATATGTTTCCACCAGCCGAGGAGCACCTCCGAAGTGTAAGCCATACTCTCCGCCCTCTCTCTCCAAGCAGCCTGCTTCCTTTTGGTGTCCCTGTACAGCCGGTGTCCCTTCCGCCACAGATAGTCATTCTCTCTCAGCCACTCCAGCACCTCATCCTGGTGTTCCTCCTCAATGAAGTATTGCCTCCTCTCCCATCCCCGCATATGCCTCTTCCTCCCTTTGGCAGGACCAGATGGGCCCTCATCAGAGGGGCTCCCAGGTGGTAGGGGCTGCTCCTCCACACCACCAGCAGCAGCGGCACCAGCAGGATCATAATCATCATCATCATCATCATCATCATCACCAGCAGGATCATAATCATCATCATCAGCAGCAGCAGCAGCAGCAGGATCAACAGGACCAGGATCAGCAGCAGCAGAGTAAGCACCAGGAGCACCAGCAGCACCAGCAGCAGCAGCAGCACCAGAGTACCAGCAGGACCAGGAGCACGAGCAGGATGAGCAGGACGAGCAAGACCAGGAGCACGAGCAGTACGAGAAGTACGAGCAAGTCCAGGAGCACGAGCAGGATGAGCAGGATGAGCAGGACCAGCAGGACTAGCAGGACCAGGAGCAGCTTCAGCAGAGTATGCAGCAGCAGAAGCACCACCGCCAGGAGCAGCTTTAGCAGAGGCTCCAGCACCAGAAGTGCGAGCCCGAGCAGCAGAAGCCCCAGCAGAAGCAGAGTCAGGGACAGGGGGTGGGAGGGTGGCCCTGTCCCTCTTGGCAGAGATGACGGCAGGTTGCTGAGACTTTCGCTTCTTCCCCATGGTTGTGGGGTTGCTGGCTGGCAGGGAGGCTGCTAGGCACCAAGGCTGGCAGGAAGCCTGGCAGGAAGCCTGGCACCAAGGCTGGCAGGAAGCCTGGCAGGAAGGCAGGCAGGCAGGCACCAAGGCTGGCAGGCAGACTGGCTGGCAGGGAGGCTGGAAGGCAGGCTGGCAGGAAGGCTGGCAGGCAGGCAGAGAGCAAGGCTGGCAGGGAGGCTGGCCAGGAGGCTTGGAGGCAGGCTGGCAGGAAGGCTGGCAGGAAGGCTGGCAGCAAGGCTTGCAGGCAGGCATGCAGGCAGGGCAGGTAAGGACTCGATGTATCCTGCAGCAGGTCTTTCCTCCAAATGCTGGCCACATGCGAGCTGCTTCCCTTTATATCCGCATGGCTTACGCAATGCATCCCCCCCCCGCATGCGCAATTAACGCCAGGCATCCGTTAGGCTTCCGCTACACATCAGTTAGGCTTCCGCTCTGCATCCGCTTCATCCACTGTGCATCCGCTGTGCATCTGCTTCATCCGCTCAGCGTCCGCTCTGCATCCGCTCTTTCTGTTCTATGTCCGCTTTGCTGAGCCCCCCCAGAAGCCTAGTGGATGTGCCATCTGCTCTCATCTGCTTCCATCCGCTGGGCTTCTGTTCCGCATCTGCTTTCCATCAGCCCTGCGTCCTCCCCTAGTCCATGTTATCCGCTCCAGTTATACAAATTTTTGCCCCTTTTGAGAGCGGATAACAATGGATGGAACATTTTGCTCGTCCGTTGTGTCTGTTTTGCATCCGTTGGGCAGTGTGACAGGGCCTTAAACTCGATTTGGCCCAGGCGTATCAGCAACCTCCAGTAGACCCTATAACGGCCGAGGCACAAATAATAGTAACGCATAGAGGGGTGTTCAAATGTAACAGAATTCAGTTTCGAGTGAGCATTGCCCCAGGCATCTTCCAAAGCCTCATGGAATGCCTATTAAATGGAATAAAAGGGGTCATTCCATACTTTGATGACGTCCTAATTTCAGTGAAAAACGCAACCCAATTAGAAGCTAGACTAAAGGAAGTGCTAACGAAATTCAGAGAATCTGGCCTCAAAGTTAAAAAGGAAAAATGCTGCCTGGCCACTGACCGAGTCGAATTTTTAGGATATTTGATTGATGAACAAGGTATTCACCCAACAGAAAAAAAAGTCAAAGCAATTAAAGACACACCCAGACCTAGAAATAAAACGAACTTACAGGCATTCTTGGGTCTGATCAATTCTTATAATATATTCCTCCCCCATAAAGCAACGATAGCAGAACTATTGCACCGGTTGTTAGATAAAAAAACTGTCTGGACTTGGGGTCACAAAGAACAAAGTGTCTTTCAAAATATAAAAGACTTGTTTACCTCAGACACCGTTCTTATTCAGTTTAGTAATACTCTTCCCTTGATGGTCACCTGCGACGCCTCACCTGCGACGCCTTCCCTTGACGGTCACCTGCGACGCGTCGGTGCTATTCTGAGCCACCAAATACCTAATGCGAGAGAGGCACTGGTTGCTTTTTATTCAAAAACACTCTCCAAAGTGAAACGCAACTATAGCCAATTAGACAGAGAAGCCTTGGCAATCATCGCTGGAGTAAAACGCTTTCATGAATACCTATACAGTAGAACATTCTCCATTGTTACTGACCATAAACCATTACTAGGGATTTTGGCTGGGAATAAACCCACACCGAACATTCTATCCCCACGGATGACTCGGTGGTCAGAATTCCTGGCCACCTATTCATATACATTGATGCATCGACCTGGGAAACAAATGCCCATGCAGACGCATTAAGCCAAACACCTTTACCAATCTTAGAGGATGACCCGGCTCCAGCCACCGCCATCCTACAACTAGGGTGAACTTCCATTGACTGCGGATGATGTCGCCAGAGCCATGGTGAAAGATTCATTGACTACCCGCGTTTTGACTTGGGTAGGTAAAGGCTGGCTGGAAGGCCAAAACACTGAAAACTTTAAACCTTTCCGGACTAGACAAACTGAACTGTCAATACAAAAGGGGTGTTTGTTGTGGGGAGATCGGGTGGTGATTCCATCCAAATTACAAGAAGAGGTGTTAGGCATGTTACATGAAGGCCACCCAGGAATAGTTAAAATGAAAAACCTGGCCAGGAGCTATGTCTGGTGACCTGGCTTCGACAAGGACATTGAACGCTGGTTTGCAACATGCCACAAGTGTCAGAGAGCTAGACCCACACCACCACAAGCCCCCATATGGGACTGGGAGACCCCACAAGGCCCTTGGTCTTGAATCCACATTGATTTTGCAGGATATTGATTCAACTAGGAGCAATACATTTTTAATAGTTGTGGATGCATATTCAAATTGGCTTGAAGTCATCTTAATGTCATCCACAACAACCGATACTGTTATAAAACAGCTAAACAAATAATTTGCAACTCATGGGTTACCTGATTTGTTGGTATCTGACAATGAGTCACAACTAACAGCAATACAATTCGAGCAATGCTTAGCCTCTTTGGGTATACGCCATGCACTAACTGCGCTGGCCCACCCGGCGGTGAATGGTAGGGCTGAGAGAATGGTCCGGTTCACAAAAGAAGGCCTTGATAAAATGGACCATGGGAATGTCCAATATAAGCTAAACCGCTTACTTACACTACAACACATCACTCCCAGTAGCACAACTAAGAGCCCGCAGAATTATTAATGGGGAGAAAACTCAGATCCCATTTAGATAGGTTGCACCCCAATTATACTTGTGAGAATCCCCCCGACTCTTCCAGCCGATACCGCACTTTCAAAATCAGTGACCTGGTCTATGCAAAGAATTTTACCAGGGACCCCCTTTGGCCTCCAGCCACAATCACACAAGTAACAGGCCCCCAGTCCTATCAACTAACCGTGGACGATGGAAGAGAGTGGAAGCAGCACATAGACCAGCTTCGTTCCTGCAACATTGAGCGCAAAACAACCATGCAACCTCAAATAATAAATTTTGATGAAAACAAAACCAAGGGGGGTGGGAAATACAAATAAATAAAAAAGGTTATGAAAATGAACCATTAAAATCACAACCAGAAAATCTAACCAATCAAAAAGAGCACTTACAGTTAGATGAGACCATCGAAAGAAGTCCTGGCAAAAGGGAAGCCAACCTGGAAGGTGCCAGCCAGGCCAGCTCAACCAGCCCAGTTGAACTGGGAGGAAGCAGCAGAACCACTTCGACCGGCCTGAGAAACTCAGGCGGGAGCGACAGTGCTAACTCACCCTTCCAGGCGGTTCCATGGATAAAAGCTGGAGAGACAGAGATTCCGACTAAACTGCTTGAAGTCCTAGGTGAGAATGAGCCGTGCAGGTCAACTAGGACCAGAAAAAGCCCCACCTACCTGCACGACTATGTCACTCATGTAGGACTGAACTAAAGGGGGAGGGGTGTTCTGTATAACTTGGAAGGTTCCAAGTAGTCAATTCTGATTGGCCAGAAAGGCCAGTAGTGGATTGGTTCATTAGGAACCAACCAAGAAGCCGCTCAAAGGCGGCAAGATTAAATCAGTATCATTGGCTACAAGCCGGCAGGCAAGCCTCTATAAAAAGGGCTGCCGCGGCTTGAGCCAATGTTCCGTTACTGTTGCTGTTAACCGAATAAAGAGTTGTTAGTTGGAACCCGGTCTCACACGCTTCTTTTCCAGATGGAACAGAATCCATGATGGTTATTAGCACTAGCCTTTCAAAGGTTTTCATAACTACAAATGTTAGAGCAACTGGTCTGTAGCCATTCATTTCCCTGATGGAGGGCTTCTTTGGCACTGGGATGTAGTAGAGGATTTGAAGCAATTGATGTAGTAGAATATTTGAAGCAAGAAGCACATCTCTAGTGATTTATTGAAGATTCGGCTGAAGATGGGGGCCAATTGGTCAGCACAGACTTGTAAGCAAGAAGAAGTTATCTTGTCTGACCTTGGTGCTTTTCCTGGATTTTGTCTGTGAAATAGATCTTGCACTTTTTTTTCCGTGATCACCAGAGGTTGTGAACCCAATGGGCTTGAGTCAGTTGTAGAAGGCTTGGCTGTTGATGTGTTCGAGGTGGGAGTTGTAGAGATAGGTGGCTGTAGTTTGTGTAAGAATATTTTTATACATTCAACTCAAGGGACTGTAATTCTATAATCAAACCTGCAGTAAAACACATTTAGGTCATCTGCTAGTTGTTGAATTCCTTCTGCCTAGGAAAGAGGTTTGCTATGCCAGTGATGTTTTTAAGAGTTTTACACATGTTTTCCACAAGGATTTGGTGGAATGAAGCCTCTGGGCCTAGAAATGATTTTGCTTAGTATAAGTAGGCCATAAGTTCACTGAAGATCACTTCCTCCCCATATTTAAATTAGATGAGATATAGAAATCAAATATTGATTTATGATTGACAATGATTTATAATTGTGATATAAATAGGCACATCATGTAATTTTTATATGATTTGTATGATCAGTAATATTATAGTAGAAGTAATTTGTATTTTACTTGTGCCTGTGTGTTTTATCAGAAATATTCTAGACTATCTGTCCAGAATAGTTTTGCTAGTTTTCTGAAACTGGACCATTCTGCCAAAAGCCATTCTGAACAGGTAAATAATTGATTATAAAAATAAGTGATTGCATATTTTTCCCATAACATTAACCTATCCAAATATCTAGAGGACAGAAAATAAAAGTATAGGGGAACACAATATCAGGAACTTTCTAAAAGTATTTTATACCCGATATAAAATTTATATGGCATAATGTTATATTGCTTTATTAATATAATCCTTCAATACAATTTTAATATTTCCTTTCTACCCGCATGTTTCCTGAAACATAAGTGAGGAGGTTGCACTAATTTAATTATACATTGTCTTCTAAATTTTTCTTGATTAAATGCACTCTGGACATTAAAACAGCACTATATCTCCTCTTAATGACAATATATTATAATTATAGTGTTAAAAGTGTTTTGTCACACTACTTACTTTGTAATCCTAATTATATCACCCAAAAACATAATGTAAATGATTTTCAAACAAATATGTTCAATATAGGATTAGAGCATAGACAAAATATAAATCTATATGAGAAGTTATATGTTAATTAGCATTGTGATTATAGAATTACAGTCCCTTGAGTTGAATGTATAAAAATATTCTTACACAAAATTTGTATTATTTTAGTTTCTGATTACAAGTTTTGTTTTTAATACTTACATTTAGTAATTGGATAATGCAGATTATTTTTTATATTAGTAATCGCAAATAACAAAATGCTGGTGCAAAGTGCATTACCTTGAAGCTTTCCAGGATACTGATTGCCTCTTCATGGACAGAGAATGATATAACAGATTGGTACTGCAACTTATACACATTGCTCAATAAACCGCATCAAACACATTGGGATTTAAATACAAATAAGCATTCAAAGAATTATACTTGTTTAAATCCAGACATTTTGTCTTAATTGTTTTCCAAGAAAAACCAGCTGCAATTAATAACTAAATTGACACTAAATGGACATATGGAGAATTAGCAATGAGTTTGGAATAAAACCCTTTTGAAAGCAGTAAAAGAGCTGACAGCTCCTGTAGAATTATAAAGCAAAGAAAAAGTAAGTAATATGTTTGTAAGATTTAAAAAACTTGAACTGTAAGGTAATGGACATCTCTAATATTACAGTTATTTCACTAGACATCCCGAGAGGCACTTTCAATTGATGTTCAAGGAGACCAACTTATAAATCTTAATGGAGTTCAGAGCCATTTCAAACAATACCATCTGATTTCAAGCAACGCCCTTCATTAGAAACATTGTCCTGCTTGGTAAATTTGGAGCAGATTATTTGTACCTTTTTCTTGACAGATCTTCCAAGCAAAAAACTATTTTTAGATTTTAATTCATATTCACAATTATTTTTCCCTTGTATTTGATATAATATTTCTAATTGGAAATTAAAAATCTAAGTTTCTTAGATGTAAACATAGCATTTTTGATATTTTCCCATTTAATAGCATTTAAGTATTTTTACCATTCATAAATAAGCTTTGCTCATGAGATATATTCTCATTCAGATGCACATATATTGATTAAGTCTTTTTCCCTTGAATATATTAAGGCCACCTCCATATAATCCCTTCATCTTACATATTTTATCCTCCTGCCATGGTTCCAAGTAATACACACATAGAAAACAAAACTCTGAGGCAGATTTCACAAAGAATAGTTTTATTGGATATATCATATTGGCACAGTTCTGGTGAAAACTGTCTCTGAAAGTTCCCATGGTTTTCACCAAATTAAAAATGAAAGTTTTTCCCTTTCCTCAAACAGTCAGTCACATAGTCCAATCACAGTGCAGTCTAGTTGTCTAGTAATATCGCTCCTCCTTTCTCTGATCAGGTATGAGAATGTCCTTGGTTCCCAGTAGAAAGTATTTTGTTTTAGCTACAAAACCCCAGCTATCTCTGTTTCTCCCTCCCTATCGCTCAGCTTCAGTGTGTAACACTGAAACTCCAAAATGGCTTCAGTCAGGTCAGCTTCAGGGTTGACATCACCATTACCTATTACCTGAACACTAGTTCTCATGCCTCCCCTTGATTCAGATCAGTCCAAACTGAGGTAGTCCAAATATTTCTTGTGTTGTCTTCAGACATGGAGTGAATAATTTCCATATTATCCCATTTTAAAAATTAGCATGAAGGAAAAATATGGTTTGTTGATAGGGATGAGAGAAGCAACTGAAGTAATACATTCTGTGTTAGTAAATGTTGTGGCTCCACTTTAATAATTCAGGGAACACAGAGTCTACCTGATGAAGTGGATATATGACGGGGTCTTATTATTGATCTCAAGTAGCTAAAGGAAACAATTTTCCTCCTGCATGTTTATAGAATGAAGTCATTATTAGAATTAAAGTTTATATTTTGTTTGATTATTTGAATTACCTTATCATTACAAAGTGACATTTTATCTACAAAAGTTGTTCCTATCCCTGCAGTGATCTCTCAAGTGATTCAGCATTGGTGACTTACCACTAGTCAATGACACTCATACTGTCTGTGTAGGAATGGTTGAAATGCCTAAGCAGCTGCTTAAGCATCTCTGAAATGTAAAAAATGTTTTTGAATTGTTGCCTTTTCTGACTGATATCGTATTCAGGCAATACATCTGCAGAGCATTTTACAACTGTAACTGGATTAAGCCCATGTCACACTGCAAAGAGGATGTAAAACGTTAAAAAAAGCTTGCCATCTGTTGGAAAATGCTATGCATCCATTGTGTACTCACTGCATACGTGTTTCATACACTCTATCCTTTGAGCATCTGTCCACTGAGATTTCATCCACTCAAGAAGTTTTGAGCTGCACAAAACTTTTTGAGCGGATGAACTTTCCGCTGTGTACGATGTAAATCCGTGACATCCGAGCAACAAATGTTCTATGTCCGTTTATCATCCGTTAAACGTCTGCTGTATCCTCTCTCATCCTCTGGGCATCCCCTCAACTCACATCCTCTGTAGCTGAAAACGGAAAGAGGGAGGAAACAAAAGGTACATGGAACGTCTACACAGCATTGGTAGCATGGAAATAGAAAGGATGAGCAGTGAACAGTTTGCATCCTATATACATCCTCGAGGCTTCCTATGAACAACCCTTTAACATCCCTGCTACATACTACCCACGTCCGTTCTTTTCCTTTCTTTTCCGTTCTGTTTATGCAAATTTTTGCCACTTTTTGGAGCGGATGACAACGGATGAAGCCACCCCCCAAAATTTGCTCATCTACTGTGTCCTTTCGGCATACGTTTTGCATCCATCGGCCAGTGTGACCTAGCCTTTAATTTGCTTATTTTCATGTCCATTCTCAAATTAATAATTGTCTATTTTCCTTAGATCAGTTGTTTGTTCTTAGAATTTTATCTCAGTTCCCTGAACAATTAAAATATAATCCTAAATCTTTTTATTCAGATTTCCTTAAAATTAATGTATAAATGATACATATATTTGTATCCTCTTTCTAGTTTCTTTAAAATTAGTTTCTAGTGTCTTAGGTTTATTATAAGAGGTAAATGAATGGATTTACATTTTATTGTTGTCTTTTAGTGCCTTTTAACAAGTTTCTAGAGAATGTCTTTTATTTGCATTTGTCTTACTATGCACTATTATGACAATAAAGTGTATAAAATAATCTCATACATTGAGAAAGTATCCCCAAAGGATAGAGTTCAAAAGTATTATAGATTTATTTCATGCTACCTATGCATAAGAATCTAAACTACTAATGGTCAAGGCAAATTCATGCAAGATAAGTGTCAATGGACTTCAAGGTTGGACTTGAAGGGGCTGGACTTAGGTCTCTTACAGAAGTGTAGTGACTCCAAATTGATGAGGCATTTGACCCTGTCTTTGAACTCAGCCTGGTCATCTTCTGGAGAGAGAACTAACAACATACAAAAGGTAGGATCGAGTTTTTCTCCTACTTTAAATTGACCTGCCATCCAGAGAGAGCTGGTCTGTTTTTTTTAAAGAGTTGAATATGTTATAAAAGATCTACTTGTCCTTCAAAAGAATGTTAGATCACACTATGTAAGAAATACACTTAATACTTCTGCAAAACCTAGATGCCTAGTCTCTTTAGCAGTACAAGTCAAAATGGCCATGTCTAGGGACTAGAAGTAAGAATATGTGCTTCCATATGAAAGTGGTCAATGTGATTTGGGCAGATTCCAACTCTTGAATGAGTCATCCCGAACATTGTAAGAGAGCTGTCACAGAATGTTCATATGAACAACATATCAAGAACAATATTGCTTCAAATTTTGAACAGATAAAGATGAATGAAAGCATCATTAGTGGAGAGCTGGGTATAAGCTGTATCATGTCTTCTATAATTATTAGCAATGCATCTTTATACTACAGTTAAAAGATGTGTGGTATTCCTGCTAAGTGTAGCTATTCCTACATACAAACCCTTTTTGTTTTTTAGACCAGTTTTAACTTTTTCATCTTCCAGGAACATCACATCTGCTTTCTTTAGTGAGTCAACAGAATCCACTTAACCTTTTTCTCAGCAAGATCAACATGTGCTAAAAGCATGAAGTATTGCAAGCTGACCTATTATAATAGTGATTAATTCTTGATATTACTGTTTCAATAACAACATAGATTTGTTGCAACTAAAAATCACCTTAATCCAACTATAGAATCTTTTGGGACCATTGCCACTGAGGAAATCCTTTCATATTTCTAGTTCAAAATAATAACAAATATTTTCACAAGATTGTTCAATGCTCCTTTCACAGTAAAGAGAAAAAAAGTGTCCTGTTCTTATAAGCTTCAAATTCTGCTACCAGGAACTTTGTGTATGTTAATTTTCTGGACACAACGTAGGAAATGCTGGATTGTCTAGTTGCATATATCTTTAATTGTCATGTCATTTTCTCATATTTTTATCTCTGGAAATTTGTGGTTTAAGGCCCTGTCACACTGCCCAACGGATGCAAAACGTTAGTAAAAAGGACACAACGGATGAGCAAAATGTTCCATCCGTTGTTATCCGCTCTCAAAAGGGGCAAAAATTTGCATAACCGGAGCGGATAACACGGAAAGGAACGGACGCGGGGAGGACGCAGGGTGGATGGAAAGCGGATACGGAATGGAAGCCCAGCAGATGGAAGCGGATGGGAGCGGATGGCACATCCGCTAGGCTTCCGGGGGACCTCAGCAAAGCGGACGCGGAACGGATACAGCGGATGCACAGCGGATGCACAGCGGATGAAGCGGATGCATAGCGGAAGCCAAGCGGATGCACAGCGGAAGCCTAGCGGATGCCTTGCGTTACTTGTGCATGCGGGGGGGATTTATTGCATCAGCCCCATGGATATAAAGGGAAGCAGCTCGCACATGGCCAGCATTCAGAGGAAAGACCTGCTGCTGGACACATCGAGTCCTTGCCTTCCCTGCCTGCTTGCCTGCCTGCAAGCCTTGCTGCAAGCCTTCCTGCCAGATTGCCTCCAAGCCTGCCTCCAAGCCTGCCTCCCAGCCTGCCTCCCAGCCTCCTGGCCAGCCTCCCTGCCAGCCTTGCTCTCTGCCTCCCTGCCAGCCTTGCTGCCAGCTGCCTTTCACCCTCCCTGCCAGCCAGTCTGCCTGCCAGCCTTGGTGCCTGCCTTCCTGCCTGCCTGCCTGCCAGCCTGCCTGCCAGCCTTCCTGCCAGCCTTTCTGCCAGCCTGCCAGCCTTCGTGCCTGGCTGCCTGCCAGCCTTCCTGCCAGCCTTGGTGCCACTTTCCTGCCAGCCTTGGTGCCTGCCAGCCTCCCTGCCAGCCAGCAACCTTCTTCCATGGGGAAGAAGCGAAAGCCTCAGCAACCTGCTGCCATCCCTGGCAAGAGGAACAGGGCCACCCTCCCACCCCCTGTCCCTGACTCTGCTTCTGCTGGGGCTTCTGCTGCTCGGGCTTGCTCTTCTGGTGCTGGAATTTCTGCTGGCGCTACTCCTGGCGGTGGTACTTCTGCTGGTGCTTACTCTGCTGGCGCTGCTCCTGGCGGTGGTGCTTCTGCTGGTGCTTACTCCGCTTAAGTTGCTCCTGGTCCTGCTGGTCCTGCTGGTCCTGCTCATGCTCCTGGACTTGCTCGTACTGCTCGTACTTCTCGTGCTCCTGGTCTTGCTCATCTGCTGGTGCTGGTGCTGGTGCTGGTGCTGGTGCTGGTGCTGCTGCTGCTGCTGCTGCTGCTGCTGCTGATCCTGCTAGTGCTGCTGCTGATGATGATGATGATGATGATGATCCTGATGGTGCTGCTGCTGGTGGTGGTGTGGAGGAGCAGCCCCTACCACCTGGGAGCCCCTCTGATGGGGGCCCATCTGGTCCTGCCAAAGGGAGGAAGAGGCGTATGCGACAACGGGAGAGGAGGCAATACTATATTGAGGAGGAACATGAGGATGAGGTGCTGGAGTGGCTGAGAGAGAATGACTATCTGTGGCGGAAGGGACACCGGCTGTACAGGGACACCAAAAGGAAGCAGGCTGCTTGGAGAGAGAAAGCGGACAGTATGGGCTACACTTCAGAGATGCTCCTCGGCTGGTGGAAGCACATGCACACCTGGTACGGGAAGCTGCACCTGAAGAAATTTGGCCAGGCCACGGTTAAGCTGACGGACAGAGAGACCGATGTCATGGCCAGGTGCAGCTTCCTGGAGGGTGAAATCCGCCACCGAGGAGCACCAGGAGCCCCTCTCACAACCCTCTCTCTCCGGCAGCCTGCTGAGAGCCAGTCCTCTTCCGGCCGAGAGTCAGTCCCTGTCTCCACGCAGGTTTCTGTGGAGCGTGCCACGGCGGAGAACCCGCGGACAGGTGTGGTAAGTGTGGTGGAGTGTGTGGAGGACTCCTTTGTGCGGTGGGAGAAAGGAGACGGCGCGTCCACCACAGCAGTAGCCGCATCCACCCCCCCATCTCCCCCTCCACAGAAAGGCAAAGAGCCAGACAGCAGGAGGGGCAGAGCCACACTGTCCTGCTGGAGATCAGGGACACCATCCGCACCAGCATAGATCTCCTCTCTCAGTTGGTCAGCACCGACTCCTCATCCTCCAACCGCAAGCCCTTCCTCACCTATGTCAACCAGACCCTCAGGAACATGGAGGAACCCCAGTACCAGGTGGTGAAGGACCGGATCACCGAGCTGCTTCACAGCCCTCCAGATCCAGAGGAACCTGCTCCCACCCAGTCCAGGTCTGCTCCTCCACCCCAGAGGATGTCCCTCCCATTCCAAGGCTTCCCACAGCCCCTCACCTACAAGGGCTACGGCTACCAGGAGGTCCAGCAGCACAGGGAGCAGCCCTTCCCAGTCCAGGCACAGAGTCATCGGGCGACACCGTTGCCACCGGTTCTACTGATGCCACCGAAGCCACCCACGCCAGTGATGCCACCGACGACAGCGATGCCACCCACGCCAGCGATGCCACCCACGCTAGTCCTCACCCAGCTGCAGACCAGACAGCCCCACTACACTACTCCTTCCTCCACCCCACAGCCAACCCCGGCCTCAGTACATCTGTCATCAGTACTGGGGCTGACACCCCATGGCATGGAGGAAGGACATCTCAGCATCATGGGTCTGAGCCAGCTGTCCGAGAGCTTTCTCAACACACCGTCACCTGTTGTCCTCTCGGGGCCAGCCACCCCAGTGGTGCTTCAGACCAGCACTGCAGCAGCACCCACCTTCACAGCACCTGGACCCTTCACCCCTGAGACTGGGCCCACCTCCGAGTGACCAAGAGGAGTGCCAGAGACTGGCTGGCTGGCTACCTGTGGACTTTATTTGGACACTTGACTTGGGTCATTTTTCTTTTACAGCTTGTTGTTCAATAAAGTTTATCTTTGATTCACACACTTGCTTCATTTCCTTTTTTTAATAAAGTCTTAGTGGAAACTTTTAGAATTGGTTTTAGCCTTTGCATGCTTGTGGGATGGGTTAAGATAGCAGTGGGGTGGGCAGGGATACCTTTGGGATGGGTAATAGCTGTGGGGATTGATAAACCTCCAGTGTAAGCATAGTGGGACTGTATGGTCCACCCTCCCAGGTGCCACGCCTATGGCCCTTTATTATCAATAACAATGTAATAATCATCCACACATGTCAACACAAACACAACTCTTTATTAAACGCCCTGTTCATTGTAGGGCCACCCAACATACATGGCCCAATCTCATCCGTGTGATGAGACAGGCTGAAGGAAGCACCCATTAATCATCTATCATCCTGTCTTGCCACCTTATATATTGTTTTCTCTTTTTTTTCTGAAGCCTTTTTGGCATTTCTCTCTTTGTTTACTCTCTTCCCAAACTATTTCTTCATAGCAAAACTCTACTTGTATAAGCAATTTTTCCAAAGGTTCAATAATTTTCACATTTTCAATTTCCTTTCTTTGGTAAAGTACATAAATTTTTCCTCAATATTTAACCCACAATTTGTTCATTTATTTATATAGAATTATTAAACATAACTGTTACTTCCTCTATAGTTTTAATAATTCAGAATTGATTTTTTAATATAACTGCTGATCTTTTGCCCATCAGACCTCACTAGATACTGAATTTATTCTCTTTTTGGGAATGTTTCTTGCACTCTATAATTTCACTTGTAAAATATTTCAGAATAGCAATTTTGTCTTTTCTTAATGTCTTGTCTTTATCAAATCTCTTCTGTAATAATTATTGAGAAATCAAACTTCATCTAAACATGATTTCTCTGATTTTATTAAAAGTATCTCTCATTTTTCTTTTCTTTTTCTTTTTCTCTATTTGATGCCATTCTAGGTTGAAGATGTCTTTTCTTGCTTGATGTTAAAAATCTTTATTCAATTGTCATACATCCTTCTTGTTGTCCAGAACTTTAATCTTTGGCTTTATCTAGCTAGTTTGATAGCTTTTTCTGAAAGCTTCTTTGATCTTTTCTTGTTTGAAATGATTTTATCACTTCATTTTTCAAGTTGCCTCTCATCTCTTCTTACAGCCCTTCAGGTTCTCTTTTAAACTAAACCTGGTTCTTACCTTCATTCTGCCTGTATATATTTCAGCTTCAGAGTTTCCTTGCTTTGGGCACCTCACATTCTCAAGTTCTAAATATGAAATAAAAACTCCTCTTTTGGAACATCTATGACTTGACTTTCTGGTGGCTTTGATTGGACATGTTATCAACTCTAAATCTAGGAGATGAAGATTGACATCTACCCAGTGGTGGTGCTTTCTGACTATTATTTGCCAATCTCAACTTTAGTCATCTAAGTGTATTTATAGAATTGTTTATAACTATTTATGTGACTCTTGGAAACTCATAATGCAAGCATAAAAAGAAGAAATAATAAATAACACTACAACAAAGCCAAGATATAATACAGTCAATCATATATCTAAGCATACATGTAGAGCTGTACTAACACCGTGGATGCAATATGTGCATAAAAAGACTTTACAGTCTTCAAGGTTTTCCAGAAGCCTAACAGGATCAGAACAATCTGAATCTCAGAGATGATGCTATTTAATAATATAGGTACCATTGCAGCCATTTCCAAACAATGTTTGTTATATTAATTAAAATGTTTTCCACTGCCATATTTTTGGATTTGAATTTTGGATTTCCAATTTAATTCTCACTTTATCCCATTGAAAACGTCTCTTATTTTCTCCCCATCCTTTCAGTTTTTATGTGCAAAGATATTCCACCAGTTACTCTCACTTTATCTTCCTCAATTTAGCAAGGCACTTCATTATTTCATGTAGAGAAAGTAAACACACAGTTATTGCTAAGTTCAAGAAATAGATGGACCCATAAGTTCCACTTTTAGTCATAATGCTTGGGATCAAAATAGATAAAAATTATGAAGGAAAGGAAAAAAAAGTCTAAATGCTTGAAACATTGGCTGTTACAGAAATTGCTTTCTAATTTCTTACTTTCTTGCATGCAGTTTTCAAAATAACAAAAAAGAAAAATGTAGGAAAAGAGAGAGAGGGAGAGAACTGTGTATGTGTGATTTTTTTCAATAAATTTATAGGACATTATGAAATTGGTTAACATAAGCGACATTATTGTCACTTTTCATTTTTTAAATTAATGATTTCTAGTAAAAATTGAATAATACAGTACTCTGAATTCTCTACAGTTTGTACAAATCTATCATATTTTACTAAAGTTTGATTGACTGAATTACACACTTGTATCTTAGCATAAATGTTTTAAATGAGGGCAGGAGAAGAGAAGAAATAACTACCAAACAGTAAAATGATTGGATTGGACAATTGGATTGGAGTGGATTAGACAGGGCTGAATAATGAAAATACTGCAAAAATAGAAAACAGACGCGGAAAATCAAATTTGCCATAAAAAGGGGTTCTATCTGATATGGGAAATGGGAAAATCAATGAGTGTAGATAAATCTATGTAGAATTGAGGCTTCAGATTTGTATTTTTGACAAAAAAATAAGGAAAACAATAACTATAAAAAAATTTATCCAGTTACATATAGTTCTAAATTATTCTAAATATAAATTAAAGTAACAACTGGGCTCAAGTTCTGGTGACTCTGTGTAGGGTTTGCCTCCCCTCTCCAGCAGTTAATATTTCCTTCATTGAAAAAAAAGTTATATTCCCAGTCAACTTTACAACTCTGGGATTCAAATCCTTTCTGCAAATCAAATCAAATCAAGTCAATTCAAATTCAATTCAAATCAAATCAAAACCAAGTTTAGTGCTGAATAACATGAACCAAACCCAGTTTAATTCTGCCTTCTGCTTGAAAAAGGCTTTATTTTTTTCCTTCTGGTCTCATAAAAAATATAATTTGGACATTTCTTGAGCTCTATTTTAGATGTATATTCACTAATTAGACCAATGTATAGCAATGGAACATGCACAAATGAATAATTTTGTGTCATAATGCTGTGATGCACAATTCATCAGTTGACCCAAGGTACAGGAAGAATTTAATATGACCCAGAGGCTATTGGTTTTGTCATCTGCTTTCTAGTTTTGTCATTTCCTTTTTGTCATCTTCTGAATGGGAAGAAAGAAACAGAGTTGCAATAAAAATCAGAATTTTGTTTCATAGTGCAATTGTAATGTAACTAGAAAACATGTCTTGGATAAACTAGGTGGAAAATAAAATAAATTTCTTGTTTCTCAATGAATCATGAAAACTTTTATACAGGTTTTTGTACAATGTAAACCATACATTGTATGGTTTCAGCAAAATGAGGAAAGAGCAGCAAAATTCAGCATTGGTTGCCCCTTACACTCTGAAATGGCATTGTTGTCTCAAAAAGCATTCTTCTAAAATGATGCTGCTCTAGGGCGAACTGGTGTTATTTCACTAGTAGAAACTCTTTATTGCAAGTTCTTTTATGCTTGATAAGTATTTGAAGCTAACTTTAAACAAAGGAGCTGATCAGTAGTTTTATGACTTGATTTGTTTAAGAGCCTAAATAGCTTAGGGAAATGTTTTAGAAAAGATTTAATCCATCCATGTGGAATAAAGCTCAGAAAATTAGGCAGAATAAATGTAAAATGCATAGTACATTTTCATGAGTTTGCACTTGAGCTGTTGTTTGCTGACCCACACTAAGAATCACGTTATTGGCCAAACTATAGTTTTAAATCTAAACTTATTATTGTTTTGTCCCATCAGTGATTAATTATATCTCTCAATGGCCTCTCAAAAAGACAGCCCATAAATCAATATATCAATATATCTTATCATCAACATATCTTATGGAAAATCCTATCAGAAAAGTGCACATTTTATTGAATAACAAGGCTACAAGTTTACATGAAAGTTAAGTAGCTTCTAGCAAAAACCTGTAGAAATATGGAAGCTTGAATATTTAAAGATTACTTAGTGAATTCATATCAAAATATATGATTTGCTTACACAGACATTACTTGTTTTGAGGGCAATTTGTAAGGTAACAATTTGTGTGAGAATTTATTCAAATTTGTTGTTCGATGCTGTGAATTAATTCTGAGAACACAAATTGGAAACCTTCACCACACCAGCTGATTGGAACTTATTTGTCCAATCCATCTAGCCTAACAAGATTATGGAACTTCACAGGGCAACTGCTGTTAAAGGAGAAGATATCAAAGTGGCATTTGCTTCATTCAGTGTCAGTTTTCCTTGGGAAACTTGCCAACAGAAGCACCATTTGAAGATACTTCCAGATAGTGTTTTGTTCAAGTAGCTATTTCTGTGATGGACTGAGAAATTAATTTAGCATCAATTACCCAGAGTAATTCATTACCTTGATCTAGAATATTCAAAATTAAATTAAGTTCAATACAATTCAAGCAATACTGAAACAAGCAGAATTATTATCCAAAATTACTGTCAACATTTCTGAAAATGTTTTTAGTGTCGGTTCGATGTGGGTACTTTTCTCTCATTTGAGCTTATAATTGCTCCCCAAATCAGAAAACTGTTGAAATTGAAATAAATTTACATTAACCTTCAACATTTCAGTATAGCAATAACTTTCAGAAAGTTTTAGATCTGAAAATTATTTATGTGGCCACTGTTTTTCAGCATTCTAAAGCATTGAAATACATTTTTTTTAACTTTACCTATCAATTTCCAGTAAGGAAGGAGATTTCAGACATTTAGAAAATGCTTGTATGCTGTGTATAACATGAAATTTGTTGTTTCTTTACTTTATGTTGTAAGATTTTGACAAAAACTTTGTCATTTAATTTTTGCTAAAATTAAAAATGTAGAACAATTATATCCTATGGGAGAAGTGTGGTGGCCTAAAGGTGATAACTCACTCAGAAGATTAAGAGTTCAATCCTAGGCAGTGGCAAAGGGGTAAAGAGCTGCAAACATCAGGAAAGGCATCTGGCCAGTAAATGCTTAGGTCTACTTAAGATAGCTACAAAAATGAGAGAAAGTGTAAAATGTGCCATGATTTCTTCACACCTTGGCTGTAATTAAATTTCTTTCTATTAACATATTCTTTGCAATCTTGTAATGGTTTCACAGTACTATAAAATATATTGGCCTTTTGATCTTGCTAGTATGGATGTGTGCATGTATTTTGAATTAGTAGAAAAAATCAAAATGATTACAGCTTACTAAAATGTTTACAGGATACAAATTGTGTGAAAAAATTAAATAAATAATAAATAAAAAGGTTAAAATAAAATAAGATAAAAATATAAAAATATTTATAATATAGCTCACAATTAAAATGAGGGTTTCTTAGTGTTGAACCCTTATTTCAACCCTCAGTTATAGGTACAAATATTTTTCATTTATCGATAGGTCTTTTAATTATTAAGACATCAGCCAATTTCTTTTACATGTCCACTTTAACATATTCTTTCCATGTCATTTTTGCAACATATCATGTTTAAACCCACTTTTTTTTCAAAATGTGAAACAAATCCAAATCAGTCATGCCAGGTAATTCTTAGTTTCTTCTATTGTTCTATATGTAAAGTGGGTGACTCCAAATCTACAAACCTGATTGGTCAAATAAAATAAGCATTGGATTGGTTCACTAGGAACCAATCCAAAGAGCTGCTAAAAGGCGGCAAATTTAAACAACTGCCATTGGCTGCAAGCAGGCAAGCCAGCCTGTATAAAAGGCTGGCCTCAGCTTCAGCCAAGTGTTCCTATTTACTAACTAGTTGAAGAATAAAGTATTTGTTGTTGGAACCCGGTCTACCTCATGTGTTTTCCGAACAAAACATCTATAATATCTTTTAAACATAGACAATCTGTAAAAGCAAACACTTTCAGAATTACTTCTGGGTCCATTGCCAACTTCTTCTATTCTTCAGTGTGTCCACTGATAAAATATGTTGCTTAATTGTGTATTAATAAGTTGAGCTTGATTTTTCTCCTTTAATTATACTTTTTAGTTCCTTGTAGTTCCCTCTAGTGTCCAATTTTTAAAGTGTTTAACTTTTAACCATTGGAACTTTCAATGTTTTTATAATACTTTTTCTGTTTATTCCAGTTCTTATTCCAGTCCGGGAAAAAAAAGTCCTTAAAATTGGTATTTAAAACCTCCTTCACTAAGGGTTGAAGAAAATATATCAAGTGCTGTCAAATGTTTTCCAAATGTTCCTAATAGTTGAAAAGCAGTTAACAAGCAATTTCAAAAAGTGATTATAAAAGGATATATCTGAATCCCCTGTCCTTTAAAAGGCACTGACTGCACCCTGAGCAAAATAGTTATTCCTTTGTCTCCTAGAGCTCTAAACTTCCTGAAACCTTGTCTTGCAGTCTCTTCACAAAGAGAAACTTCTTTGCAGTTCAGTGGATGATACCTGGTCCCCTTGTCTAGAGAAGAATTATGAAGAGCCACCCTACTCGCAAGCTCTTCATTCCACTGCATTCATGCATTCTGATTTCTGCAGGACTACCTTCGGTTCATAGTTTTTTTTTTCCTATCATAGTCCTACTTTCTTAACCATTCCTCATAGGGCTTGTTTTTCAAATTTCTAATTATTTCATTATTGGTTCTCTGAAATTGCTTCTGACTTCCTTTTTTTCTCCTCTCCAGTGGTTTTTCCATTCTCAAATACATTTCAGTTTTGATTGTCAATAATTTGGTACAGCAATTGCATTTCTTTTACCCTCTACCTTTTTCCTCATGTTTTCAATCTTCCAGATTGTCATTAGAACTATTTTGTGCACATCTCAAGAATAATTAATATAGCTAATGTACCTATCTCAAAAAGTAATTCTGGATATGAACTTGAGTTTTCAGTTGCCGAATACAAATTATTTTTTGCATAATATGATAAGTATTGAAATATTGAGGATTAATCTGGTCATATGACAGCAATTCAGATAATGGGGAAGCCTTATAAATAGCAGAAAGAAAGGCTTTAGTTGATAGCACCTTAATCATAACAGCATTCAAGTTTAACATTAATTATAAGCACAAAAATATGAAAGCATTCAGACTGATAATTAATATCACTATGTTAATATAGTTCCTCTATTTCAGCTAAAGTAGGTAAGTGATACCCTAGAAGCAACTACAAGAAAAGAGAATTCTGTACAGTGAATGTCAACTTGGAGATAGCAAGACAATTATTAATTTCTTATTTTCTTAATGTAATAAAAGTAATAAGTCTTATGATGTATTTTAATAATTAATTTTGAGAAAGATGGTAGTTTATATTTTCTAGATGACCATAAAATTTGTAAAAATCTGTAATTTTTATATGTAATCTAAAAGCATGTATTTTTTTCAAAATACAAGTCCAATATGTGTATATATAAAGCATTAACATCTATTAAGAACATATTTAGCACTATTTTAAATTGTCCGCATGGTGGTGCTGATGCTGTAACTTTGGCAGTGCAGGTAGCTATCATGCTTGTTAAAAAGCTGAATGAATTTGAGAACGCTGTTGTCAAACAGATGTTCTTGTCTTTGACACTACATCTCAGTTAAGGTGGCAATGATGAGGCCAGGAAGGTTGGTAATAAATTTATTATGTTGCAGAAAAGTTATTTCTCCTCACCCAAGAGACACAAAAGCCTTTATTTTTATACTATAATACCATCACTTCTTTGTTTGTTTTAACATAGAATTTTTTGCTAATCTTCCATTGTGCATCATTTTATTATTTCTATGCTTTACTCCTTTAGTCATGGCAATAAAAGAAGTAGCATTCATAAACAGCTTATTGCAGTTGCTACCACCAGAATGTTAGAGAGTTGAATAAATTTCAATAAGTTTGGCACAAAAATGATTTGGATACTGATTCACTAATCATTCAGTAATGAATACAAAAAATCCAAAAGTGTTAATTGAAAATGATCTGAGATGATCAGTTCTACTCTAGAAAAAAAAGAAGGGATTTCATTTCATTTAAAAAAAAATTAGCATCCCTTACTTTAGTCAAATAGAGCAGCATACTGCGAGGTAAATGTTGAACATTTTTTTACCCACCCATCCCACAAAATTTCTTTTGCTAGATTCCTCTTCTTTTTCATTTTTTATAAGATAGTTAGAATGTATAAATCAGAAGAAATATATGTAACAATAAAAGAACCTTTTTAATAATATGCTTGCTGTATTGCTCATTATTTACTGAAACAAAATCCCGGCCATTACAATATTACAATTGTGGATAGTTCTGGCTCAAATTAACAGCTTCTCCAAAGATCAGTTCATACATAATTGCTAAAAGTCATGTTGACATTTAAGAATGTAGGAATCATTATGCTTGCCATTCTGTACCCTTATATTGCATCTGGGTCAGCAAACTTACTAATTCAATGCCACTCTAATACTGTTCTATTTGGCAAGCCTCTAAGTCTCTGTATCACAAACAATGTTGTAAGATTAAGTAGATATAATATTACCATCTCTGAAAATGAGTCATTGATGTTCCACTCACAGCTGCAAAACTGATTGCTCACTTTATTTAGTCCTTCTGCTTGTTTGTATTTTGTAAGGTCCTGGGTTGAGAGGGGTGCTTTTAAATCAAAATCCGATTTAATCCACACAAAGGCAAAAAGGCAGCCCAAAATGATATATTTTTCTCTGGTAAGGATTGTTGTATCTTTGTCCTCTCAGTTACAGAATTCTCTTATCTCTTTCAGTGTTGTTCACAATCTCCCTTCCCCAAATTTCTTTTTTCCTTTCCTTTCCAAAGCTTTCAGCCCATCAGTAATTGGGTTTCTTCAAGACATTGTCTTCTTTCTTACCTGTTTTTTCTTGTTTGAGCTTGCTATTTGCTCTTTCATTTATCCATGTCCTCTACACAATTCTTCCATTTTACCTCTTATTCTTGACTTGAACCCTTTGTTTGATTTTGCTATGTGTATACTCCTGCACAATAAATACTAGGGATGGGAGAAGAAATTGTTCAGGTGTGAAATTGGCTGATATTACATTAGATAAATACATATATAAATAGTTTTCCTTTGAAATTTCTTCTGAGTGAATTTAAGTAAAATGTTCACATAAAAATATATATATTTATGATGTGGAAAACTATTACATCTTTGTGTGTGTGGGGGTGTCTTACAGAAGCCTAATGGTAATGAGTGTCCGTGCTGATAATAGGTCATAGTCTAATTCCGATTCATTTTACAATGAATTATTTCACCAATAATTGTAGCTTGCATATACAGAAGTAAAAGTGGTTTTCATAGCACATTTTGGTAATAGTCAACTGACATCTGGTGATATGGTCCAATTAGAAATTAGTTCTGTTACAAACCCAATGCCCAAGTTCCTGATCAGTTGCCTGTGAGCTTGCAAAGTATGCTAAAGAACATATGAAGATATGTTCTTTATATGTTTATATGTTCTTTATATCTGAAGATGCCATCCAGTTGCTAATAAAATGACATATCAAACAATTAGACATAATCAATTAGCCTGAAAAATCACTACTGGATTTATAGAAGTCTGTTTATTAGGGAGAATTGTATAAAATGAATCAAATAGGGAAGGACAAACTAAAATTGTTTCAAGATCTATACTATTATTTGCAGGCACTGTTTTAGTTCTAACTTTGTTCTAGATTATTTGAAATTCCATTCATTTGTCTGTGCTCTGCAGAACATATCAACAATTCTTTTGTTCTTTTGATTAACGATATGGAGGAACAATAAAGATAAGCTGGAGTTAAAAAAAATAGAAGAAGTTGGAGAGTAAAAAATTAAAGTGTGATCAAAAATGTGAAATGTTTAAAAAATAAATGCTATGAAAAAAGTGACCTACCTATAAAAGTGTAGATGGAAAGAGTAAGTAGCAAAGTTAAAAATGTGCAAAAAAGTTCTGTACAAAGAAAAGGAAAAGGGGCTAATGACTTTATTTTACTTACTGTATTTTTACTTTACTGTATTTTTATTTTACTTACTGTAAAATACTTACTGTATTTTTATTATATTTATTTTATTAAAGTCAATTATTATTCTTTTAAAGTAACTCTGAATCGAACAGAAAAACATTGAAATAAAAGATTTTAAAATAATTCACAATCATGCTAGCAGAGAATGAAACAAGGCTATTTATGCATATTATCAGCAGCCCCTTCCCCAAAAAAATATGTACATGAATTTAGGGAGTAGCATGTTGCCGAGACATTTTATGCACTGTTTCACTTAATTTGACCTAGGTAACAATATGACATAAATGAAGCTTTTGCAAATTATTGCTATATTCTTATTTCTTGCATTAAATCAAAGATAACAGTAATATGGTCTTTTTAACTGTGACAATGGGCATGTTTTATTTGGTGGGACAATGGCATGTTTAACTGGGACAATGGGCATGTTTTATTTGGTGTAAATATAATATTAGTGTGAAGTTTGTAATAGATAAAATAAAGGATACATTAATCTATGGCTGGCTAAAAGAAAAGAAAGTAGCAAAAGATACAGCGCTCAAATTTCACAGAGAGAAAGTAAGTCATTAATGCTTAGAAGAAATTGGATATCGACCATTCATTAGCTTTAAAATAAAAAATACAGTAAATGCAGCAATATGGCTTATTGAATTATTTGGTTCCATACTTGAGATTAATATGCAATGATACATAAAAAAGTCATTAAATGCAGGGTTCCTTAGTTTGATCTTAGAGATGTACAGAATAGTCCTCTAAAATATCACCGTTAGCTATGTAGGATGATAAATTGGTGAGGTTTACACATTTATTTTCCTACCAAGAAAGAGTAGAATCAGTGAGAGATGGTTTTGATTCTTAAATGGCCAATGTAAACTATTGAGGAAGACAAGACTGAAAGTGAAGATGGTAAAAAGGCTGATAATACCATACAAAATACAATCCTATATACCAAAAGAAATTAAAAGTGATAGAATAGGTTATGTCAGTTTCCAAGATTTTCTAGAGGTGACCTGTATTTGAACTTTAGCTCTCAGTGCTCTTGACCTAGATATGTCAGATGATGAAAAGTCTCACACAAAGAAGCTGTGAATTTCCATCATTAGCTATTCTGCAATACTCGTGATATTTTTAGCAGTTCCTAAGCAAACATATTCTAAATAAATATGTAGCCTCATGTAGTAGTCATATAAATCTGTTGCATTTTCAAGTATTTCTCACCAATAGTGTTGTACAGGCATGTAAATGAAATATTAATATTTATTAAACTACATCTATTTATTAAACTAAACTAAATCTACTGTGTAGATTTAAAGATCAATTACTTAAATCTTTAAGTAGACCATATAAACTGTCAGCAGAAAATGCATGCATCAATTAATATAAAAATATTTGGCATTTTCCTACCACTAATTTATTTCTACACAGAAGAAATAAAATATCATTTGAAAGTATAATTTTTATAAGAATCCGATGGTTTATTTAGTCTAACATTCTGTACCTACAGTGGCCAATTAAATAATTGCAGGTAGCCGGAAGCAAAACTATTGCACATTCGTATCTTCCAATTCTTATCAACAAATATATTGATTCTGCTGTGAACATCTCATTGATAAACCTTTCTCTGTTAAATTGTAGAATGCAATTTTAATGTCCAAACAAGGACCATCACAGTGAAGTTCATATTCTTACATTATAACCATGCAGAGATACTTTCTGATTGGTTTTTCTTCTGAATATTCCTCTGGATCAACAATAAAGCACATCACATTCTGGAAACTGCAGTATAGAAGAATACAGCTTTTTCCATAATGTTATCTCCTTAGACATCTTTTACCCCCACTTAAAGATCACAATTCCTTTAAGGAATATATTTATGCTGTATTGATAATTTTGCTTGCTTCTGTTTGTAACTAATATAATCAGATTCATTTATACAATTGTTATTTCTGCACTATCCTTTTAATATGTGATAATTTTATTTTTTATTTTCTATGTATAATCCTGCAATTCTAATTTTTAAGGCTGTGGTAATATTAGCACAACAGTCCATGGACCAGGAGGAAAATAACAAAATATTTTATTTTGTTTTGTGACATCAACTTCATCTCTTTTGTATATGTTTCATGATAATAAGCACAAGTACATAGTCAGTGAAGTTTATACCATGACTTTAAAACATGGTTTGTTTGCTATGGGCACAATTGTATAGACAATTCTGATTTTGATTCTTTTCCAAAAAATTTCCAGGAAAACATAGAACCACTTTTTAAAAAATAAAAAAATATCATTGAGAAAGACAATATAATTTCTTCAGTTTAAATAGTATCTGGAATATTCTGTTCGGATATCGGGGTACTGAATATTGGAATAGTAGGCTTAGAAAGAGCCTTTTGACAAAATATAAGAGAGTCTTCCATTTACTTAGTATTTATTTATTGATTTGATTTGATTTGTCAATTACTTACAAGATAATAGGTCTAAGTATAAATAAACATAGTTATGAATACAAGGATACATATAAGAAAAATAAAAGAAACAATAGGACAGGGTTGGTAGGCATGCTGGTGCACTTATGCATGCCCCCTTCCACACCTCTTAGGAAAGAGGTGAGGTCAATAGTAGATAGTCTAAGGTTAAAGTTTTTGGGGTTTGGGAAGAAACCACAGAGTCAGGTAGAGTATTCCAGACATTGACCACTCTGTTGCCGAAGTCGTATTTCCTGCAATCAAGTTTGGTGTGGTTAACCATGAGTTTATATCTATTGTGTGCTCTTGTATTATTATAGTTTAAGCTGAAGTATTCATTGACAGGTAGGACATTACAATGCATGATTTTATAAACTATACTTAGATCGGATCGAAGGCGGCATAGTTCTAGGTTTTCTAGGTCTAGAACTTCAAGTCTGGTTGCATAAGGTATTCTGCAATGAGTAAAGGAGTAGAGAACTCTTCTTGTGAAATATTTCTGGACTTTCTCAACTGTGTTAATATCAGATATGTAATGTGGGTTCCAGACTGATGAGCTGTATTCGAGTATTGGTCTAGCAAATGTTTTGTATGCTCTAGTTAGTAGTGTGATATTACCAGAGAAAAAGCTACATAGGATTAGGTTAACAACTCTTAATGCCTTTTTGGCTACGTAGTTACAGTGGGCTCTAGCACTTAGATCATTAGAGTTGAGTACTCCAAGGTCCTTGACAGAGTTTGAATCATCAACAAGGTCTTGGCTATTTGGCTTGTATTTTATTTTCTATTTTTTTTTCCAATATGTAAGACAGAGCATTTATTTGTTGAGATTTGAAGTTGCCATTTGTTTGATCATTCTGATACATAGTCGAGGTCTTTTTGAAGGGCAGCAGAATTGTCTGTGGTGTTGAATAGTTTTACATTATCAACAAAGAGAACGCAGTTGCTCTTAAAATGATTACAGAGGTCATTTATGTAGAGTATGAAGAGAGTTGGTCCTCTGTGAAGAGAGAACAATGCCTTGGGGGACACCACTGTTGACAGGTACAGAATTTGATAGGACGTTTCCAATTTTGACCATTTGTTGCTGTTTGACAGGAATGCTTCTATCCAATTATGCAGGTGTCCAGAGATACCATAAGATTTTAGTCTTAATAGTAGTTTGTCATGGGCCACTGAATCAAAGGCTTTAGAGTAGGTTGTTTGTCTCTAAGTGGAGGATAATGGATTGGTTAATAATTGATTCCATGAGTTTACAGGTGATGCAGCATAAAGAGATTGGTCTGTAATTTTCAACTAGGCGGGGGCCTCCCTTTTTGAAGATGGGATGACCATGTCTAGTGACCATAGGTTAAGCAAGGAGCTGGTCCTGAAAGATTTTTCAAAGATTATGCTTAGAGGTTCAGCTATGGCAGTGGATAGCTTTTTTAAAAAGTAGGCACATATTTCATCCGGCCCAATAGATAGAAATGGTTTTAGATTGTGTAGTGCTTTTTCAACATTGTTTTCTGTAAAATCAATCTGTATTAGATCATTGTCGTCATCTGTGGTTCAACAAGGAAATATTGGGCGTGATCCATTGCTCTTTACAAATACTGAGCCAAAGAATGTGTTAAAGAGATTTGCTTTAATGGTGTTGTCATTACAGTCTTTGCCACCCCTTTTAGGGGTGGGATTGGCCTTGAGTCTTTTAGTTTGTTGTTTACAAAATTGTAAAAAGCACTGGTGGTATTGGTGCATAGATTTTCCTTTTGTTTAAGGTGATAATTGGTGCATTCAGTCTTTATCTGGCGGCATAAATTTTTGTATCCGCTTTTGAAGTTGACAGCATGACCAGATTTGTTTTTCCACCGAAGTGATCTTTTTTTGGATTGAAGCTTCCTTATTGTTATGGGTAATCTGTTTTTTGTTTTTTTTTCTGGTTTTAGGAATTGTTAATGGTACATTTAATTTGATGACTCTTTTGACTTCAAGTAAAAATATGTTGTAATTGTCTTCAACAGTATTGCATCCAGTGAATAGAATTACCAATTAAAGGATGAGAGATTGTTGTCTATAAGATCATAGTTGTCTTTTTTGAAGTTATAATTGGGGATTACACTGTTGTAGTGATTTTTGTGTGGATGTTGAGACAAAAGTCAATCATGTTGTGGTCACTGTTAGAAAAGGGTTCTATAATTTGTATTTAAATGTGGGTACTACAGGTACATAGTGGTTATGATGCGTTATTCTAAGCAGATTGCATTAGCTAAATAATGCTTACCTATATCAATTTCAACTCCATTCTATTTTAAATGAAGTATTCTTACATGAATTATTGCCACTAAATCATCAATGCAGTTAATATTTCCTGAATAGTTTTATATAAGCCATCCTAGTGCTTCCCAGATCGTTTTTATTACAATTCCACAGTAGCTTTTTAGAACAGTTCCAGGCCAATACTTTCATGTTTCTTATCTGTAGACTGATGCAATACTGTACATGCTCTGTGGAAGCTATCCTTGGAGATAGATTAGAAGAATAAATTGGGAAATACCATATTATAGCAATTAAGGCTTGGTATTTGCAACTGGTAGGATGTGTCTTAATTTATTTGGAAGCTCTTTTCCTATTTATTTAAATTAAATAAAGTATTTCAAGGAAATAAACAATATTTAAAATAGAATACAAGTAGTGGAATTAAATATAAAACTTCAAAATATACAAAGGCTATTGATATTTAAATAAATGTCTTCTTAAAAACATCTTATCTTAAAGCAATTTAAAGTTTTTAAAAAAGTATTTTCTAAAATATTTATCTTTTAGGAGTGCTAATTCAGGAAGCAAATTGACAAATCTCAATTTTGGGAGGTTGAAAATAATTTTATATTTTATTCCAGTCCTGAACCTTCTGCATTATGTTTTATATACTCAGCTTTGTCTTGCAGCTGTGGTAAATCTGCATCTAAAAATGAAACTTATATTCATCCCTTAATAAAGCATACTATTATATTAGAAATGCATTGTGATCTTTCCCTTTCATATTCTCATGAGATTACTTCCTTTCTTATGCATAAGACCTGACAAGATTCACAATAATAATTTGTATTTATTTTATTTGTTGCCATGTCCCACTCCACACAGGAACACACACAAAGGGTTGAAGTCTTTATGGGGATTTTATCAACTCAGAATATTATTCCCCACAATTCAATCCACACAGGAACTAGCACAAAACCCAATGAGTCCAATTTCTCCCATCTGGAAACAAAGAGCAATTCCATAAAGTCCCCTCACCAGGTTCAGAGTCCAAAGAAAAGACCATGGTCCAAACATAAACCACCAAAACCAAAATTCAAATTCAAGGTCCAAGAAACATGGGCGAAACTGCTTCCTCTTGAGAAGCTTTACTGATGTCCGTTGTTCCTGCCTCATTCACAGATCAGGTGCAGGAAGCAATTCCTTCTCATTCCTCTTCGCCAACTGCAACTGTGTGCCTTCTTCCCCTGCTCTTCCTGTGGGACTTCTGTTCTCTCAAACTACAGCTGCACCTCACTTATTCCTCTGAGCTGGCCATTTGTCTGGTTGCCCTTCCAACCTCTCCACTGAGCCTGGCCTCTCCACTCCTGGCTTGGAGCCCTCAGCAACTTTCTTCACCCTACTCCAAATTTCCAGAGCTGAGTCTTTCCCCTCTCCGTCGTGGTTCAAACTTGCAACTGGGGAAGCCATCACATTTGTGGAGTTACTCAGATCACACATAGCCATATTCTGTTTCTGTTTTGAGCCTCAGTAGTATCAGGCAGAATCCAGAAAGAATAAATTAATTTTTAGAATGTCTAGCAAAGGGTTTAATAAATAATGTTTCATGGGACTTTAGGGATTCATGGGAACTAGATCAATTTTATGAAAGAGTAAGAACAAGAAATAGAAGAAAAGAAAAAAACTGTTATGTTCAGCAAAATTATCTGCAACTGGAGCTTTGCCTCTTTATCAAGAATTGCAGAATTTCAGAGCACCAAATCCAGAAATCTCTGTCTTATTGGCCACATAACTTATTTCAACAGGTGAGAAAACTGTAACAAAAGTTTCTGATACAGATCTTGATAATCTTCTAGGTGTGTAAGAATTAAAGATGTTGCAAAAGAAATGTTCCAAATATCTATTTCCAATTCTTAATTTTATTTCTTAAGTAGCATTACCAGAAATAACAATACAGTTAAAAATAGTTAATCAATAGTATATCATTTTGTATTAATTGTAATAAAACTAGTAAGGATAAAGTTAATGTGCCCTTAATATGATGTTTCTGCATGCTTCCAAAGTAAGTTCATTTTAAGCTTATATTTTATCCATGTTCAATTATTCTAAAGTGTTGCTGAATTAACGAGTTCCACTTAGTGTTAATCACTACTTATCTTGCACTGCAACACACTTTTGTGTATGAGGGTCCTCTAGAGCAGAATGAAACAGGTAATTTGAACTATATTAAATTTTAAACGTGTATATAGAGAAAGAAGTCAGAAACATGCTGCATTCCACAACTTATTAATTTTAGAATAAAAGGTATTATGTTGCTTTCAGAATAGTTTTTAGGATGTTTAGTAAGCAACACAGTGTCTCAAATATCTTGTTGATGCTCACCTAACACCAATGTGAGATTCAAATAATTTAACAACTGGTTCTCTGCCCTAATGATTTCTTCCAACAGCCAGTTCACCAAACTGCTCAGAAAGTTAACAACCAGTTCTCCTGAAGTGATGCGAACTGGCTGAATCCCACCAGTGCTTAGCACTGTATTTATGAATTTATTTGCATGTAGAAAGAAAAGAAAATAAATAGGCTACTGCTAGACTGTCTAATGCAAAGTGAGTAAAAGCAAAGTGAAACTAATTTTTGGCTCAAATATTTTGAATCATCCATATTTATTTCTTCCAAATCACCTTGCTAGTCACTCAGTTTTCCTGTGGCTAGTATCAAGGAAGGATCTCAGAGAAAATACAGGGTTAGAAAGATAATTATAGAAAAGTCCTTGACTGTTTCTCTGGTACATTACATTTTGTTGATGAAAAGTAAATATTGTGGTAATGAAGAACTGTTGCCAGAATTATAATCAGGGATCCTTTCTCAAATAAAAATATAGTAAAGATATCTTTAGAGGTGTGATGTCACAAGCAATCTCCAGGCCATTTTACTTGTTCCTGTACAACAAAAGCATTGCATGCTGCTTTCAGAAGTGAAGAAGAGGAGAATGGACGAAAGAAGGCCAGGCAAGGCAAATAGAGAAGAATTTTCAATCACCTTAAAGGACAAAATGTTTTGTGCCAAGACTATGCCTACCCATTTTATATAGAAAAAAAAGGAAAAAAAGCTATATATAAAGCTATATTGCAAAACCATGAGTGAAACCATAAGTTATATTTTGAGCTCCTGGAACAGAATTCCTTTCTGTAACAGAAAGCCTCTTGGCTCAACAGGTTTTAGATTTTCCATTGCTTAATGGTGTGAACTTGAAGCTTTATTTCCTTTAAAAACACTTCCTTAAAGAGCTCCACAGTGAGAAAGTGAACTCAGCCTGGCAGTCACAGTCAAGCAGGCAGCCAAGCCATGCTCATGAATTATGGGGTGGGGGTTGGGTGGCAGCAAGATCTCCCCTCAGCCACCACTGCACTCATACCCGGCTGGGCACGGCACCAAACCCTCAACTTAATCCAACTAGCATGCCCACAATGAGGCTTCTGTTCTGCATCTCTGACCCGGAAAGGAGAGGAGAGGAAGAAGCAAGGCAAGCAAGTGGAGAAGAATTTTCAATGGCCTTAAAAGATAAAATGTTTTGTGCCAAAACCATGCCTATTCACTTTACTACAAGAAAGCGGGGGGGAGAGAAGCTATATAAATAATTGAGTGTGATCTTTATTATTAAACATAAATATATTGTTTATGTTTAATTGGCCCTCCCTCTACCCCAGTATTGATTGTATAATCTCAGGGGAAGTAGCAATCAGGTGAAATGATTTCTGCACACAATTAATGACAAAGAATCGCACTGGATGGAATATAAGTTTTCAAACATCCAACTATCAATAACTGTCAACAATCACTATAAGTTTTTAAACATAACTATCAAGCTAATTTGAAGAAATATGAGTAATCTGAAAATTGGGAAAAACTAAGGCTAACATGTCTATCTCTAAAATCTCTCATATATGTCTATATTGTTTATATCAATGGAAGTGAACTTTAAATGAAAAGTTTTAGTTAACACTCACTTTAAATAGTAATTTTATGAATATGTTCCAGCAGCTGACTATTTACCAGTTATAAAAATCAATGAGTTTCAGATGTAACTTTAAAATGTATATAAACAATTTTTCATCTCTTAATATCCCAAAATGGAGCTAAAGCACCACTTGATAGTGTGATAAATATGATTAAAAGATCAAAGTAGCCAGTTGATCAGTAAATGGTCCTTCATTTAAAAAAAAAAAAAGAATACTTTAACCTTTAAACCTTGTGACTGCTAGCTCAGTTTGCTTCCTCTGTCTGGGAGACAAACATTGGGATAATATAAGCCTTTGTTTCATTTTACATTGTGAAAAATATAGTATATACTGCTGTTTTTTTCAACTATAAGCTACCCACAGTGCAAAATTATTTGTGGCAGCACTATAATACCATATCCTATCTAGCAGGAGATAAAAAGTAATATATTTAATTTTTTGTAGGCAGAAACCTGTAAAAGTATAAAAGTTAACTTTCTCAATTAACTTTAACACATTAACTATTATCACTGGAATAATTTGGATATATTTAATCAATTATTTTTTGAAGCAATAAATATATTTGCTTGCCTTCTTTTTAACATGTAATTCAGTACTGAATGAATCACATAAAGGACAGTATGTATTCCACTGCAGTATGTATTCCACTGCAGATTTCTGTGGTTAACTGGTGTCAAAAAAAATCCATCTACAAGTGAAACTATGTGTTTTTAATTTTAATAAAATTGTATTCTAGCTCCGGTATTCAGAATTGAATGGTGTCTTAAAATCTGTTAATATAAATCCTGCAGAGTAAAACATAGAAATAAAAATGCATGAAAAGTTTGAACATGATGTCACATCAGATCAAAATTTAAACAAATAAACTTGCAAGACTTTTAAAATGAAAAAAGATGCTTCCTACAAAATCAGGTCAATATTTATATATCCAATTTGATTCAGAATCACCCAACTTTGAATTGAATATACATACACACAACAGTATGTAATAATGTTTATATAATAATCCATGTAAACAAAGAGAAACTGTACAACCTAATTGACCACAACTTTTTGAAATAGAAACTGCATCATTAGGACAGATACATTCATGAATAGGGAAGTAATAATACCAGTAAAGTAATAAAATTGGTAGCAGTAACAAGCTTCACAGACTTTGCAATTACAAAACATGCTACCTAAGCAGCTTAGGCATGAATATTACAGACATACTGCATGAAAAGAAAGAAACAAGTCTACTAAGCAAAAGTTGCTTCATTTTTTGTCATTCGGTTCACTACAAAAGTGACAGCTTTCTCTTTCTCTGATGTCAAGGTAGAAAGCCTATCATTTCTGAACTTGTTTCTCATGGTATCCCAGATAAACTGATATTGTCTGTCTTCCAATACATGGTTTATTACACCTTGACCTAAATCTAAAAATCTTTTAACTATATTGATATAATTTAAAGCTCCATTTCACTAACTGAGCTTTGATTTGAGATTTACTTTTCTTTTGTATTCAGAATTATTTTTTTATGCAATATGGGTGCTTAATTCTGTATTTAAGCAAGGAAGATAACATTTACTGGCATGAACTTCAGAGATATGGGGAAAGCCACACCTGATGCAGGAGAATTTAAACTTGATATTCTGATCATATCACCATTGAAGTAAAGAAGTGTTATATAATTTAAAGTGTTAAACCCAAAAAAATTTAAAACCCAAAAAAATGCTCTTGACATTTTTCAATTAATGAAAGATACATCTGGGAAAATGTTTATTTTATTGAATTGGGGGTTTATAAGCAAAGTAAAATTCTTACTACCTAGAATGTAGAGCTTTGTCATACAATATAACATTTCAAGTTTTTTTTTTTAAAAAATAAATCTTTGTAGCATAAATTCCTATGAAGTTTATTGGCTTGGCCAGCTCTTTTCAGTTCTGACATTCTGCTATTTGGGGGTTTTATGCTTTATTTTATGCTTTATAATTCAAGCTGCTCTGCACAGTGATATAATTTGAAATTTGGAAAAGAAAGTCTTGCTCTGTGATATGAATCTTGCAAAATATTGAATTGTACACATGTTTTTTCTATTCCATACCATACTATATTTCTTAGAAAATTTCATCTGGGATTAAAATTGGCACTATTTTAATCCCAGAAAAAAGAAAGAAAGAAAGATGATAGATAGATGATAGATAGACACACAGACATCATTTGGACCAATGAAACCAGGATAATTTTAATTTTTCAATCTTTTAAGATGTTTTTATTTTTGTTCCATAAATATAATTACTTTGAAATATGTCTTTATTGCTACCTGTATAATTCAATCCCAGATATTTAAATGAATCCTTTTTTTATTTGGCACATATTGTCATCTGGCACTGATTAATATGACTTCTCTGAATACAGTGATGTGAAAACTGCATTTGGGAACCTTCATTTGCTCAGTTTTTCATAATACAAAATTCCAACTGATGTGGAAGTTTTTGTGTACATACCAAAATGAAAGAAAATTGCATTGAGTTTGCAAATCATAGGCATACCTAGTTAAGAATTCCCTGTGCTCAGCTCAGTCCTTCTGATCATCCCATACTTGAACAACTGCATTCTGCTCTCCATGGGGCTATCATTGAAGAGTATTCAGAAGCATCAGATGGTGCAGAGTGTGGCAGTACAGGCAGTCTTTGGCACCTCTGGAGTGGCCCATGTTACACTGCTGTTCCACAGCTACACTTCACTGCACTGCTTGCTTTCAGATGCAAATTAAGGAGTTGGTTATTGCCTTTATAACCCTGCATGGCATGAGTACAGGTTACTTGAAGAACTGTTTCACCAATTGACCTAGGACCCAATGGGAAAGTATCACACTGGACATGATAATAGACTAATGGTACATCCTACCCACCTTTTGCACATCTTGTTCTCTCTCCTTTTATTTTTCAGTTATAATTTTGCATTCCTATCGATACAAAAACTACTACCTGAGACTTCTCAGGAAACAACTGAATGAAAAACTGCTAGTGACCTGATACTGATGCACCATATAGAGTATTTTAATTTACTGCATCTGTGTATGGTTGGCAAATTGCACAATGGCAAATAGGATAGTGCTCCAGAGGATTAACATCATTGCCCAGAGGATCATTGGTTGCCCTCTCCTCTCTTCTTTAGAAGAGCTTTATAGCTTCCACTGCCCTAAGATAATTCAAAACATTCTTATAGATCTATCTCATCCTGGACACCCTTTTTCTAAACTATTACCATCTGTCAGATGTACAGGACAATAAAAACAAAGACAATTAGGCTGATAACAGCTTCTCTCCCAGAGCAGCAACTATATTGAATTCTACTGTGTAGTGCAATATTAATGCATTATCAAGGGTTTTCAATTCAATTGTATAGAATCTGAAGGATGTATATTTTTGTTTTTTTGTTTTTCTGTATAATGTACATTGAAGATGGCATTTAATTTCATTGCACAAAGTGCAATATCAATAAAGTAAACTAAACACACCTAGAGAGAGGGTGTATATGTATATATAATATGGTTTTATTGCTTTTAAAATTGTAAGCTGCCAAGAGTCACTTTGCAGTGAAATAGGTGATAAACAAATTTAATAAATAAATATAAAATAAGAATGTCTGAGTTAAGGACTGCCCTTAGATATGAACAGGCTGCTCTTAGATTTGCTAAAAATGGTGGATGACCAAGAAATAAAATCAAGAATGGACTCCAAACATAGAAGAATGTGGAAGAATGATAAAATAAGAATTTATTTTCTATTTATTCTACTTGATCTCCTTTCTCTATCCGCCATGTTCTTCTTTTTATTTTGAACATGTCTATTCTTTCCTTTCTGTTCTTGGTCTCCTTCAGTAATGTGAGGTGGAAGCAGATAAAAAACCACCAAAAGATTTGTTGATCCAAGAAAAACAAGGTTTTATTCACGTGTCTGCAGAGACGGGTTCCCTCAGGCATTGAAGGAACCCAGAGCAAAATTCAGGCAGCATTTTTATACCCTAACTGTCTGCCCCCTCGTACGAGGGCTTGGCTCACATTCTTTCTGTTTTCAAATTGACACATATATTTCGAAGGTTTATGCTGGCTCCCTATCTAGCAAAAGCAGTTACACAGTTTCTGACACCTCAGCACTTTATTACAATTCCTCATTGTTCTAGCCTCATCTTGTTTTTTTTTCTCTTGTGCACAAACTGGAACACTTTCTTATTTAGCAGAGCTACTGAGTTTGAGACACACTTCCTTATTTAATTCACTGGGCCATCCAACATGACTTCGGTTCTGCTCACAATCCCCCCTTTTTCTTTTTCCACTCTTGTCTCAAACTCATGTCGCAGAACTTCTGCTTCTTTCAGAATGATATCTCTCTGATACATCATTAGAGATTCTGCTTCCTGCTTCTTCTCAAATCTTAAACCCAAGGATTTCCCTATCTTTCTACACGTTGTTATTGCACCAGGGAGACACTGAACACAACAACACAACAATACACAGCATATAATAATCAATATAATTCCCATTATGGTAGATCTAAACCAAGTGGAACTGGGAAGCCAAGACCATAGTGCTCCCCACAGGTGTAGCAATGAGGATTAACCTCTTTGTGATAATGGATTAGAGCGAATACGTTCTTCCATTACTTTTACTGTCTTTGTAATATTGGGTTGGAAATCATGGATGTATACACAGCAATGTGAATGAATCAGAGCACACACACCCCCTTTTGTAGTTAATACAATGTCTAAAGCATAACTATTTTGTAGAGCAACCTGTCTTACTTCAGAAAGCTTGGTGTTGATCATTTTAATATTCTTTATTATATCATTGAATATTGTTACCGTGAAGTTATTTAGAATATGTATATCTCGGTAGTTCATGGCTACTCCCAAGGTGGTCATTGCACCAACAGTCCCTGTTTGTGAAGAGAAAGCAAAGACCGAGACAGTGCAAGCAAATATTTCCGAAGGAACAAGTCCCTGAACTCTTGTATGGGATTGCCTAGTTTGGCCAAATAGGGTCTCCCCATCAATATTTCAAAGGGAGAAACCCCTGTGTCTTTCCTTGGACAAGTTCTGATCCTGAGCAGAGCTAAGGGAGGATTCTTTGTCCATGGCAAGCCATTTTCAAGTTGTAGTTTGGTCAAGTGTTTCTTCAATTCCGTGTTCGCTTTTTCCATTTTTCCACTGGATTCAGGATGCCATGGCGTGTGTAATTCCCATTTCACCCCCACAACCTCCATTACCCTTTGCAGAACCTTTTGGGTGAAATGAGTTCCTCTGTCTGAATCTATTACTTCCATCATTCCATATTGTGGGATAATCTGTTCTAGTAAGATCTTGGTTACTGTGGGAGTTGTGGCTCTTCTAGTGGGATAAGCCTCTACCCACCCCGTTAGTTGATCTTTGATCACAAGCAGGTATTTCCAACCCCCCTTTTCTGGCAACTCAGAGAAACCAATTTGTGCTCTCTGAAAAGGCCAACCCACTAGGGGTCGCCCTCCAATCTCTTTCTTGCGTGCCGCTTTCTTATTTACTTTCAAACAAATCAAACATTTCCAGCAGATGCTGTCAGCTACTGTCCACATCCTCAGACTCCAATAGTGAGGTTTAACAGACATGACCAAGGCTTCCATTCCCCAATGTCCTCCTTCATGAACTTTCTCCAATATTCCCCTCATGACAATGGGTGACACCACCTTGACTCCCTCCGACATCTTCCATCCCTCTGGGGTTTTGACACATCCCTCTTTCTCCAACTCCAACTTTTCCTTTTTCTCTGGCTCCCAGTCCTCCCTCTCGTCCTCCTTTTCCAGTATTGATACAGATACCATTACCAACTCTATCTCCCCTGCAGCTTCCTTTGCCCATTTGTCCGCCCATCGGTTTCCCACAACCTCTGGTGTGTTCCCCTTCTGAAGTGCGTTCACGTGGACAATTGATACTCGGCTAGGGAGTTGCAATGCCTCTAAGGCTTGCTCTACTAACTGCACTTGCTCTATTTGCTTCCCATCCGCCTTGATATACCCTCTTTCTTTCCAGATTTTCTGTGTGTGCACCACCCCCCATGCATACTTGGAATCAGTCCAAATCGTTACTTCCATTCCCTCAGCCAATTCCAAGGCTCTGGTCAGGGCAAGCAATTCACATTTCTGGGCTGACCAAGCTGCTGGGAGTGACCCTTTCTCTATTACCTCACCTTCCCCGGTTACTATTGCAAACCCAGATTTTCACTTTCCATTTTCCACCCTGCTAGATCCATCTATAAACCACCTCTCTCCCTTCTCCAATGGAGTCTCTTCCAAGTCCTCTCTAACCTTCGTCATGAGATCCACTTGCAATAGACAATCATGGTCTTCCGGTTCCCACGCCTGCCTTCTCCCCTCTAAGAATTCTGCTGGATTTAGATTCTTGTCTGTTCCTATTACCACATCAGGACTGGTTCTCAAAATGGTTTCATACTTCAATATCCTCCCTTCGGTCATCCAAGTGGTAGCCAGCTGGCTCAACACTGAGTTGACCTGATGAGGCGAATGCACCACCAAAGCTCCCCCAAAGGTTAACTTTTTGCTCTCCACCACCAACACCGCTGTTGCTGCCATAGCCTGAACACAAACTGGCCATCCTTTCACAACTGGCTCCAAACCCTTGCTTAGGAAGGCTACTGGCTGGTACTGCCCCCCCCCCTCTTTTGGGCAAGGACTCCAACTGCTGTTCCCTGAGCCACCACCACATACAAATGAAACAGTAATTTCAGGTTTGGCAAGGCTAAAACCGTAGCGGTTGACAAAGCCTTCTTCAGCTCTTCCCACCTTTCACTATCTCCTTCCTCCCATTCTATGTGCTCTCCCTTTCCAGGCAACTTTCTATCCAAAAACTGTTCCAACACTGTGAATTGGTCTACCCAGATTCTGCAATACCCCAATAATCCCAATGCTTTCTGCACCTCTGTCTTGTTCCTGGGAGGATCCAGGTTCATGATCCCCTTCACTCTTTCAGGGTCCAAGGACCGAACCCCCTGCTGAATGTAATGTCCCAAATATTTCACCTTTTTTCAACAAACTGAAGCTTCTCTTTTGAGACTTTCAGCCCCTGCTCCTTCAGCCAATTCAACAGACTCACAGAAGTCGCTCTCACTTCCTTCTCTTTCTCCCCTCTCTCAAACAACACCAACTTTTCTTCCAACGCCTGTCCAAACAACAAAGGGCTCTTGGTATATCCCTGAGGAAGTACTGTCCAACTGAACTGCTGTTTCCTTCCACTCTCAGGATCATTCCATTCAAAGGCAAACAAGTCTCTACTCCCCTCCTCCAAGGGGCACGCCCAAAAGGCATTCTTTAGATCTATCACAGTAAACCATTTGTCTTTGGGAGGGATTCGCCCCAAGATGGTATAGGATCAGGAACCACTGAGAATCTAGGAACTACTATCTCATTGATCCTCCTCAAATCATTAACCAATCTATACTTCCCATCCTTTTTTATTACTGCTAAAACTGGTGAATTGAATGGTGACATAGTAGATTCCAACAGTCCCAATTTCAATAATCTGTCAATCACTGGTTTCAACCCTTCCCTACCTCTCTTACTCAGAGAATATTGTGGAGTCTACAGTTTAGTTATTCCTGGTTGTATTTTGATATGAATGAGCTGTATTGCCATCCTACTAACCCCTTCACCTCCTGCACAGACATTTGATGATATCTTCTCCTCATCTTCCATTGTTAGCATACACATGCAAACTTCCTTCCTTCTATCCCTCAATTCTATTCCAAAAACATCCAACAAGTCTCTTCCTAGCAAGTTCACCCCTGAATCGGAATATACAATATTTCGGTTTCAGTAACCACATCATTCAATTCCAATCTCACCTCTTCCAAAATCTTGACCTCTTGGGATTTCTCACTCACCCCGACCACCTTTAAAGTCTGCTTTGACCTGCATGCTCCTTCTATCGGATCGCATACAGATGTCTGTCTTGCACCGGTGTCGATCAGGAACAGCCATTCCTGATGGTCAGGACCCACTAACACATTTACCAATGTCTCCCCGTGGGTCCCTCTTGGGGAGCCAGAACCTCCCTAATCATATAGGGCATAGCTTCGTTCCTCTGGGGTTTTGGGACATTCATGCGCAAAATGTCCCTCTTTCCCACATCTGAAGCAAGTTCTACTCTGGGACGGCCGTTGGAATCGATCGCCTTGATTGCTCCCTGGACCTCCTTACCTAAAGCCAATGTCACACTGAACCAACGGATAAAAAGAGGATGTAAAATGGACAAAAAAGCTTGCCATCCATTGGAAAACGCGATGTACTCACTGCCTCCGTTTTGCTTCCTCTCTATCCATCCAGCATCCATTTATTGATGTTTCATCTGCTCCAAAAGTTTTGGGTTGCCCAAAACTTTTGCACGGAAAATGTATCCAGTTCGTCCATTCTGCATCTGCTACGCATCTGCTAGGCATCCGCTACGCATCCGTTACGCATCTGCTATATCCGCTAGGCATCCGCTATGCATCCGCGCAACTCCATCAGCCCAGACGCGGGGAGGAAGTGGAATGGACGCAGAACGGATGCAGAATGGATGCCTAGCGGATGCAGCATGGAAACAAAGTGTATAAAATGGAAGAAACGTTGGCAGATGGGACCTATCTCGGATATTAAGGATGTCTACAGGATATTAAGGATGTCTACAGCCTAGAGGATGCCTAGCGGAAAACCTATATTTCCTATAAAAAGGGGGAGCAACTCATCTGCATCTCACTTTCAGAATATCTGCCCAGTGGTGCAGACCTCTGCAGCCTTCATCTGACTCTTCCTCTTCCACAGCATCCAGTCAAGTCCACCGTGGATTGCAACAAAGTCCTTTCGGCAGCCACCATCATTCTGCAACAGTGCAAAGCCATCTGCAGGCTCTGTGAACCCTACTGCAAGAAGAAAAAGAGGCAGCCAAAAAGAGTCTGGGTCCGAAGATGGTTCGCCAGAAGAGCAGAGTACGGGCTGTTCAACAAGCTGATGGTGGAGCTCAGGAACGAAGACATTCGGGCGTTCCAGAACTTCATGAGGATGCCTCCAGCCATGTTTGACGAAGTTGTGCAGCAGCTGACACCCAGGTTGACCAAGGTAAACACCAGCTTCCGGCCCAGCCTGGAACCTGGGCTCACGGTGGCACTCACTCTGTACCACCTAGCCTCAGGGACCACCTACAGGAGCATGCAGTATGGCTGGAGGGTGCCATCCAACACCATCAGCATTGTGGTCAGAAAAGTGGTGCAGGCCATCATCGAAGAATACAAGGAGGAGCTCCTCCAGTACCTCTCCACTGAAGAAGGATGGAAGAAAGTTGCAGAGCAGTGGTATCAGAAGTGGAACTTCCCACATACCGTTGGAGCCATAGATAGCAAGCACGTGGCCTGCAAAGCTCCAGCCAACTCGGGCTCCACTTATTTCAACTCCAAGGGCTTCTTCAGCATCATCCTCTTCGCCATGGTCGATGCTGACTACAAGTTCATGTACATCGATGCTTCAGGCAACGGCTCATCTTCAGATGCCCAGGTATACAATGCCAGTGACCTCAAGGAGGAGCTGGAACGCAACCTCATCGTGGGCTTCCCAGATCCAGAACCTCTGCCCAATGACACGCAAGATGTGCCCTACTTCATCGTGGGGGATGACGCCTTCTCCCTGACAACCTACCTCATGAAGCCCTACACTTCCAGACTCCTCACCCGTGAAGAGAGGATCTTCAACTACAGGCTGTCCAGGGCAAGGCGGGTGGTGGAGAACGCCTTTGGCATCCTGGCCAACAGGTTCCAGGTACTTCTCATCACCATGCAGCATTGCCCAGAGACCATGAGGAGGATCATGGAAGCTTGCTGCATCCTGCACAATCTCATGCGCACCCGCTACCCAGTCTTGCAGAACAGGCTTGTGGACCTCCAACAAGCCAATGGGGACATGGAGCCTGGGGAATGGAGGCAAGGGCAAAACCTGATCGACACTGAGGATGTGCAAGGCCCCAACAGAGCCTCACATGAAGCGAAGAAGCAGCGCAACCTCCTGAGACAATGGTGCAACTCCCCAGCTGGAGCAGTGGAGTGGCAAGACAGGATGGTAGATCATTAATGGATGCTTCCTTCAGCCTGTCTCATCACACGGATGAGATTGGGCCATGTATGTTTGGTTGGCCTACAATGAACAGGGCGTTTAATAAAGAGTTGTGTTTATGTTGACATGTGTGGATAATAATTACATTATTATTGATAATAAAGGTGTGGCACCTGGGAGGGTGGACCATACAGTCACACTATGCTTGCACTAGAGGTTTATCTATCCCACTGCTATCCTAACCCATCCCATAGCTATTACCCATCCCACAGGTATCCTAACCCATTCCAAAGCTATCCTTACCCATCCCACAAGCATGCAAAGGCTTAAACCATTTCTAAAAGTTTCAAGCAAGACTTTATTAAAAAAAAGAAATGAAGCAAGTGTGTGAATCATAAATATACTTTATTAACAACAAGCTATAAAACAAAAATGAGTCTCTGGCACTCCTCTTGGTCGCTCAGTCTCATGGGTGAAGGGTCCAGGTGCTATGGAGGTGGCTGGTGCTGGAGTGCTTTTCATCAGCTCCTCCAGAAGCAGAAGCAGCAGAAGCCCCAGCCCCAGAAGAGTGAGCCCATGCTGCAGAAGCCCCAGCAGAACCAGAGTGAGGGCCAGGGGGTGGGATGGTAGCCCTGTCCCTCTTGCAAGGGCTGGCAGCAGATGGCTGAGGCTTGCTGTGCTTCCGCATGGTTGTGGGGTTGCTGGCTGGCAGGGAGGCTGGCAGGAACCAAGGCTGGCAGCAAGGTTGGCAGGGAGCCTGGCACCAAGGCTGGCAGGAAGGCTGGCAGGCAGGCAGGCACCAAGGCTGGCAGGAAGGCTGGCACCAAGGCAGGCACCAAGGCTGGCAGGAAGGCTGGCAGCCAGGCAGGCAGCAAGGCTGGCAGACAGACATGAACCAAGGCTGGCAGGAAGGTAGGCAGCAAGGCTGGCAGGCAGACCGGCTGGCAGCAAGCCTTGCAGGCAGGCTGGCAGCAAGGCTGGCAGCAAGGCTTGCAGGCAGACATGCAAGCAGGGCAGGCAAGGCAGCCAATCCGTCCGGCAGCAGGTCTTTCCTCTGAATGGCGACCTGCTTCCGAGCTGCTTCCGTTATATCCACGGGGCTGACGCAATGCATCCTCCCCGCATGCACAATTAACGCCAGGCATCCATTAGGCTTCTGCTGTGCATCCACTGTGCATCCACTGTGCATCCGCTTCATCTGTTCCGCGTCTGCTGTGCATCCGCTGTATCCGTTCCATGTCCGCTTTGCTGCGCCCCCCCGGAAGCCTAGCGGATGTGCCATCCGCTCCCATCCGCTTCCATCCTCTGGGCTTCCGTTCCGCATCTGCTTTCCATCCGCCCTGCATCCTCCCCGCGTCCGTGTTATCCGCTCCGGTTATGCAAATATTTGCCCCTTTTGAGAACGGATAACAACGGATGAAACATTTTGCTCGTCTGTTGTGTCCTTTTTGCATCCGTTGGGCAGTGTGACATGGGCTTAACCAGGGTTCTCCACTCCCTGCTGGGAGATCTTTCATCTCTCCACCTTGGCCTTGGATCTGACATCTGGGTCTCCCTGTTTTTCCTAACTTCATTCTTGGCTGCCGTTTGCATGGCAGCTACCATCATCTGAGACTTCTGTTTGGTTTTAAATGAGTCTCAGTTCACAAAAACTTGTTGGGCTGCTCTCATCAAATCTGTCATGCCCAAATCATGCCCTCTGTCTTCTGGATCTTTTTCTGGATATCCGACCATGCTTTGGTGATGAATTGCATCTTCAAGAGAGTCTCGAAGGCAGGGGTTTCTGGCTCCACTCCGGAATACTTGGTTAACCCTTCACAGAGCCGAGCATAGAAATCCCCCGAGGACTCATCCTTTCCTTGTGTTATTTCAAATGCTTTGGTCAAGTTTTTCCCTTGAGTGATGGCCAATTTAATTCCTTCAATGATCATGTGTGTTAGGGATAACATTGTTCACCCTAACTGTTTTAGGTGAAATACTAACTATAAATCATAGTTAGTGTATGCAGCTTTAAATGTAAAATGGCAATTGTGGGTGTGGTTATGAAAACCATATAAAAGTAGCAAGGCTACAGCTTGCTCGCTCTCTCTCTGGCTTTGATGATCCCTGATTACTGCTTGGAAGCAAGACTGCATTGCTCGAACGGGAGAGACAACAACTGACTGATTTATGTGAACTGACAATAGGATATTCTACATGGACTTTGCTAACTGAATATCCCTGAATGGACTGACTACATGGTAAATGAATATTGGACTGTTTTTGACTATGCTATAAACTTATACTGGAATAAAATATATTCTTGATAGCACAAGCGTATCTGTTATTTTTACTGTATGTTAATAAACATACAAGCTTAGCTCACTCATTTATCTGTGTGCCTATCTGACTAACGCTGCACATTCTATTTAGCTTGTTTACCTAACCCTGGTTGGGGAACCCAGGCTTAACAATGTGTTTCTTATCTCTCAAGTGCTCCCTATGAGCATTATTATTTATGTTCCAGTTTGGATCGGCTATGGGGAACTTTGTGTCTGCAGCCACTGCTCCCTGTTGCCCTGTATGTCTCCTATCCCAGGCAGCCATTGCTGCCCTCCTAATGAGGTTCCTCTCTTCGGGGGTGAAAAGGTGTCCAAGAATATACATCAGTTCTTGGTATGTGTATTCATTGGGGCCCAGAAACAATTTCAACTGTTCTGCCACTTCATGAGAATTCTCATGGAGTTTCGGAAGGGTCTTTTTCAGATCCTGTAACTTGGCAGATTTTATGGGGACAGCCACAAAAACGGTGACTGGATTCCCCTGCGCATTCATGCCATTTGGGACTTCTCTGACTGGGAAGGCCTACACGGTTTTGGCCGACCTTCATCCTAGAGGCAAATTCTCTAGGTCCTTGTTTAATTGAGCCAGTTTCCTTCTGAGTCCTGGATATGCAGGTGGAGGTGGAGCCTGGGCAACTGGAGCCAGCAGGGGCGGTGGTGCCGGGACTGCCGGAGCCGATGTCGGTGGACTCCCCATCCAGTCCTCAGTTTCGCTTTTCTCCACCTTGCTGACAAACTGTCCTACTTCTGTTTCTGGTGGAACTGGACCTTCAAAGTGAACATGATACCATACCTCCACATAGGGTATTTGCTCATTCATCTGATGTTTCATGAAATACTCTTTCAACTGAGTTATCCAGTACGTGCTGGTATTCCCTTCGTGATCCCAGTGGTAAGGAAACTCAGGGTCTACTAAGGGATACTTCGGCCACCTATATTGGCATAGGTAGCTCATTTTCTTTTTCTCTAGACTCTGATTGTAAGTCCTCAGATGGGGCAATGACCATTGTTGTAGTAGTTGATCCAATGGGGAGTCAGAATCAGCCTTCTTGGGGTCTTTTCTATCTCAATACCCATTCCCTCTTGGAACGTCTCACACTTGCTTTGTCCCTTTCCCATTCTCCACGCTACCCGCCAACAATCTCCCAGAGATTTCCAACTCAGGGATTTACACCATCCTCCAGCAGTCGCTGGATTCCCAGATTTTAAGGACAGTATATCCCTGCTTCTATCCCGAAAGGCAACAAACTCACCTGATACACCCCTGGTCTCCCGGAGATGAAAGGAGTGTGGGCTTCCCCACTTCAGGTGATCACCGACACTCCCAGAGCATCAGGCCAGCTTCTCTCTCTCTTGTTTCCAAGGATCGTCTGCTGAGTGCAGTTACCCTGGGATCCAACTTAGACAAGGGAGGGCCCCCTCTACAATGGGAGGCAGTGACGCCACTCTTACCCAGTCCCTTTTCTCCAGTCGAAATCATGGCACACATTGAGTGCCAAAATATGGGTGGAAGCAGATAAAAAACCACCAAAAGATTCGTTGATCCAAGGAAAACAAGGTTTTATTCACGTGTCTGCAGAGACGGGTGCCCTCAGGCATTGAAGGAACCCAGAGCAAAATTCAGGCAGCATTTTTATACCCTAACTGTCCACCCCCTCGTATGAGGGCTTGACTCACATTCTTTCTGTTTTCAAATTGACACATATATTTCGAAGCTTTATGCTGGCTGCCTATCTAGCAAAAGCAGTTACACGGTTTCTGACATCTCAGCACTTTATCACAATTCCTCATTCCTTTATCACAATAGCCTCATCTTGTTTTTTTTCTCTTGTGCACAAACTGGAACACTTTCTTATTTAGCAGAGTTTTGAGTTTGAGACACACTTCCTTATTTAATTCACTGGGCCATCCAACATGACTTTGGTTCTGCTCACACTAACACAGCTTATTCTGAGTTTACAAATCTGGAAAATACTAACAAATATAACACACACACAATGGTAGTGTACTACCGGTTTGGTTCAGTTCAGGCAAACTGGTCATAAAAAATGCTACAGTTTGGCTGAACCGATAGAGTGTGCCATGATTTAGATTAGCTAGAAAGCAGAAAATTAGCTAGATTAGCTTTCAAGCTAATCTAAATTTCATGGCACAGCAGATCTCCCCTTGAAGTTGTACTGCTTTGCCCAGGAGGCTTTTCTGAGGCCCAGTCAGGATGGCATTTAGAGGTTGGAAGGAAATTTGGAAGAACCTCTAGGGAAAATCTTGACTGGTGTGGAGAACTAGTCGGGAAAATTTTGACTAGCCCACCCACCCACCCCACTCTTACCTCTCACTTCATCCCTACTGGTTCTCTGAAGCAGACCTCAGCTGAGCTAAAAGAAAGCACAGAGGGGGTCTCTGTGCCCACTGAGTGCACATTGTTGGAATTCAGAAGCCAAGAGTTCAACTTAGTGCTGCAAGGAGAAGAAGTGGCCAGGGAGCAGAGCTGGATGGCTGGAATGTTGCCTTCCTTTCCCAGTTTCCAAGGACTGAAGCTTCTATTTTTCAGTGCAGATTGCAGGCAGCAGATTGCAAAAAGGTAGATCTGTGATTCTGTGATTCTGCAAGCAACTCAATCTGCCTGCCTGCTTCACCTGATTTTGTGTAAAGTTTCTCTTTTTTTAATTTAAAAAAAATCAATATTTACATACATGGTGTAATTTTGTGAGTTTGCTTGCAAGAAAATTTTATGTGACATTTTGCTTTTATATTTTGAAATTTGTGGTTGAGTGCTGTGCTGCTGTGAGATGTTGTGTTGTTTCTGTGATTATTTTCATACCTTGCTGGTGTGTAATTTTGTGAGTTTGCTTTGCTTGCAAGCAACTTTTATATCATGTGTTTGCTTGCAAGCAAATTTTATGTGACATCATGCTTTTATATTTTGAAATTTGTGGCTGAGTGCTGTGCTGCTGTGAATTGTTGTGTTGTTTCTGTGATTGTTTTCATACCTTGATGGTGTTGTATGATTTTGTGAATTTTCTTTGCTTGCAAGCAAATTATATACTGTTGCTTTTATATTTTGGAATAAGTGAGATTTTGTGTGTTTGTTTGTTCCCCATAGTTCCCCATTTTGTTGGACAGTGGACCCCATTCCTTGCTCTCTTAAAAATTTACCATACCAATGGAATTCTTTAATGAAGGAAGGCAAAAACACCTGACCCAGGTGTGGCACAGCTGGGTCTTGGGTTGCAAGCAGATTGGAAGTGTGAATCTGAGCCTTTTAGGCTTAAGGCTAGGTCACACTGGCTGACGAATGCAAAACATATGTAAAAAGGACACAGCGGATGAGCAAATTTTCCATCCGTTGTTATCCGCTCTCAAAAGTGCCCCAAATTTACATAAACAGAGCGGACAACAACAGAAAGGAACGGATTGGGGGAGAATGTAGTGGGGATGTAAAGCAGAAGTTTGTAGGAATCCTAGTGGATGGAAGCAGATGGAAGCGGATGACACATCTGCAGGGCTTCCGGGAGAGAACAGCGAAGCAGATGCATAGCGGAAGGAGCGGATGCGTAGCGGATGCATAGCGGATGACACGGATGCATCACAGATGCCTATAGGATGCGAAGCGGATGCCTAGCAGATGCAAAGCATTCACTGCGCATGCGGGGAGGATGAATTGTGTCAGCTCCGCAGATATAAAAGGAGGCAGCTCGCAAGCAGGTCACCATTCAGAGGAAAGACCTGCTGCCAGACACATCTTGAGAGAACACCATGGGAAAGAAGAGGAAGCCTGTGCCTACTCCTGCCAGCCCTGGCAAGGACAGAACCACCATCCCACCCCCTGGCGCTGACTCTGAAGCTGCTGGTGCTTCTGCTGCTGGTGGTGGTGCTCCTGGTGTTGCTGCTGCTGGTACTTGTCCTGCTGGTGCTGCTGCTGGTGTTGCTGGTGCTGCTGGTGCTGCTGGTGCTGCTGGTGCTTCTCCTGCTGGTGCTGCTGGTGCTGGTGCTGCTGCTTCTCCTGCTGCTTCTGCTGCTGGTGGTGCTTCTCCTGCTGGTGCTGCTGTGGTGGACCAGCCCCAAGGCCCTCAAAGCCCTGCTGCTGAAGGCAATGAAGCCCCTGCCAGAGGGAGGAAGAGGCAAGGCAAGGAGAAGGCGGAGAGAAAACAGTACTCCATTTCTGAAGACCATAAGGAGGAGGTGCTGGAATGGCTTAGGAAGAACAAGCACCTGTGGAGGAAGGGCCTATATGGTGTCTATAGTGACACCAAGCAGAAGCAGGCAGCATGGAGAGAGGTGGAGAGCATGGGCTACACTTCAGATGTCCTCCTGGGTAGTGGAGGCATACGCACACCTGGTATGGCAAGCTGCACCTGAAGAAATCCAGGCAGGCCACTGTCAAGCTCACTGACTGGAAGACCTATGTCATGGCCAGGTGCAGCTTCCTGGAGGGTGATATCTGCCACCGAGGAGCAGCCCCTCTGTCAACCCTCTCCCTCAGACAGCCCACAGAGAGCCACTCCTTTTCCAGCCAGGAGACAGCTACAGTGTCCAGGCAGGTGTCTTTGGGGGGCCCCACAACAGAGACCCCCCCCAACAGCTGCACTCCCCGTGCCAGAGGACGTGGAGGATCCTTGTCTCAGATGGAGCAAGAAGAAGCAGCCACCAGAGACCAACCCACACCCACACCCAGCTCCACCTCCACAGAAAGCAGGCAGAGAGGCAGCCCGGAGGAACAGAGCCACACTGTCCTCTTGGAGATCAGGGACACAATCAAAGCCAGCACAGATCTTCTCTCCTAGCTGGTCCACTTCAACATACCATCCTCCAACTGCAAGCCCTTCATCGCCTACGTGAGCCAGACCCTCATGAACATGCCCAAGGCCCAGTACCAGGCGATGAAGGAGAGGATCACAGCTCTTCTGCACTACCCTCCAGGCCCAGCTGAACCTGCTCCTACCCACTCCAGGTCTGCTCCTCCACCCCAGCCGATGTCACAGCCCTTCCATGGATTTCAGCAGCCCTTCGCCTACCAAGCCTACCACTACCAGGACTTCCCACAGCAGAGGCAGCCCTTCCCAGTCCAGACCCAGGTTCCTTGGACACCACTGACACCACAGATGCCTCAGCTGACCCAGCTGCAGGCCAGACAGCCCCACTACACTCCTCCTTCCTCTACCCCACAGCTAAGCCCTTCCTCAGAACATCTGTCATCAGTCTTGGGCCTCACATCCCAAGTGTGGGCCTCACATCCCAAGAGGAAGTGCCTCTCAACCTCACGGGACTGAGTCAGCTCTCTGAGAGCTTCCTGCACACACCATCTCCTGTTGTACTCTCAGGGCCAGGCACCCCAATGGTGCCTCAGACCAGCACTCCAGCAACATCCACAGTCCCTGGCCCCTTTACATCTGAGACCATGGGCACGCCTCAGAGTGACCGAGAAGAGTGCCAGAGACTGAGTTGTTCACCTTATCTTTGCTTAAAGACACTTTACTTGGGTCATTTTGCTTTTTAATAAAGTCATACAGTTTGTTATTAATAAAGGTTATCTTTGCTTCACACACTTGGTTCATTTTTTTACTCAATAAAGTGTTGGGGAAAACTTTGAAAAAAGGGTTAAGCCTTTGCATGCTTGTGGGATTGGTAAGGATAGCTGTGGGATGGATAGCTGTGGGATGGGTAAGGATAGCTGTGGGATGGATAGCTGTGGGATGGGTAAGGATAGCTGTGGAATAAGGATAGTTGTGGGATCGATAAACCTCCAGTGCAAGCATAGTAGGATTGTATGGTCCACCCTCCCAGCTGCCACACATATGGACCTTTATTATCAATAACAATTTATTCATTGATCAACACGTTTCAAAATAAACAAAACTCTTTACTGATGACCTATTCATTATAGGACCACTCAACATACACATGGCACAATCTCATCAGTGTTATGAGACAGGCTCAAGGAAACATCCATTAAGCATCTACCATCCTGTCTTGCCACTCCACTGCTCCAGCTGGGGAGTTGCACCAGTGTTTCAGAAGGTTGCGCTGCTTCTTCCCTCCACGTAAAGCCTTGCACATCCACAGTATCTATCAGGGTTTGTCCTTGCCTCCATTCACCAGGCTCCATGTCCCCATTCCCTTGTTGACGGTCCACAAGCCTGTTCTGCAACACTGGGTAGCGGGTGCGCATGAGATTGTGCAGGATGCAGCAAGCTTCCACGATGCTTCTCACAGTCTGTGGGCGATGCTGCATGGTGGTGAGAAGTACCTGGAACCTGTTGGCCAGATCGCCAAAGGCGTTCTCCACCACCCACCTTGCCCCGGATAGCCTGTAGTTGAAGATCCTCTCTTCACGGGCGAGATATCTTGAAGTGTAGGGCTTCATGAGGTAGGTTCTGAGGGAGAAGGCGTCATCCCCCATGATGAAGTAGGGCACATCTTGTGTGTCGTTGGGTAGGGGGTCTGGATCTGGAAAACCCATGATGAGGTTGCATTCCAGCCCCTCCTTGAGGTGACTGGCATTGTATATCTGGGCATCTGAACCTGACCCGTTGCCTGAAGCATCGATGTACATGAACGTATAGTCAACATCAACCATGGCAAAGAGGATGATGCTGAAGAAGCCCTTGTAGTTGAAATAATTGGACCCTGAGTTGGCTGGAGCTTTGCAGGCCATGTGCTTCCCATCTATGGCTCCAATTGTGTGGGGAAAGTTCCACCTCTGATACCACTGCTCTGCAACTTTCCTCCAGCCTTCTTCAGTGGTGGACACTGTAGGAGCTCCTCCACATATTCTTCGATGATGGCCTGCATCACTTCTCTGACCACAATGCTGATGGTGTTATGTGGCACCCTCCAGGCATACTGCATGTTTCTGCACATGGTCCCAGAGGCCAGGTGGCGCAGAATCAGTGCCACCTTCAGTTCAGGGTCCAGGCTGGGATGGAAGTTGGTGTTTGCCTTGGTCAACCTGGGTCTCAGACGCTCCACAACTTCATCAAACATGGCTGGTGGCATCCTCATGAAGTGCTGGAATGCACGAGGGTCTTCATTCCTCAGCTCCACCATCAGCTTGTCATAGAGTCCAAACTCCACTCTTCTCCTGATCCATCTTCGGACCCAGACAGCTCTTGGATGTCTCCTTCTTCCCCTTGCACAGAAAAGGTCAAACAGTCTGAAGAGGGCTTGGTTCTGGTGTTGAATGATGCCAGCTACCAAAAGAAGTGTGCGATGATCCATGGTGGAGATTAACTGATGATGTGGAAGAGCAAGAGCAAGGCTGAAGAGGGCTGCACACCAGGGTTGCTGGACTGAAAGTGAGATCCCGGTGATTTCCTCGCCTTTTTATAGGAAATATCGGTTTTCCGCTAGGTGTCCTTCCACATACTCTAGACATCCTCCAGACATCCTAAATATCTGAGATATGTCCCATATATGAACATTTTGTCCATTTTAATGCTTTATATATGAGATGCATCTGCTTACATCCTTTCTTTGTCCGTGCTACTAATGCTGTGGACGTTCCACGTACCTTTTGATTCCTCCCTCTTTCTCTTTTCCGCTGGAGCGGATGTGAGTTGCGCGGATGGCCAGAGGATGCCGAGATGATACATCAGACGTGTAATGGATGACAATGGACTTAGAACGTTTGTTGCCCGTATGTGTCGCGCATGTAGATCGTATGCGGCAGAAAGTTCATCCGCTCAAAACTTTTTGTGCACCTCAAAACTTTTTGAGTGGATGAAATAGCAGTAGATGGATGTTTTACGGATAGAGCATATGAAACACGTATGCAGTGAGTACACAATGGATGCATCACTTTTTCCAATGGATGGCAAGCTTTTTTGTATGTTTTACATCCTCTTTGCATCCGTTGGTTCAGTGTGACATGGGCTTTAATTGTTAATTCCCCTTTGAAACTCCTACAGGTTGATGGGTTTATTTGTGTGCCTCTAGTTAAAGTGATTGCCTGGATCCTATCTTCCTGCCTTAATGGGTTAATTGAATTACTTTTAGGCTGAATCTCCTTATCTTAATATTTCTCCACTTAACTGTTTCTTTTGTCAGCTCTTTCTGCTCTGAGTTTTTTCTTTCAGCTGATGATTTTTGGTTTTCCTAGAGGGGGAAGTGCTTTCTTGAGTTTCTTGGCAATGTTTTCTGAGGTTTCTGGCACTGTCTTTCCAAGTTCCTACAGAACAGTGCCACCTGCTGGAATGCTGAAGAAAACCTTCAGTACATTTTTAACATGAAAAGTCTAAAAAGCTTAGTTGACTAAAAATGACTTCTCCTCAACCCCCTGACTTATTTCTCTCTGCTATAGCTTTCATTAGGGACTGTTAGTCCAGGTAAGCCCTGAGCTAACGTAATGTAGCGTCAGCTAAGAAAGATTTTTGTGGCAATACTGGCACAAAGTAACAAATTCCCTTGGTTTGGTCATTGTTGTTCCATTTTAAGTGTTTGTTTTTCAATTATTAATTAATTGTAGATATCAGCGATTCTTTACATCTCATTCTTACAAGGTTAGGGTTAAGGTTGAAATTTGTGGCTGAGTGCTGTACTACTGTGAGATGTCTACCTGGCCATGCCCAACCATTCTCATGACCAACAAGCCACATCCTACCCAGTCTCATGATCAACAAGCCACACCCAACAAACCATGCCCACAGAAGCTGTAGCAAAAAAAAAAAAAAAATCCCATCACTGCACACACACACACACACACACACACACACACACACACACACATTGTGGTTATGATGTAGGATATTTTGAGAGGTGGCACAGAATTTCATAAGTTCTCAGTGTTTCGTATTGAAAATTATTTCCTTTTATTGGAGCTAGGTGAGGGCAACAACAGTCTAGCTGACTGCAGAAGGAAAGAGAAGATGATGATGGATTGGGATTGTATTTGCTAATGCTGGCTTCAATGTTAGATAAAAGAAAACAACTTTGCAACACTGCTGATGAAATATATTACCCTGACATTTTTTACTCAGACTATATATCTGACTGTAGTTGGAAAAGGTGATGGCTTTGAGAGACAGGAGTAAGAAATGATATCAAAATAATGTTAGATAAAAGAAAACAATTGCAGAAAAAATTACATCGGCAGAACTGATAGGTTTTGGCTTTCAGAATAAAGGAGCATCTTCCAAAATGGGCCTAAACAGCCTTGACTAATCCAAAAACAATAGCAAATCATGGCCACAAAATACCTTCTTCGGCCATTGCAAGATACTTACTATCTACGGGTCACCAAGTGGACCAAAACTCTGCATTTAAAGTTCTACTATGCCACCCACTCTCATTTCCTCTGGATTGCTCAGGTGGTTGTCATTAACTATTTGAAGCCCCCTTTGTGTGTGCAAAAATGGCTTTATGTCAATCTACACCTCCCATGAGCATGAGGCTTTCCATTGGTTGCTTTCCTGAATACTTAATAGGCTTAATTAATTAATGCTCTTGCTAGATCTTGGGGATGATTTTAACCAAATTATTGTAATATAGTAGGTACTGTGAGACAATACCAAATGCTTGCATCTCTCTGTGTTCGTGTTTTGGCTGTATTGTTTAAATTATTAAAAGGGACTAATTGCTTTAAACATATTTATTACTCAAAATCACTCTAATGAATGACAATGGCCTTATAATTGATGGTTATTCCCTTTTACCACTCTGGTCTAGTACAAGTTGGAAAATAGATTTTTTTTTTTTATTTCCCAGTCCAGGCTGAGACTGAATGGCTAATCTAAAATAAAACTGCAAATCTAGATGTCCACACTATTTGAAACAGAGAAAGAGAAAAAGAAAGAGAAAAAGATGCATGCATATTATTTATCTTTTGTTTTTTTAATGCAAAAATAGAAATGTTAAGCTTTGAGAATAGGTTTAAACTTAATTAGCTATGTTTAATTAGACTGAAAACTATAGATATGTCCTAAAATTAGACACATATAACTTTTAAGACTATTAAGGCTCTTTAATCTTTATGAGTGACATCAATATGGACCCAATTAGAACAGTTTGCAGCCACTTCATAATTCAAAAGAATGTGATCATTCAGCTGGAAGCCCGTTTGACAGAAACTCCATAGTCATGAAGGTAAAAGCTTGCAAAATCACCCACTACGATGGAGAAGCTGTCATTCTTCCATCAATGCTGTTGAATACTAATGTCAAGGTCACAATAGTGTAATTTTAGGCTGTCAAAATATTGCTGAATCTGATACAGTAGTAAATGTTAAAGAAAGTTAAGTTTGATAAACTTTGATATGGTAAACTACCAGGTTAATTATTAATTAATCTACACTTTTAATGCCATACCTGCATAGAATATAAAATGAACAAAGCCTTTGCATCATTTATGCACAGCTATTTGAGCATGATGCAATCTAGTTAACAAGTTAACAGTTTATTTTATTCCCACACATGACTTCAAGGTATCTTCTTCATTAGTCAAGTAAATTTTAAAAGTTTCTAAACAGAACAGTAGAACTATTTTTTTTAAAATGACATATACAAAACTGTTTTTAAAACTTATTTATTCTTTGGGGGAAAAAATCCTTAATTCAGTCATCTAGTTTTACCAAGTTTCAAAATAACTCCAGAGACTTTTCCTTGATTAGGTTCTATACTATCAGTATTTTATTTTACTGAATATTACATTTAAATATTGCTTCATGTATTTCACTAGACTCGAAAATGCTTTTTTATTGAAACAAAACACCTGGTTACATTTTTGTGATTGCATTATTATTGTCAACTTTATATATATCATACATTAGTCATTTATGTGTTGCATTTTGCAATTACTTTTACAAATTGTTTCTCAATTTTTTTAATTATATGGTGTTATAATGAATTTTACCTTACTTTAAAGAGCAAAAGCAATTGTATCTGCTTTTATAATCTCTATCCTGTACTTCTGACAATAAAAAGAAAAGAAGAAAAGTTTATCTGAGCAATACAGTCATGAAAGGCTTAATATTCCAACTGTGGAATAAACATATTGATCAAATGGAAAACTTCCTGTAGCACATTATTCCAATGAGATTGCAATCAAAAGTGCATGTAGGATTTCAGTTTTGGCACATTCTTTACAATACCTCTTCCCAAATCAAATACAGAAACACATTCATATTATGCACTTTCTGCATATAAGACAAGAATCATTTACATATATTAGAACTAGGAGCAAATTGGCAAATGTCCCACACAAATATTGAATTTCAAATATGGAATACAATATTATTAATACTATTCCATTTTGAGCCTTTCATAAATTATATCTATAGATTATATATTGTTGTATATTTGTTATCTTTTATAAAGACTTGTTCTATATACTTTTGATTGGGACATTTTCCAGTAACAACTACTTCTTTCTATAGAACAAACAAAAAATCACATCTGGCTGTATATTCAAATTTTGTAAAAAGAAGAAGTAGATTGCACTGAATTTTTTGTACAAATTAAACCATGAAAGTGAAGGAGTTTTTTGCTAGGAATATTTTCTATTCCTTTCCACCATAAAATGCTCCTTCAGTTGTGACTGATTTTACATTACATGAATATGTCAATGAGAAGTTTCAAAAAATACCTCAGTAGGATTGATTTTCATATTCACATACAGCTTTGAAAGATGTCTAAAATGACATGTTTGCAGTAAAATATACATGGCCGGGTGAACTTTCCTGGTTTTATCTTGCGCCTCAGTAATTCTAAAATAGATTTTGAAGTCTTTGTTTTGATATTATACATATATATATATATATATATATATATATATATATATATATATATATATATATATATATACACACACACACACACACACACACACACACATACACACACACACACATA
>BLBF01000039.1:9960130-9975475 GCA_015471245.1 Laticauda colubrina | reverse complement strand
AATCAATCAAACTCCAAGTCCAGTGAACACAGACCCAGGCTCCTAGCCAATCAGAATGGACCAGCCTCGAATTTGAAACCAAAAGCTGTGAGACACACATCCATACAGAAGCCTGATGATGGCAGATGAGATTCTGCTGAAATGTTGCTACAACTTTAACAACACTACAATGACGTGGGATAATACCCGAGGGAAGCTAAACAGCACACACACACATATACATATACATATACATATACATATACATATACATACATACATACGTATGTATGTATGTATATATTTCAAAGGCTTTTGTCCAAAACTTAAATATGCTTCAATTTCCTAAACATATGTCATTTTCTGGAATCACTGAAGCAGGTTTTTTCAAGGCTGAATAGATAGCGAATAAATAAATAAATGCTATTAAACTATGCAGTAGTCCTCACAAGTTAGGATAAAAGGATACTCAAATGTAGTTGATAGTGAAGCAAAGCTGACATGGCAGAAGAATTGAGAATGGAGGTACAGCAACCTGACTCAGAGGATCCGTATAATAGTATTCTGTTACTGCTATAACTTTTTCTGCTCCATTGGACTGTTACACCCACTGCTTCACTTGTCACTGATGGAAAATTTGTATGTTTGTATACATATTCTGCAGTCACAGTTTATAAACTCATATACAAAAAAACCCTGTCAATAGCACCATTGCCACCAACAAAAAAATGTATGTTTGCCTAACACGTGGAGAAAAAGCACACTTAAGAGAAAACTATCAAAATCAATGCCTCACTGATTTAAGTTAGTTATTTTAATTAGGTCTAAAATTGACTTTTCATTCTGTGTTTAATAGCATCATAAATATATATTGTGTATATATCATAGCTAAAAGCTGCTGAAGTCCCATGGATTAAATTTGTATTGTGAAACAAGCCAGTGCTCAAGTGAAAAACATGAAATAATGACACATTTGGGGTCTAATAACAAAATCAAATCTTATACATATACCATTCTTGATAACTGGTGCACAACATTTTTCCACTGGCTTCAGGTAGAGACATCTCTTTTTTCTAATTTTGTGCATGACATGTTGGAGTTGCATAAATGTTAATTGATGGAATGATATCTGTACACATTTATTCCATAATCTATTTTATTTAGAAAACAGCTCTTTGACTAGTACTTGTCAGTTAGTGTTCGCTCTAAAAATTCTCTTTGGATTTTGATTAATAAAGATCCCTTTCTTTCTATTCTACTACTTATGTATTTTCAAATACATATGTTTTTACTATCAATAAGATGAGTAAACGGATACCTATGTTTGTTTATAATTTATTTTATGCTTAAATGTAAAGTGCATATTCAGGATTATTGTATAAATAAATATATTTCATTATTATTACTAAAACACATGAATCTCTAGGGTAAAACATGGCAACTTTTAATTGCCCACAGCAGGACCACACAAGTGTTTCAGGACAGCATGTGAGAGAGGATATTAATGCAACTGAAATTGCCAGGAGAACTTGGTGTATTTTCAAGTGCCATATGATCATTTCTCCTGAGAGTCATTTGGGAAATTCAGTGAGTTAAATAACTCCCTTTTGTAATGTAATTGGACGAAAGCTTTTCTCTTCTGAAAAACCTGAGGAACAGCAATATAATATGTAAGTTGTAGCTGTGTACTGTGTATTAAAATGTAAGATTGTTCTGTCTAAGCAAAGGTAAGAAAGTGATTCTTTCCAAGTTGTTTAGATTTCAATTGTTACCATGCCAAACATGGTTTATTAATGAAATAATCCTGGACAGAAGGACTATTTCAGGTTGTTTATACTTAGATCAAATGGTAGATACACTGAATACAGATCACAAAGTATGATATTAAAACAATAATCATGTCATAGGTACTGTAAAGGTCTTATACTTTGCAGTAGGTAACCGTATGTATAATACTGGCATCAATTTGTTAATCTTCTGCTGAAAATTTTATCTCCAAGACCTGGACATAATAAAAGCTAGGCACTCCTGCTCATGCCAACTACTTCCACAGGAAAACAAGGCATAAAACTTCTTACATTAAACATGTTATTTTAGTAACAAAACCTCAAAACTCCTTTTAATAAAAAGTAGCTCTGTCTGATTTGACACAGCAATCAAACAGGACAGGTACAGACTCCAATGGATAGTTTGGACTACAGAAAGAACAATTGCAGTCAGCCTGCATTTCAAAGAAAACCGATATTTTTAACTGGTCAGAAGGACTGAGAAAATATTTACAGATCCCTCACATCCTGCACTGTTTTAACTCCTTCCCTTGGGACACCTCTTATAGGATATTGCATGCCAGAGCAATTAGACACAGAGCCATCACTCTACTCAACATCTAATACTCACAATATTGTCTAATATCTCTGTATATTTACTTATGTTATATGGCTGTAGCATTATCATTATGCTTCTTATCTTTCTTGATGTTCTATTGTTGTTGTTATTATTATTCTGTTGCTTTGTGTGTATTCTGAGAGCATCTATACTGGAAACAAATTCTTTGTGTGTTCAATACACAAAGTATTTAACACTTAGTTTAACACTTAGCCAAATAAAGTAGTATATTCTATTCTATTCTACTCTACTCTACTCTACTCTACTCTACTCTACTCTACTCTACTCTACTCTACTCTACTCTACTCTATTCTAATAAAGCAATAGTCCCCAACCATTCTGGCTCCATGGACTGGCGGCAGTGGGGTGGTAGTTTCAATGGACTGGCAGTAGTGGGGTGGTGGTTTCAATGTGCAATCTTAATCCTATGCATGTGCAAATGAAGGTTTGCATACTTGCCTCTGCTTGTACAGCCTGGTTTCCAACAGGCCACGGACAGTACTGGTCCATGAAATTGGGGACCCAGTAATAAAGTATTCTATTCATTGTGGTTTTGTATGGGTACTTCACTGTGCTTATGAATAGATAATATCAGTAAAATATCAGGATCAGATATTTGGATATAGAGAAATGACACTGTTCTCCCTAATGCTTAATAGTGCTTGATAGGAAAAACAGCAACAATTGTAGGTCAAGCTTATTGGAAATAATAATATAATATCTGGACTAAACTTTTCTTGTGAAAATTAATAGTCAGCTGTAGCAAGCACAAACAATGCATCAACAATTGAGAATGCAAGTTGTTCTCATGGATCTGTCCTCATATAATTTAATCCTTGTTAAATTTAGTGAGGTTTCTTGATACCAATCTCCAGGTCTATGCTATTGGAGTCATAATTTCAATATACCATTTTTGGACAATGTAAATGACAGCTGTTAAATACATCTTTATACTAGAACCATAGACAGGAACAAAAGATTAAATATTGGTAAATTTCTGTTTCATGTCTCCTTTTGCTACAATTTTTTTTTACTTTAGAATAAACAAGAAAATATATAAATACTTGGTATTTCAAAATGAAATCATATATTGTTCCAAAAATGTAATAAAAAACAAATGAAAGATCTTCCTCATAGCCCTATACACATTGTCTATTTTGTCAACTATCTCAATTATAAGATTAGTGTTTTAAATACTTAGAGTAAACAAACAAATAGTTGACTATGTCTAAATACAATCTCTCTATAAGATTATTCTTGGAACTCTACTATGCTGCAGAACAAAAATGATAAAATAGTATATATGGTATTTTTACATTAATATGTTTTTCATAAAATGATGTTTCATAAAATGGCATATGCAAGAACATGACAACATTTCATATATGTAATTTCTATTAAATGTTGTTTTTTAAAATTATAATTTTACCAAGCCTCTTGTGGAATTATCTTGTTCATTCCTATGTGTAGTCACAGCTTTTTTTGTTGCATAAAAGCTTCTCTGTAACTATGCCACAATATTACACAGTAAAACCTATTAACCCAACTATAAATGAAGCAATAATGAGCTTAATATCTGATATGTCAGCTTAGCTGTCTCACCAGTCACTTTCTGTCTTTCTCTAATATTCAAAATATTAAGTAAACCATTGAATTATAAACAATGGCAGGATTTCCACATGATCTTCAAGGATATGGACAAAAATATTTATGAATAAAATGCTGACTTCTCTTTCGTTTATAATGCTAAATTGATGGATTGATTCTTTTTCATTTTTCTTGCACTATTTACTAAATATTACCAGATGTCTTTTCTTTCACTTAATTCAGTTTAACCTTGTTCTTTGAAAAGGTACATTTATAGAACATTACTTTATGGGTGTTGGCAATACTGTATATATATATGAAACACCTCTGTTTTAAAGGGTGAATAATTCCCACTGCATATTCAGTATTCAGTTGTGTTGGAGCCATTTATATTTCATTTGATTGTTCAAAAGCAGGGGTTCAGCTATCCATAGTTCCAGAAGATGGGCATTCCAGAATGTGGAAGTGTTTGGTCACTAGATCTATGTCATTAGCATTACAAGAATGATCTTCAGCAGGATCTCTTTAGAAATCCTGACCAAATTCTTTTCAGTCAGGAATTGTTGATAACATACCAACTATAGTAGAGAAAGTTCAGAATCTAGCTGCCACATTCCATACCAGTTGCAGCTTTAAAGCATGGGTGTCAAACTCAAGGCCCAGGGACCAGATTCTGCTTGCAGAATGCTTAGATTTGGCCCATGGGGCCGACGTAGAAACAGAGAAGGACTGGCCTGCACTGCTTCTGCCAGTGAAAATGGAGCTTGGGAGCGCTGTGTGCAGCCTTCCCAAGCTCTGTTTTCACTGGCAGAGAGTTGCAGGAGGCTACTTAGCCAAAAACAGAGCTTGGAAGCTCATTTTTGCTGGCAGAGTGCTTAGGCCTCCATAGGCATCCCCAATATTTGTGACATCTAGCTGGCCATGCCCACCATGGCCACACCCACCATGGCCTCTGAAGAGCAAACACAACCTTGATGCAGGCCTCAATGAAATCAAGTTTGATACCCCTGCTTTATAGTCATAGCTTCTAGATTACACCCAAAAACAGTACATATAGAACATGTTATACAAGGGCAATCTAATGGTGACCAAGTTATAAGCTACTGTTACCAGAGCATTATACTCCAAGTAGCATCAAACTGTAATTAAGCCCCAACATCATAGTACAAAGACTTTTGCAGCACTAAGCCCAGCACCAGCTTTGCCCAGCACCATAGGACTGAGTAGCTTTTGCCCAACCAAGTTGAGACTGGATTTTGCAAAGAATGGTAGATATGGTAGATAAAATCAAGCACGTGAAGCCTATGTAATCCAAGGAATAGTTCATGCCAAAACTACTCAACGACAATAAAATCATGAGTAATGCTATAGCATAATGCTATAATGCTATCTTATTATCAAATTGACCTGCCATTTAAAAATCGCATCACAAGCCAAAGGTTATTGGACCTTCAAATATTGACAAGAAAAGTGTCATTTGACTGCCTAACTCAAACTTTATATATATTTTTCAGTCTCAGTGGTGTACTTTCCTTTCTTATTTCCTATATACTTCTCATGACAGGTTGACCAGACCAGACCATGAAATAGAATGGAAGTATCTATGAAAGATGAAAAACTACTTTATTTAGATTGGCTGTAATAACCTAATGTTGTAAGTCTGATTGTTTCCTTTCTTTTATATTTACTGTACATAAATCAAGGGATGCCTATTAGAAATATTTTTGAAATCTTCCCTCATTGTTTGCACCATTTCCTTTGCTGCTTTGGTAACCAATCTTTTCTCTTTGCAGCAGTCATCCTTTTTTCTCTTATACCTACTTAAAATCATTTCAGTGGAAATCCAGTTTTCTTTCTACCCTTCCTACATATATTCTTTCCATGTCGTGTGCCATTCATGCTTTATGGAAAAAGGAGACAGTAAAATGAGACAAAGAGAAAAGCATACGAGACATTTTCCTATTGGTATGCAACAGAATCTGTCAGTCATGGGCAACAAATTGTAGTCTCTGCCAGGCTCCTCCTGGGCCACAGTTGTACAACAATCACTTAGGATGGCTAATGTGGATATTTGGAACAAAGAAAGCATAATAAAATCTGTCCATATTAAGGAATCCATTTGCCCTTCATAGTTCTGTTGCAAGTACTGAGTCATTTTTCTAAGTATAACGATACTTTCTATAAAACTTAATACAAAATCATAACTTCAAAATCCTTAAAATGAAAGTTTAAATAATTGTAGTAAAAGATATGTGCTGGAGGAGAATTATGGATGATCTTAACACCACTTCTTTTCATTTTATCTGTTTCCATTTTAGTAGTAGTGTTCAAAGTAGTCAGTTTTTTTAAATCTTGGTGTATAAGCATAATATACATTCTAATTCATATGGTTTTGCTATTATTTTTCCAGTACTATTGTGTTTTCCTATATTTCTTGAATTGCAATTGCTAATGGATAACTTATCCTTAAAAATAAATATTTCAAATAGGTGTTGCAAGTTAAGGCCCACTGCACTTACGGATGCAAAGAGGATGTAAAAAAAGCTTGCCATCCATTAAAAAAAGCTTGCCATCCACTGGAAAATGCTTTGCATCCGTTGTGTACTCATTGCATACGTGTTTCATACACTCTATCCATCGAGCATCCGTCTACTGAGATTTCATCCATGCAAGAAGTTTTGAGCTGCACAAAACTTTGTGAACGGATGAACTTCCCACCGTGTATGATGTAAATCCGTGACATACGATCAACAAACGTTCTATGTCTGTTTATCATCCGTTAAACGTCCGCTGTATCCTCTCTGCATCCTCTGGGCATCCTCACAACTCACATCCACTGCAGCTGAAAACGGAAAGAGGGAGGAAACAAAAAGTACATGGAAAGTCTACACAGCGTTAGTAGCACAGAAATAGAAAGGATGCGCAGTGAACGGTTTGCATCTGATATACATCAGCGCGGCATCCCCTTTCTTTCCTTTAAGTGTACACGATACATCCACTTCATCTGCTATGCGTCTGTTTTGAAATTCTCCCCCGGAACCCCTTTGGAGGTGTCATCCGCTTCCATCCACTTTCATCCGCTAGGCTTCCTATGAACATGTTTAACATCCCCACTACATACTACCCACATCCGTTCTTTTCCGTTCTGTTTATGCAAATTTTTGCCACTTTTTGGTGCAGATGACAACGGATGGAGCCACCCCCGAAATTTTGCTCATCCGCTGTGTCCTTTATGCATACGTTTTGCCTCCGTCGGCCAGTGGGACCGGGCCTTTTAGACACCATAGATTTCTCAGAAATGTATCCCTTTGTTGACTTTTTTTTTTACTTTTAAGGAGTACTTAAGTGAAAGAGACTTTCTGATGAAATGCCCAAGAATCACATGTTCATCTTTCCTCTTACAAAAATAGAGAATCAGGCACTTGATCAAAATACATTCAGTGTTATGATTTAACCATTTTATTGAGTTCATAATATGGTAGCATTTCAACAACCACTTAATGTTAGCTGCAGTCTCAAAGAAAATCCAAGATCTTATTCTGGACATTGTCTGAGTTTTGTATTATACTTTTTTTTTTTTTTATTAAAGTTTTTATTAATTTTCTACAAACAAACAAACATACAAAACATTAAAAACATCTACTCTCATATATACTTCCGGTGTATCGGTTGGTTCATCAGTTTTGTGCATTCATTTTATAGTGTCAATTACAATTATATTGCATAACCACTCATATTGTCAATCCATATTCTAATATTACTAAAGAAAAAAATAAAAATAAAAAAATCTTTTTTCTGACTATACTTTTAATCATTCATGCTTTGCGAGATAACAATACTTCAAACAAATTATTCTATAATTTGTCGTATAATCATAACAAATCAATCCTAAAAAACTCTTCATATATATAATATTAATGCTCTATTATTGTATTTTATCATCTAACCATTGATAAAAAAAACCCCAAATTGCATAAAATTGTTTATCTTCTTGTTCTCTAATTTCAAATGTCAATCTACTCATCTCAGCACATTCCAATATTTTCTTAATAATTTCTTCCTGCAATGGTATTTTCTCATTCTTCCAGTTTTTAGCAAATACAATCCTAGCTGCCGTTAATACATTTACAATCAAATATTTCAAGTCTTTATTATATATATCAGGTAAAATTCCCAATAAAAAGATCTCTGGCTTCAAGTCTATGTGTTTCTTTGTCATTTTTTCCAACCACATGTGAATTTTAGTCCAATATTTTCTAGCATTCTCACAAGTCCACCACATATGATAGTATGAGCCAGGTATCTGATGACATTTCCAACATTTTTCAGATTTATTCTTGAACATTCTTGCTATTCTTGTCGGGGGAAGGTGCCACCTGTAAAACATCTTATACAAGTTTTCTTTATATGCTATTGACATTGTCATTTTATAATTTTGAGACCACAATTTTTGCCATTGTTCTAAATCAATTCCATATCCAAAATTCTTCCCCCAAGCAATCATAGTTTCTTTAACTATACTTTGATAATTAAACTGGAAAAAAATTATCTTGAAAATCATAATGAAGTCTGATTAGTCTTGAGTTTTGTTTGTCTTAATACAGGTCAGTTGCTGACATTATGAACTATAATGTGAGCCATGAATTCAGATTCCTCCTCAGCTATTTCTCATCATGTTATTCTTAAAAAGCCACTGTATCTATTTTGCCTTCTCATAATAAGCAGGTATTCCTTCCTTTATTGAGACCTATCTGCAGTGCAGGAATTATCCCTTGATAACCCAAAGACTCTTATATAAAAAGTCATTCATAAAGAATGTGTTAGTTTCTCTTTCTTTGCCTTTAAATTTTGTATTTGAAAAACAATAATTTAACTTAAAATTAAATTTTATTTTTGTTTTTTGAGATTACTTTTCACAGGTGTCCCAGAATCTATAAATTTTAACTTTATATTTAATCATTTTTAAGTAACTGTATGTTGATTTAAGTATATTATATATTTTTACTATATCTGTGTTTTTTTTTATTTATTCTGATTTATTTTGATTTGTCAATTGCTTACAAGATAATAGGTATAAGTATATACATAGTTATGAATACATGAAATGGATACATAAAAGAAAAATAAAAGAAACAATAGCATAGGGATGGCAGGCATGTTGGTGCGCTTATGCACGCCCCCTACAAACCTCTTAGGAAAGGGGTGAGGTCAATAGTAGATAGTCTAAGGTTAAAGTTTTTGGCATTTGGGGAAGAAACCACAGAGTCAGGTAGAGTATTTCAAACATTGACCACTCTGTTACTGAAGTCGTATTTCCTGCAATCAAGTTTGGTGCTGTTAACCATAAGTTTGTATCTATTGTGTGCTCTTGTGTTATTATGGTTGAAGCTGAAGTATTCATTGACAGGTAAGTCATTGCAATATATGACTTTATATACCACACTTAGATCAGACCGAAGACAGCATAATTCAAGGTTTTCTTGGTCTAGAATTTCAAGTCTGGTGGCATAAGGTATTCTGCAATGAGTAGAGGAGTGGAGAACTCTTCTTGTGGAATATTTTTGAACTTTCTCAACTGTGTTAATATCAGATATGTAATGTGAGTTCCAGACTGATCAGGATCTTTTTGAAGGGTAGTCAGGATCTAGTCAGGATCTTTTTGAAGGGTAGCAGTATTGTCTGTGGTATTGAACAGTTTTACATCATCAGCGAAGAGAACGCAGTTGCTCTTAAGATGATCACAGAGGTCATTTATGTAGAGTATGAAAAGGGTTGGTCCTAGAACACTGCCTTGGGGGACACCACTATTGACAGGTACAGAATTTGATAGGATGCTCCCAATTTTGACCATTTGTTGTCTGTTTGACAGGAATGCTTCTATCCAGTTATGCAGTTGTCCAGAGATACCATAAGATTTTAGTTTTAGGAGTAGTTTGTCGTGTACTACTGAACCAAAGGCTTTACAGAAGTCTATGTAGATTGTTTCTATTTCTTTGCCCTGATCAAGTTGTGTAGTTCATATGTTTTTGCAGTGTAAGAGTTGCAGATTACAGGATAGTTTTTTTCTGAAATGAAATTGTTTATTAGAGAGTAGGTTGTCTCTAAGTGGAGGATGATGAATTGGTTAATAATTGATTCCATGACTTTACAGATGACACAGCATAAGGAGATTGGTCTGTAATTTTCAACTAGGCTGGGGTCTCCCTTTTTGAAGATGGGGATGACTGTGACTTGTGACCATAGTTTTGGCAAGGAGCTGGTCCTGAAAGATGTTTCAAACATTATGCTTCGAGGTTCGTCTATGGCAGTGGATATCTTTTTAAGAAGTAGGCACATATTCCATCTGGTCCAATAGATAGAGATGGTTTTAGATTGCGTAGTGATTTCTCAACATTGTCTTCTGTAAAATTAGATCATTTAGTTTTCTGTGGTTCGGCTAGGAAATCCTGGGCATGATCCATTGCTGTTTACAAATACTGAGCCAAATAATGTGTTAAAGATGTTGGTTTTAATGGTGCCATCATTGCAGTCTTTCCCATTAGGTCCTATCAAGGGTGGGATGGACCTTGAGTCTTTTAGTTTGTTGTTTTCAAAATTGTAAAAAGTGCGGGTGGAATTGGTGCATAGAAGATTTTCCTCTTGTTTCATGTGACAAATGGTGCATTCAGTCTTTGTCTGGTGGAATAAATTTTTGTATATCGGCTTTTGAAGTTGGCAATGTGACCAGATTTGTTTTTCTGCCAGAGTGATCTCTTTTTGGATTGAAGTTTCCTTATTGTTATGGGTAATCTATATTTTTTGGAGGGGTGGGTGTTATTGATACATATAGTTTGATGACTCTTTTGACTTCAAGTAAAAATATGTTGTAATGGTCTTCAACAGTATTGCATCCAGTGAATAGAGATTGCTAATCAAGGGATGAGAGATCGTTGCCGATAAAGCCCATGTAACACTGATCCAACGGATGCAAAGAGGATGTAAAACGGACAAAAAACCTTGCCATCCGTTCGAAAACGCGATGTACTCACTGCCTCCGTTTTGCTTCCTCTCTATCCATGCAGCATCCATTTATTGACATTTCATCCGCTCCGAAAGTTTTGTGCTGCCCAAAACTTTTGAGGGGAAAATGTATCCAGTTCGTCCGTTCTGCATCCGCTACGCATCCGTTACGCATCCGTTACGCATCCGCTACGCATCCGCTACATCCGCTTGGCATCCGCTGTGCATCCGCACAACTCGCATCCTCCCGGACACAGGGAGGAAGCGGAACAGATGCAGAACAGATGCAGAACGGATGCAGAATAGATGCAGCACGGAAACAAAGTGTTTAAAGCAGAAAAAACGTTCGCAGAGGGGACCTATCTCGGATATTAAGGATGTCTAGAGGATGCCTAGAGGATGCCTAGAGGATGCCTAGAAGATGCAAAGGGACACCTATACTGCCTATAAAAAGGGGGAGCAACTCGTCTGTATCTCACTTTCAGACCAGCAGCCCACCTGTGCAGACCTCTGCAGCCTTCATCTGACTCTTCCTCTTCCACAGCATCCAGTCATGTCCACCGTGGATCGTACCACAGTCCTTTTGGCAGCCACCATCCTTCTGCAACAGTACAAAGCCATTTACAGGCTCTGTGAACTCTACTACGGGAAGAAAAAGAGGCGGCCAAGAAGTGTCTATGTCCGAAAATGGATCAGGAGAAGAGCAGAGTACGGTCTGTACAACAAGCTGATGGTGGAGCTCAGGAACGAAGACACTCGGGCATTCCAGAACTTCATGAGGATGCCTCCAGCCATGTTTGACGAAGTTGTGCAGCAGCTGATACCCAGGTTGACCAAGGCAAACACCAACTTCCAGCCCAGCCTGGATCCTGGGCTCAAGGTGGCACTTACTCTGTGCCACCTGGCCTCCGGGACCACGTACAGGAGCATGCAGTATGGCTGGAGGGTGCCACACAACACCATCAGCATTGTGGTCAGAGAAGTGGTGCAGGCCATCATCGAAGAATACAAGGAGGAGCTCCTCCAGTGCCCCTCCACTGAAGAAGGATGGAAGAAAGTTGCAGAGCAGTGGTATCAGAGGTAGAACTTCCCACAAACCGTTGGAGCCATCGATGGCAAGCACGTGGCCTGCAAAGCTCCAGCCAAGTCGGGGTCCACTTATTTCAACTACAAGGGCTTCTTCAGCATCGTCCTCTTCGCCATGGTCGATGCTGACTACAAATTCATGTACATCGATGCTTCAGGCTACGGCTCATCTTCAGATGCCCAGGTATACAACGCCAGTCAACTCAAGGAGGGGCTGGAAGGCAACCTCACCGTGGGCTTCCCAGATCCAGAACCCCTGCCCAATGACATGCAAGATGTGCCCTACTTCATCGTGGGGGATGACGCCTTCTCCCTCAGAACCTACCTCATGAAACCATACACTTCCAGATTCCTCACCTGTGAAGAGAGGATCTTCAACTATAGGCTGTCTAGGGCAAGGCGGGTGGTGGAGAGCACCTTTGGCATCCTGGCCAACAGGTTCCAGGTACTTCTCACCACCATGCAGCATCGCCCAGAGACCGTGAGGAGGATCGTGGAAGCTTGCTGCATCCTGCACAATCTCATGCGCACCCACTACCCAGTCTTGCAGAACAGGCTCGTGGACCATCAACAAGGCAATGGGGACATGGAGCCTGGTGAATGGAGGCAAGGGCGAAACCTGATCGACACTCAGGATGTGCAAGGCCACAACAGAGCATCATGTGAAGGGAAGAAGCAGCGCAACCTCCTGAAACACTGGTGCAACTCCCCAGCTGGAGTGGTGGACTGGCAAGACAGGATGGTAGATGCTTAATGGATGCTTCCTTCAGCCTGTCTCATCACATGGATGAGATTGGGCCATGTATGTTGGGTGGGCCTACAATGAACAGGGCGTTTAATAAAGAGTTGTGTTTGTGTTCAAATGTGTGGATCAATGCTTACATTGTTACTGATAAAAAAGGGCCATAGGTGTGGCACCTGGGAGGGTAGAGCATTCAGTCACACTATGCTTGCACTGGAGGTTTATCTATCCCACAGCTATTAGCCACCCCAAAGGTATCCCTGCTCATTCCACAGATATCCCTGCCCACCCCACTGCTATCTTAACCCATCCCACAAGCATGCAAAGGCTTAAGCCAATTCTAAAAGTTTCCACCAAGACTTTATTAAAGAAAAGAAATGAAGCAAGTGTGTGAATCAAAGATAAACTTAATTGAACAACAAGCTGTAAAACAAAAATGACCCAAGTCAAGTGTCCAAATAAAGTCCACATGTAGCCAGCTACCCAGTCTCTGGCACTCTTATTGGTCACTCGGAGGTGTGCCCAGTCTCAGGGGTGAAGGATCCAGGTGCTATGGTGGTGGGTGGTGCTGGAGTGCCTGGCCCCAAGAGGACAACAGGGGACGGTGTGTTGAGGGAGGTGTCGGACAGCTGGCTCAGCCCCGTGATGCTGAGAGGTCCTTCCTCCATGCCATGGGGTGTCAGCCCCAGTACTGATGAGAGATGTACTGAGGCCGGGCTTGGCTGTGGGGTGGAGGAAGGAGTAGTGTCATGGGGATGTCTGCTCTGCAGTTGGGTGAGGACTGGCGTGGGTGGCATCATTGGCGTGGGTGGCATCGCTGTCATCGGTGGCATCATTGTCGTGGGTGGCATCGGTGGCATCAGTGGAACAGGTGGCAACGGTGTCACCCGATGACTCTGTGCCTGGACTGGGAAGGGCTGTTGCCTGTGCTGCTGGAACTCCTGGTAGCCGTAGCCCTGGTAGGTGAGGGGCTGTGGGAAGCCTTGGAATGGGAGGAACATCACCTGGGGTGGAGGAGCAGACCTGGACTGGATGGGAGCAGGTTCCTCTGGGTCTGGAGGGTTATGAAGTAGCTCGGTGATCCGGTCCTTCACCAGCTGGTACTGTGGATCCGCCATTTCCTTGAGGGTCTGGTTGACATAGGTGAGGAAGGGCTTGCGGTTGGAGGAGGAGGAGTCGGTGTGGACCAGCTGAGAGAGGAGATCTATGCTGGTGCAGATGGTGTCCCTGATCTCCAGCAGGACAGTGTGGCTCTGCCTCTCCTGGTGTCCGGCTCTCTGCCTTTCTGCGGAGGCGGAGCTGGGGTTGGTGGATGCGGCTAGACTGTGGTGGATGTGATGTCTCCTTTCTCCCACCAGACCAGGGAGTCCTCTACGCACTCCACCACACTTACCACACCTGTCCGCGGGTTCTCCGCCATGGCACGGTCCATAGAAACCTGCCTCGAGACAGGGACTGAGTCTCGGCCGGAAGAGGACTGGCTTTCAGCAGGCTTCCGGAGAGAGAGGGTCGTGAGAGGGGCTGCTGGTCTACCTCGGTGGTGGACCTCACCCTCCAGGAAGCTGCACCTGGCCATGACGTAGGTCTCTCTGTCTGTCAGATTCACAGTGGCCTGGCCAGATTTCTTGAGGTGCAGCTTTCCGTACCAGGTGTGCATATGTTTCCACCAGCCGAGGAGCACTTCCGAAGTGTAACCCATACTCTCTGCCCTTTCTCTCCAAGCAGCCTGCTTCCACTTGGTGTCCCTGTACAGCTGGTGTCCCTTCCGCCAGATAGTCGTTCTCTCTCAGCCACTCCAGCACCTCATCCTCGTGCGCCTCCTCAATATAGGATTGCCTCCTCTCCCATTGTCGCATACGTCTCTTCCTCCCTTTGGCTGGACCAGATGGGCCCTCATCAGAGGGGCTCCCTGGTAGTAGGGGCTGCTCCTCCACACCACCACCAGTAGCAGTAGCACCAGCAGAATCATCATCATCATCATCATCATCATCATCCTCACCAGCAGGATCATAATCAGCATCATCATCATCAGCAGCAGCAGCAGCAGGATCAGCAGCAGCAGCGGCAGCAGGATCAGCAGCAGCAGGACCAGCAGGACCAGGATCAGCAGCAGTAGAGTAAGCACCAGCAGGGCCAGCAAGTCCAGGAGCATGAGCAGGACCAGGATCACAAGCAGGACGAGCAGGACAAGCAAGACCAGGATCACGAGTAGGATGAGCAGGACAAGCAAGACCAGGATCATGAGCAGGACGAGCAGGACGAGCAAGACCAGTAGCACAAGCAGGACGAGCAAGTCCAGGAGCACGAGCAGGACGAGCAGGACCAGGAGAAGCTTCAACAGAGTAAGCACCAGCAGAAGCACCACCTCCAGGAGCAGCTTCAGCAGAAGCCCCAGCAGAAGCAGAGTCAGGGGCAGGGTGCGGGAGGTTGGCCCTGTCCCTCTTGCCAGGGATGGAGGCAGGCTGCTGAGGCTTTCGCTTCCTCCCCATGGTTGTGGGGTTGCTGGCTGGCAGGGAGGCTGGCAGGCACCAAGGCTGGCAGGAAGGCTGGCAGGAAGGCTGGCAGGA
>BLBF01000039.1:9896809-9959730 GCA_015471245.1 Laticauda colubrina | reverse complement strand
AGGCTGGCAGGAAGGCTGGCAGGAAGGCTGGCAGGAAGGCTGGCAGGAAGGTTGGCAGGCAGGCACCAAGGCTGGCAGGAAGCCTGGCAGGTAGGCTGGCAGGAAGCCTGGCAGGAAGCCTGGCAGGAAGCCTGGCAGGTAGGCTTTCAGGAAGGCTGGCAGGAAGGCTGGCAGGAAGCCTGTCAGGAAGCCTGTCAGGAAGGCTGGCAGAAAGGCTGGCAGGAAGGCAGGCAGGCAGACAGGCACCAAGGCTGGCTGGAAGGCAGGCTGGCAGCAAGTCTGGCAGGCAGGCATGCAGGCAGGGCAGGCAAGGAAATCGAAGTGTCCAGCAGCAGGTCTTTCCTCGGAATGATGGCCATGTGCGAGCTGCTTCCCTTTATATCCTGGGGGCTTACGCAATGCTTCCCCCCCGCATGCGCAATTAACGCTCGGCATCCGTTCCGTTTCTGCTGTGCATCCGCTAGGCTTTCGCTGTGCATCCGCTTTATCCACTGTGTATCCGCTGTGCATCTACTTCATCCGTTTGGCGTCCATTCTGCATCCGCTCTTTCTGTTCCACGTCTGCTTTGCTGAGGCCCCCCGGAAGCCCTGTGGTTGCGCCATCCGCTCCCATCCGCTTCCATTTGCTGGGCTTCCATTCCGCATCTGCTTTGCATCCGCCCTGCATCCTCCCCACATCCATGTTATCTGCTCCGGTTATGCAAATTTTTGCCCCTTTTAAGAGCGGATAACAACGGATGGAACATTTTGCTCGTCCGCTGTGTCCTTTTTGCATCCGTTGGCCAGTGTGACATGGGCTTAAGACCATAATTGCCTTTTTTGAAGTTATAATTGGGGATTACGTCATTGTGATGATTTTTTTATGGGCGTATGTTGAGACAAAAGTCAATCATATTGTGGTCACTGTTGGAAAAGGGTTCTTTAGTTTGTATTCTGTAAATTAAATTCAAACTATTGCAGAAGATTAGATTGAGGCAGTTTGTTAAGTCTTGCATTGTTGGTTACTAGTTGTTGCAGTCCCAGATTTGTAACAGCATTGTAGAAAGTTGCGTGTATAGGTTCAGTTGTACATTCATTTAAGGTCCAGTTAATATGAGGTAGATTGAAGTCACCAAGAAAGATGGGCATGTGGGCAGGATGTTGCCCATGTTAGTCGTGTATTTAGCTTGTTTACATGTTCAATGTCATAATCAGTTGCTCTGTAACATAGTAAGAATCGAAATGTGATATTTAAGGATAGTTCACAGATGATGGTCTCAGGAAAAGCAAGCTGCTCGGTAACTTGGTAGTTTTTTAGATGTAAGGACTTTTTATAGAAGATATCAACACCACCTCCTCTATGGATTTCACGATCTGATCGGTAAACACGATAGTCTGTTACTGTGGTAATGGAGTCAGAGAGAAATGTGTTGAGCCATGTTTCACAGACAAATATGATGTTGAATTTAGCCATATTTAGTAAGAGGAGAAATTCAGGTATTTTATTTGCAAGGCTTGTTGCATTGAGTGGCTTGCATTTAAGGCCAGCTGTAATTGGAATTGAGTTAGTTAGGCACGTTCATGCCTCGTCTTGGGTGATGGTGGTTTGGTTGAAGTAGCATTGTGGTTGAAGGTTAAACCTGAGTTGTGGATTGGGTGACTTATTTTTGATACAGTCAGCACGATGGTCAATGTACATGTCCTTCTTTGTCTAGACTTTTTTTGAGTTCTGTGTGGAGTACACGGGAATGGGTACATTTCTGTATGGTTAGGTCAGGTTGAGAATAGAGGTTTTTATGATTGGTGTTGCTTTTGGCATGTGAATTTATAGTATAAGTGAATTTACGTTTGCTTGTTTCATTTTTGCAAATGACCCTGCAGAAGCATGCAGAAGCATGGAGCCACAGAGCCGTCTCTGTTTTTGAGCTCTCCGCCAATGAGGGAAATGTCAAGTATTTCATCAGGGGGGATGGTTGATGCTTGATAATCACTGATAGTGTTTTGGACAGTTGTGATGTCATCATTGTCAATGATGTCCTCTACACCAAATAAGATAGCATTTGGACGTTTCTGTTCACATTCAACAGCTTCTCTGATGAGGATTGGGATATCATTATTTGTCTGATTTTTGTTTTTTTGTGGATTGGGTTGTGGATTGGGTTGTGGTTGTTGGGTAGGGATGTGGTTTGTAGCTATTGGATGTTCAGGTTTTTGCTTTGTGTCTTTTTTTTCAAGGTTGGATAATCTTTCTTTTAAAGCATCCAGGGGTGCTACTATGGTGTCAAGGGATGTTATTCATGTTTCTATGGTATAAATTCTTTCAAACAGATCCAGTTTGGGTCTGCATGATTTGCAGACATATGGAAACTCATTGGATGATTCTAGATGTTGAATCATTTGCTTGGGTAATCCCAAGCAGTCATGATGAGCGTATTTGTTACATAGAGAACATTTGCTGGAATTTTCATTATCCTTTAGAGTTTTATAGAATTTAAGGCATGTGCAGAAGTCTTGTGATTCATTGGTGGGGATTACTTTCCCTTTAGGTTGTGGTTTGGCACTGGATGTTTTTTCTTGGCATGGTAGGCTTGTTAAGATGGTATGTTGATTAAATTACTTAATGAAACAATTCTTCAAGTTGAGTAGTAGTAAAAATACAGTCCAGAAATTTGGGTTAACCAATCCAATCTGTTCTTTACTTTTAAAGTTACTTCTAGCTGCAATATCTTTTTTTTCCTTTGCTAAATCTGACAGTTACTCATGAATGTTAATTGCAGCTAATTTCCTCCTTTTGAGTCCCACTTTCCAAGGAAAAGTCCATTGCAGAAATTGGAAAGATTTTTACCAAGACGAAGCACGCTGTTACAAGATGTTTCCTTTTTCACTTCCGTCTCAGCTGTCTTCCCAGCTTCAATTCAGCCATGCTGATGGTTCTCTTTTTAGTTCAGATGGAGGGGTTTTCTTTGGGTCATTCGAGGAGATTTTATTCTCCTTGTGACTAACGAAGCATCCCTCTGCCTTTACCACCCACCCAGGGTGACTTTCAGTTCATAAGATCCTCAAGGCTTGAAGAAATTGGCAGGACTTCATGCGCTTCCACTTGTCTGCACCGCACCACTGTATAAGAGACTAGGTAGCAATGTAGGTATAACAAAAAATGTGGCTGTGAATAAATAGGTGTGCATATAATATTGTTGGGATTTTTTTCATAAAGCAAGGAGTTGGATAGAGAATGCCCATATTCAATTGCAGCTTCATAGTAGGACATACTGAGTACATGTTGTATAACATTAGATACTTTGGTATTTGGTAAATTCGGAAATGCAGGACATCATCCTCACAGCTCCAATACAAAGAATTGTAAAAAGAGTACCCTTAGCATTTAAAAATGCTACTCATGAGTGATTAAATTATGTTATATGAAGTAAACAGATTTTTCCTCTTTATATTCTCAAACTTTTAGCTGCACTGTTACTTTCACTCATTGGTGTATTGTAATTAAGTTTCAAACATAACAAATGCTGTTTTCAAATTTGATTCTGTTTTCATTCTGACAGGGATTTAAAATTGAAGGTAATCCATTTTTCAGTCTCATATTATCAGCATTAGACAAAAGAAGTCCCAAGTAAAAGTGAATTATGAGAGAACAAATAAAGTTGCAACTTTTCTTCAATGTAAGGTCCACTTTTAAAATTTCACTTATCTAATCTAAACTTGAAGCTTAAATGTAATTTGCTCCAAAATGTCATCCAAAACCTGATCTGGATCTGAACTCTCCTTTCCTGTCAAATAAAGACGTACTTAACTTCATTTTGAGAGAAAATTGCCAGATGTTCATGCTGCTTTTTTACTTTATATAAGCAAGTTCACACTCTTTTAACTGAAATCTGGATCTTTATTATCTCTCCTATATATACTCTTATGTGCATATCTTTTTTTAAAAAAAAAAAAGCATGATGCCTTTATGTTTTGCTGATAGTTGTGAATATACAGTATGCGATCCACAAGGATAAAGTCAAAGTAAGAGATCCACAGAAGTAATTTATATGCTTACATATAAATCACAATTCTGTATGTTGATTCTTCATGGGAAATCATTGCACAACACAACATATCTACACTGTATCTTAAAGTAATTATGTTTTACCCTTTCATATTAATCTATTATGCCAAAATGCTTTTAAACTGAACTAGCCAAGCTTAAAATAATGTTTATCAAGGTGAATTAATTCCTTTACATAAAGGAAATTTGTAAAACTTGTGGTAGCTGCAGTGCTGTTTTTTTACTTAGCCCTGTCATGCACACATTAATGTTAAAGCGTATGAAGTGGAAACAAAACTTTATACTGCTATTGTGCAATAGGACTGGATAAAATAAGTTGTGCATGTTATTTATTTATAAGTGCAGCTGTCAACACTCAAATTATTTTCAAGATCCCAAGATGTTAAAATGTATGGGATTTAATTATGAAAAAGGCAGCATCTTTTGATTCCCATTCAGGTAGTTCCCAGATTCTAATTTATTTTCTAGAGAACATGCACCAGCACTAATATGTTTACTTTTTACAAGTCTGATTAGTGGATTATTGAGAACATATAGTTTGTTTTTGTGTTTCTTTTGTTGTTTTTAATTTCTTGGGAATCTATGGGAAACTGTATGCCTAAGTTATACATATTAGTTAATCTTTGCATGTGCTATGAGATCCCCTTATTAAGGTGTACCTGTATACATGATTGTCATCATAAACATTCAATTATTTTTACTAGCATTATATCTCATATTTTCAAACTTTATTTTTATATATTAACAATAACTGAACATATTAATTACATTTTTTTTCATTTTAGAGACAAAAATGAAATAATCAGTGTCCATAAATGGGAAACATATGAACATGTGGTACCAAAATGAATAAAAGTAGACCAGATATAAAGTTTGTGCTTCAAAATAATCTTAAAGCTTTCAATTAAAAATGTAGTGGTTTTTCCTTCAGCACCAAAAATGAAGTATTGATCAGTATGCATTTCCAACAAGTATGAACAATTATGGGTTACTGTTTGGAATGTAAGTCACCTAACAGTTATTTGGGCTGGAAATATATAAACCAGGATAGACATTTTAATACTGTATATTTAAGAGAATCCTAAAACTGTAATTGGTTGTGGTTTCTCAAATGGCCATAAGATGGAGCCAGAAACCTGAGTTGTTTAGTCTCAGAAGAGAGTGTGATTGAGTCTCTGTTTACTTCTGTTGGAGAGTATTGTCGTTCCTCCTAATTGACTGTTATTCTTGGATTTGATGTAAGTCTGTTACTGAACTGTTTTTGATCCTGGACTTTGTTATTGGATTATCCCTGGACTGAAAACTGACTGATTTAACCATGAATGATTTGGACTGTGTTTGAACTTTGCTTAAAGGTTTATTGGAAGTAAAAACCTACATTTACTATACAGTGTATCTGTGTGCTGTGTGTGTATTATTCTTCTCTACTCTCACTATGTCTCCCCGTCTGTGCTCATTCTCCTAATGGGGAATTATTTCAACATTTACACTGATTTTTAAAAAATGGATTACAATATAGACAAATATATGCTATGTGTTACAGCTGCATAGCAAGGATATTATTTTATAATACATTGGTAATAATAGCTAGCAAAATTTGTGTAAAAAGTGTCCATCCTAAAAGTATGTCATATTTGAGATTAATAATATTAATTAATGATAATAATATGTTCAAGAAAGCAGGTTTGAACTGACAGTACATATGTGAAATGATCCTGGTGCGCGGCAACTCTATTTATTAAGTAGCTTGTAAATTTCACATCATGTTTATACTTCTAAATCAATATAGGCTATAGAAATGTCTACAAGTTCTGTCTGGTTTTACAGAACAATTAGTTGTATATTTATTATACAACCATTCAAATCAAAGTACTGTAAGTAATGCTGTATTATTTCTTTAGTTATGAGTTTAGCCAGAAGATATATTAAGAACAATAAACAACAATGTACTTCCTGATATTGCTATTTACAAATCAAGGGAAATCTCTTCTTGTGGAGATTATTTGGAAAAAGTCAGTTTCCTTTGTGTGTGTATGTACTTTTCTGTCTACATATATACATATAGTTATATATATATATATATATATATATATATAGTGTATAGTTTTAAATTATTCTACTATTCATATTTATAGTTTTATCAGTAGAATATTATGCTGTTAGGCATTTATTCATGGGACAATAATACTTGTGGCTTATTATTCCTGATTTATCAATGGAATATCATTGATCAATATCATCAAAATATTAGCAAGTTCTACTGTCATTCATTCAACAGTTTTGATGTATTCCAAAATTAATACATTATATTTATTATTATTCTACATGAATCATTTTTCACCTATCTTCTTCATTCTAGCAAAATGTGTTAGTTTTCTTTGTTTTCATTATTTTTTCCTTTTAAATTTGTTTACAATTCATTTGATTAAGCAGCTTTCTCACGTATAGATGCTTGAGAAAAACACATACTCAGTGGCAAAATTATCTGTATAATTCATCTTTCATATACTATCTAAATATCTATTCTGCTTAGCTGTGGTAGTGAGCACTGTTTTATTAAAAGTACTGGATACATTTGGAATGCCAGTGTGATTTGGGTAATGAGCCATAATTCTTCTGAAAATGTTCATTTTTACTTTCAAAATATATTTTCATACTTTTTTTCTGCCTAAAAACAAGATGTAACTTCTTATCTTACTAAGAGAACTTACTTTATGATAGTGCTATATATCAAAAGTATTGTTAATGACATGCCTCAGAGAATATTATAATAAGCTTTTTGATACATTAAAAAGATTTAAGCATTCTTGGTTTATATCTTTTTTTCTAAAGAGTATGCAAAATATTCTTTATATATTTTCCTACTGCACTTGAAAATAAATGGCTCTGCCACAATTTGCAACTGAGCTATCCATACTTAAAAGAGAGGTATTGAACTGCCTGGCTTGCTAGCATAATTTACAAAATGTTCAGCTTCGTTGCTTAATATATTCAATGTTGTCTTCAATTTCAAGCAGAACAAAACAGTTTGCACTAAGCTATGTATTTTCACAACTGAGATACATTTTTTACTGTGTTATCCACTGTGGTTTGTTATGTATTGTTACAAAGGATTGGTTTCAATTTAATTTTATGCAATTATTTAATTTTGCCCACAAGCTTTGATAATGCCACATATTGTTTCAAATCCTAATTATATGTAAAGAAATGTTGATTTCACAATTGTATTGAATGTATCTTACTGTGAACATAACAGAATACTATTACAGAAATTAGTTATGATAGGACAGTTGTGACTAACCTTTTTGGGCTCCTGTGCCAAAAATTGTGCGCTTGCTTGCACGCTCGCACTCGCATGCCAGCACCCAGAAGACAATGTGCATTCCCCTATGCATGCACGCGTAATTCCTAGCCACCCATCCCTGTCACCCCCTTACCTGTACTGCACCTCACAGCTGATTTTCAGCTGGTTTGAAGACTTCTTCAGCCTCCGAAAGGCTTGAGGAAGGCTTCTGCAGGCTTCGCAGGCCAAAAACTAGCCCCCTTTCATCACTTCCAGTATTTTCTGAAAAGCATGCTGAGTGAGGTAAGTTTGCCTGCAGCTCATGTGCCAGCACAAATGTCTCTGCGTGCCACCTGTGGCACGTGTGCCATAAGTTCACCATCACAGTTATAGGGTATCTAAATAGTTGTAATTCCTAATTCATGTATTTCAAACATGGTGAAAAAACAAGTGACTATTATACTTCTGGACATCTACATGAAATAAGAATTTTTGAAATAGTCAAAATATACAATGTAGCATAAAGCTTTTTTCAATTAAAAAGCAAAATATTTTACAATGTTAAGTCTATAGATTACCTGAGATGACTGGATAATGGTTGTATTAAAATGTAATATTATAGCTGACCGTTTAAAGATAATGTATATTATAACTGTATATGTTCTATATATCTATAACTTGTTTTTTGTTTTTAGTTCAAAAAAGCACTGTATTTCATTTTATGTTAAAATACATGGATTTATTCATATATATTAGAAACAAATGGCATTTATAAACTATTCCTTGATTCTAAATTGTAACTCTGACTATCTATGACTGAAGATTGTAATCCAGTGTCAGGACTGGGTTAGTGGTCAGAAAATTAACTTTGTAGACTTACTTGAATGGGGGTAGTATGAAAATAGAGAATATCAGCAAGATCTGTCAATAGTTGGCGCTAAAAAAAATATAAATGTATGCCACACCATACATTTTAAAAAATGAATCTGATTGCTTCTTTTCTGAGAAGATCTTTCTTCAAATGCAGAAACTTTGAAAACAAACAGTAAATTCCAAGTCACCATTCCTGCTCAATCAGTAAATATAAATTATTGCCCATGGCTATCATTTTCCTGGAATATAGAAGAAATGCTATATAATTCCTACTGTTTATTCTTGCCTCTATGGGAGCCAAATAAGTAGTTAGAACAACTTTTTGAAGGCCTGACACATATACTTTAATAGTGGAAGATAATGAAATGAAAATTCTGATGTTCAAGCCATCGAGAGACGATTCTAATGGAGCACAGATAGAACCAACTTAATGACCCATAATCAGTCAATTAGCTGTGCTCCTACGATAACTGTTAACTGTAATAATTTTGATTGGATCATTTCAAAATTGATAAATACAAAATAATACAAACAAACTAGGTATTACAGTGAGAAAAAAGCTCTTATGATCAATATATAATAAATACAGGAGGGTTTATACAGTAAGATGTCAGGTCTATAACATTGCTGTGATAGGAGATTTTAAATGTGATATTAGCTGCTGTACGGAGTCCAATGGAGTTACAAAATTGCACTCATTTTAGTGATTATAAGGTATGAGTAAGTATTTTCAACTTTCCTTTCTACTTGCAATCAGCAGCATAGAAAGAGTTGGCAGAAACAATTCTTCTAAGTGGATGCAAAACTATTTTAATTTGCAAAACCTCTCTCCCCACTCAAAGTTTTTTCTAAAAATTGTAGACTGCAATTTTTGATATAGTCTGACTTTTATAATAAGTTATGGTGAGATTTGATTTCAGAGTATGAATAGAACAAGCTTTTTTTAACCAAGTGCATCCTGATGTTTAACAAAATATGTGTTATATGGTTAAAACCTGAAAGAGACAGTATTCCTCTGTATTCTATGTATAAAGCCTCTTGTAATTTTCAAAGATTATCATTTATTTTCTGCCTAATCCCTTCTGAAGACCCATTGTCCACAATGCACTATTGTTTATATTAATATTTGTTTCTGCTAACTTATCTGTAAGTTTAATAAGTAAAAGGATTTGACCTTATTTATCTTTAGGTATGATGCCATACTAAATTGGCTACCAGAGATTGTCAAATTAATTACATAGTCTGGTAAAGCAGCAGAAACAGATTTAGTCTCGGGAGAACTGCTTCATGCTTCAGTCTAGTTGGATTTTATAACTATAGTCTAGACTCTAGCCGGAACACATACTTTCTGAACACATAAAATCTGTTGCATCTTTACTCTTTACATTTAATTAACTGAAAGCAAAACATGAATGGTTACAACAAATCAAAATAGTAATGTGTTTCTTTGGCTTCTATTAATTGAATGTACCAAGAACAATGGTGTCAAACTCACGGCATCATGGCGGTGCCACATGACATATCTGGATTTTTTCCCTCTTCGCTAAACGCGGTGAGTGCGTGGCCAGCATGTGACGCAGGTACTATATAAATTGCATTGTTAGAAAACTTCTACAGTTACAATGAATACAAAAGAGTTTTATTCTTCCACCCTTCTCTGATGATTTATCTACTACACTTTTACTTCTCTTTTTTTTAATTTGCAAAATTATAAGTTTAAAAAAAGTAGTTCTGTATCATTCATCTTCTACTGATGAAGAAAAACATTATGGCTTATGGGGCTGGATTTTACTATTACCAAAACCCATCAAAAATAATATTAAAAAAATAATTTAAAAGGGGAAGAGAAAATGGTTTCACTCTGAGGCTGACAAAGAAAAGAAAGACTAGGGGCGATGTGACAGCAATGTTCCCCTATTGGAGGGTACCACTAAGAAGAACTATAAAACTATATTCTAAAGCACCAGAAGGCAACACAAGAAGCAATGGATGGAAATTAATCAAGAGAGAAGCAACCTAGAACTAAGGAGAACTTTTCTAACAGTGAGAACAATTAACCTGAGAAATGGCTGTAGGTTTTAAAAAAAGACTGGGCAGTCTGCCTGAAATGGTATATGCTTGAACAGAGACCTCCAAATTCCCTTCAAACTCTGTTATTCTATTAGGTAACATCCCTCACAAAGTGTGCTGTCACATTCCAATGGTGGTGGCCCATTAAGTATACAATTTACTTAATTATTTTAATATACAGGTCAGTGGAAAAGAACATCGTATATGAAAGGAATTCTTTTCAATAATTTAATAAAAATGATAAAACAATGTCATTCAAAGTGCTCAGAATGCATGGATGTTACATACATACAGATTCATATGTACTTGTACTGAAAAAAAATGGGACACTCAGATTTTTACTATAAAAATTGCTGTAGAAATTTGTACATCAAATAACTAGTGCTCAAACTAGTGTTTTATGTGCTCAATTCATGTAAAACAACAAATTGAATTACTTTAACCCTTGTTAGTTTTGGAGAAGAGTATGATTTTGTTGCAATTAAATTAAATTAATTTACACTAAAAGAAAGATGATGGGTGTCCTAAATTCTGTATATTTATACATGCAGAATTTAATCTGAAATAATATATATATTTGTACTCGATATACGTAACAGAATTGTTAAACCATCTCGTAATAACCATTGTTAAACCATATCATAATAATCAGAAGAGTCCAAAAAGACAACAACTGTGGAAAGATAAATATAAAAAACAGTGGTGTTATTCTACTGGTTTGGATTGGTTCAGCCAAACTGGTTAGTAAAAAAAGCCTTTTCCCTCATCAGCTAAGATGAAGGAAAAAAAATCAGCTGAGAGAAAGAAGAGAAAAGCGCAGAATCGGCCCTCCCACTGCCCCTGTGCGCTTCTTCTCTTCTTTATCCTTTCAGCTGATTGGTGCTGCAGGTCTCACCTGGTGTGGGGCAAGCTGAGTGCCAGCAGTTAGGCAAAGCACATCCACCAAGCCACGCCTACCGAACCAGTGGTAAAACAATTTGAATCCCACCACTGATCAAAACATCATTACTGATATGGTATAGCCCCTTAAAATTATCAGTGCAGTGATCAATTCATGTGCACAGAAAAGGAGGCTATATCATTAAATAATGATTAGAAAAATAGGATTGAATAGGATTAGGAGAATAAGCTAAATTCATTAAATAAATATTTGTGAACTTCTTGAACTTTTCTTAGATATGTGTCAACTTCATAGTCATATATAAGCCTTCACATATTGAGATGCTTAGTGAAGGATGAAAAAGCAAGGAATAATTTTGTGTAGTTGACCTACCCTCAATGCAGTCCAGGTGCCATGAAAAAAAGCTAACATTTGTGTCTCAGTACATTAAATGCTATGGTACAATGAGCCAGTTAGCTAGCTTTTTGCCTTTGTGTATTGTGCTTAAACTATACCGACAACCTTTCACAGGCATGTCTGTTAAAATTGATGCTGCCAAGTAAAAAGTTTTTTAGCCATTTTTAATGTAAATTTCAACAAATTATGAACAAGAAACTATGTACAAGCCTCCTGAAAATTGTTCCAGTGCTCGATCTCAATTTATGTATCTTTATCAACAAGTATAAAATACACTTTCAGATCTATTGTTTAGAGAAGCAACTTTTTGCTGTTTAATTTATTTGGAAATGAATTTGAAAATCAAAACAAAACTTTATTGTAGAATAGTTATATTCTTGCAAAATGTACTGGGGATTCAGAATTAGCAATTATTACCAGTCATGTCAGGTAGTTCTTTCATATATTCCATGAAGGTTTGTAAAGTAGGCACTGTAATGTATACATAATAGTAATTAATAATCTTTCTATCTGATTTTTTCAATTTTTTGAACCTATTGTTTTTAATCCTAAAATTCTTATTATAAAATAGTGTCAACCAGAAAATGTACCACTATAATATCTATTATTTTAGGTATACACAAATATAATAATTCAACTCATAATAACCAATGTTATTGGTTTAATAATATTAATTAATTGTTCTTTTGTAGCCATCTTAGAAAACATTTATTTTTTGAAACATTACATTTGAAATACAAATGTTTGTTTTTTATGAGAGCAGTGCAAGAAGTCAATTAAACTACATCATCATTTGGAGTCTTTCAGGAAAATAGTGAAAAAAATAGCTGCAGAAACACAGCCAAATATTAGATAGCCAGAAAAATGTTGGAAATTGATTGACTGATTCATTCATTGATTGATTTTGATTGATTGATGCTAGCTTTTAGTGCTCCAAAACTGGAGGGTTTTAAGAAGTGATTGGACAATCATTTGTCTGAAATGGCATAGGGTGTCCTGTTTGAGCAGGAGATTGGACTAGTAGACCTCCAAGGGTCCCTTCCAATTAATGGTTATCCATATTTTTGTCACCCAAATTTAATGAGTCAATAAAGTCTTAAGAAATGACAAAATAACTATTGTAAATTTGGTGAAAGTGCTGATCAAGCAATTGGGTAATTTCCGTAAATCAAATTATTTCTGATTATTGTTTTGAAAGGTAATGGGCTTCTCAGAAATGGCAGGTATTTCCTCATTCTGAAGATACCTTTAGTTTCTCTACGAGATATGCATATGCTTAAAGTTGGAAGCATGGTAACCAGATATTGGGCTATATTCTTCCTTATCTGACTTTTCTTAGGCAACATTTCTTCACGCATCTCCTTTCTTTCTTTCCCACATTTCATTACAATATGTTTGGGGGGGAGGGAAGGATAGAGAGAGAAGGGGGGATATTGGGCTATCTTCTCTCTTATCTGATTTTCCTTAGGTAACATTTATTTATCCATCTCCTGAAGTCTTTCCCACATATGATTATAATATTTCAGAGGGGGGGGGGGGGGGGAAGGAGGAAGGAGAGGGAGGGGGAGAGAGAGAGACTTGAAGTATGATATCTCACAATAACAGTTGATTTATTATATTTTATTTTATATCTAGATCCAATTATATAGAGAAAGAATACATTATTTTGTAATATTTTTTCTTCCCTTCAATCATATCCAATTCACAGAGATTGCCTGACAAGTCCCAGCAGTTTTCTTCACAAGGTTTTTCAGAAGCGGTTTGCCATTGCTTCCTTCCTAGGACTGACCAAGAGTTAGTTGATAGCTGAAGGCTGAGTTAGGCATAAAGCCAGTTGAGTGGCTTAAGGTAACCTAGGTAGCTTAATACCTAACTAATCTAACTCACATTGTCCCGGTTTCTAGCATGATGCCTTAACCATTACACCAAAATGGCTCTCATCACAGATATGTTATTAAAGAGTATAACTCCAAATATGTGTGAGTTTATTATAAAAGTTGTTTTGTTTCAAAACAATACACATAACTTTTATCATTTTAGATTGGTTTTAATAAAAGTTTTTTTTTAAAAAATTCTATAAACTGTGTATAATGAACATTGAATATCAGGCAATATATACATGCATTATATCATTGTATCAGTACTAGGGATAATACACCATTTAAGCATGCATTTTATTTTTGTGTCTTCTATAAATGAATTTTATTCCTTTTAACATTTATTGTAAACTTATATGAAAAATAACCTCATAAAACCAGTGAAAGTTTTTTTTTAAAAAAATCACCAATGTAGTATTTCCCCCCACATATGTAAGAACAGACAAATTCTTAATTTTCACTGTCCCCTTTTTAAAATCTTATCTTCTATAACTATTCATGTTTCTATAAATACTGTAAGACAATGATCCAACTGGATGTCAATATTAATGCTAAAAACACCCACACATAAACTGTAGTTCAACTAAGAAACCATAGGGATAGAAATAGGACAAGATACCTCCATAGAACAAAAGATCTCAATTAAAACCCTTCATAGCTTGGGACCAGGTTATCTTAAATATCATCTTTTGCTGGTCACATATTCCAGACCTATTAGAGCAGGGAGGGAGGCTGTGTTGTGGGTCCCATCCTCGAGGGAGATACATCTGGTGGACTCAGAAGAAGGGCCTTCTCCATGGTGGCTCCCTCTCTTTGGAACATCATTCCCCCAGAGATTAGAATGTCCACTCTAATACTCTTCTGGAAGGCACTGAAGATCTGGTTCTGCCAATGGGCCTGGGGAACCCTGAGTGGGATGGAGCCCATTAAATGGCTCGTATAATCTGCTGTTGTAGGGACAGGGGTGGAAGTTTGGGGGTAATTTTGTTATATTGTACTTTATTAATTTATATGATTATTTTTGTTAGTTTTTATTGTTTTAAATGTTTTATATTCTCCAAGCTGCCTTGAGTTGCCATGGGAGAATAGGCGGCAAAATAAATTAAATAAATAAATAAAATAACTATTGGTAGAAAAGGTATTTCACAATAGAGAGGAAAGAAGGTTAACCCTGATACATTAACATGGCTGGTACAGAAACAGGGGGCAAGAAATACAAACACAACCTCCTATTCTTGCTCTTGATGGGAAAATGGCAAGTACCATGAATAGGAGAAGGAGTAGAATAGAAATCATGTAGAAGATTGATACAAAGAACACCGTAATGCCAGATCATATTTCTGATAATTCACTGTGTTTTTAAAGCCTTGTGTTTGTTGAATAATGAATGTGCACGACATATAGATAGTAGCTACAATATGCATGTATATCATTATACTATCTTCATAGTCTGTAGAGAGAATCTTACATTCTAAAAGGAAAAAAATATCAGTGAATTGAAAAATGCAGCAAGTGTGGAACTATTGCAACTGATGAGATCTTGGCTAAGTTATGGATCCTTTGAGGTTTTTGATAGCTGTCCTGAAAAATGAAATTGCTGTTTGCTGCACCTCCAGTGATGACTCTTGATGGAGAAGCTCTTAGATTACACCTGACCTGAGCTCCCTTTTGAAATTAGTTTCAGACATAGCTCTTCTGGAACCAATTTGAAGCATGATCCCTGTTTTTATTACAGTGTGTTCTGTAGTTGAAAGCTTTATGTTTTACATTATATTGGACCAGGAAATGTGTTTGTTTTCTTATTTATTTATTTAAACAACTTAACTCCAGGGTCCAGTGGGATTGTAGAAATTATACTAATGAACTAAATAAATGAATAAATAAATAAATGTAATAAATTAATATAATTAATAAATGTAATAAATAAAAACATTACTTCACTTTGTGTCTATGGAGATTCTCAGTCATCCAGGTCATGATTATTCCAAAGGTGCTTTTTTAATAGGCTACTAAAATTAAAATAATAAAAAAATAATTTTAATAGGCTACTGGACTTTCTGGTTTTTCTCTGAAGATATTTTGCTTCTCATCCAAGAAGCTTTTTCAGCTTCTTGGATGACAAGTGAAACCTCTTCAAAGAAAAACTAGAAAGACTTATTGCCTCTTGAAAAGCACCTTTGGGACTTTGTGATTTACTTAACTTTAATGAAATTATTGATTAATCTCAGTGGCTTGGTTGTTTTATTTTCTTTCTGGGTAAAATTAATTGAATTGGGCTCTTTGTGGGACATTATTGTTCTCCATAACTTTTTTCTTCTTTATTCTTATAAATGGGAACTCTAGCAAAAGATTAGCATTGATAAGAGAATTTCAACCCTTTATATCAGAGAGTTTTGAGAGCCTCAGGCAACAACTGTATGCTTTTACTTAAATGCTTTTCCATTTTTACTGCTATTTTAACAATCCAAAATTGCCAAACTTGGAATCTGTGCATTTTGCAGTTTAGGGATTATTTTAACAGCTAACAAGGTTGGTGACTTGGGCATATCTGACTTCAGTTTAACATTCATTCATGGTCTGGGAATTGGATTTGAATTTACTGGCTTTTAAATGCATTCAGTACCACTCTCTCTCTTTCTGTATTATGCGACAGAATGAAACAATAGCACTGACCACTTGACCTTCATAATTTAGAATACATTACCTATGTTCCCTTGATACTCTTCAGATTTTCAGCCTATATTAAGATGTAATTCCTACTACACTCCTACTTGTTTTCATTGGCCTGCAGTGAATTTTTAAAATTAAAACATTGTGTTACCAAACTAATTTTCTCCCTGGGGCCCTATGCATTATTATAGATCTAATCCAATCTTAGTGCAGAATAGTTTCTCCATTTATGATTGGAATAATATAAGTCAGTGGAGACTATTTTCCTTGACTGCTACTATCATCTCACCTTCCATTTTCATCTAAGTAATAATTACAATGATTAGAATAATTTCATTAGGTTTTTTCTCGTGAAAGTAATGTGTTGAGTGAAATGACATATTTTAATCATATTTTCTTGTGAAGATTCTTTGCAAGTTTAAAGGAACTGACTGTAAACTTGTTCCTTCAAATCTCGAAGTACCTCTAGATTTTATCACAATAATAATTCATCATTTCTTTGGTCACATGCATACCTGCATTTCCATTCCTACTTGTTGTACATATGACTACAAACCTGATGGAACACCAAGATAAGTTCAGATATTCTTACAATTGCTGCTGTATTTCTTAGAAAGATTTGAAAATGCTAGTTTGTGTTTTACATTTTTTTAATTATCGAGATTTAATTCTATGAAAATGGAAAAAAATTGGTCTAGGTAAGATGAAACAGCTACCTAAAGTAGCTCAACCATTTTATTTTGAATTCTGCTGTAAATTTGCTACATAAAATTATTTATCAGTTAAGTATATTAATAATGTTTCTTTATTTTATCTGTCTATCTTTTGCTAGTGTGAAACATCCATAGTTATGATCTAGGTATTCAACTAAATAACAAATTGCATCCTAAGGGCTTCTTTTTCTACTGTTAATAGTTATATGCATATTAATTATTTGTGTTCTACTTTTTTATGTGTCTGTAAGGCAGAATGGGTACACTGAATAATATTTTCTTTAAAAATCTAAATTTTCATTCATTAATCAATATTATTACAGTTTAAGGGCACAATCTCTTCTAAATTGACTTGTCACAAGCTTCACTGAAACAATTGTAATTCTACGCAACTATATTCTGCTTTTAATTTCATTTGTATTGCATGGGAAACTTTCTGCAAGATTATATTGTAGAAATTTCAAGGTATAGAAGATTAACTTGAAATGTAAATTAATAAAATAAAAAAAATTAATGTTTGATTTTTATTGTGAATGGAACTAGAATTTTGTGGGCAATGATTATAAAAATTTAGAAATGCTATATCTCTGTACATCTAATCTCTGATGACTTCTATAGTTGCAAAGGTAGAAAATTCAAACTTAATGTTTCAAATTTATTCTGAAAAAAGGGGATAAACTCAGAAGTATTTACATTTTCTCATTACTAATTTAAATAATGACAATTAGATTGAAATGTGTTTCCCCAAAGTTTCCATCATTGCAATGCATATCTTGCTTAAACCATTAGTTGCCTGAATATAGAATTATGAATGATTAGGTCTTTTCTACTGATCATTTTTTTCCTATTTCTCATAACCTAACTTACTTTCTTGCAATCAATTAATACCAAATAATTTGTCCAGATAAATGCAAACTATTGTTTATTTTATTTTGAACAAACTATAGAGAAATTGAGTTTTGTCCATTTGTCTCTTTATTTGAAATAATACAACAATGTCTGGGGCCTGAGCAGTAGTATCATACCTCAGTACTCAGTTGCTTCAAAACTCATCAAATTTAATACTCAATGCATTTTGAAGTGAAAATTTTGTTCCAGTGCTTCTCTTTATCCCAGGATTCAATGTGCAGGGTGCTTGATGGTGTCAGCTGCCTCATGACTCATTATTCCTTCCAGCTGGAATAAAGGCCATGTGGTAAGTCATGTGATTTGCTCAAAACTCATCATTTTTAGTATTCATTATGCCTCCCAGAAGGAATTAATGATGAATTTTGATGTACCACTGTATTTATTTCCATGAGCTTTTTCAATTGTTATCATGTAACCCAGAATGTCCAATTCATGAAAGAAAGATTGTTGATCTTCTTGATCCCTCATGGTGACTTTAACTTTTCACATTTCGGTTCCTACTATGTTACAGAGCCCCTGATTATGACATCGAACTATTAAACAAGCTAAATACACTACTAACATGGGCAGCATCCTACCCACACGCTTTTATCATTCTTGGTGACTTCAATCTACCTCTTATTAACTGTATGTACAGTTAACATGTACAAATGTACAACTGAACCCATATATGCAACCTTCTACAATGCTGTAACAAATCTGAGACTGGAACAACTAGTAACCAACAATACTAGGTTAACAACTGCCTCAATCTCATCTTCTGCAACAATTTGAATTCAATTTACGAAATACAAATTAAAAAACCCTTTTCCAACAATGACCACAACATGATTGAGTTTTGTCTCAACATACGTCCACACAAAAATCATCACAATGACAAAATCTCCAATTATAACTTCAAAAAAGGCAGCTATGATCTTATAATCAATAATCTCTTTTCCCTTGTTTGGCAATTTCTATTCACTGGATGCAATACTGTTCAGACCATTACAACATATTCTTACTGGAAATCAAAAGAGCCATCAAACTATATGTACCAATCACAATTTCCAAAACCAGAAAAAACAGATTACCCATAACAATAAAGAAGCTTCAATCCAAAAAGAGATCACTTTGGCAAAAAAAAAACAAACAAACCAAATCTGGTCACGTTGCCAACTTCTAAAGCTGATACAAACATCTATGCCACCAGATAAAAACTCAATGCACTAAATATCACATTAAACAAGAGGAAAATCTTCTACACACAAATTCCACCCGTGCTTTCTACAATTTTGTAAACAACAAACTAAAAGACTCAAGGTCCATCCCATCCCTGAAAGGACCTGCTGGTAAAGATGGTAAATGGTAAAGACTGCAACGATGACACCATCAAAGCAAACCTCTTTGGCTCAGTATTTGTAAACAGCAATGGATCTAGCCCAGTACTTCCTAGTCGAACCACAGACAACTACAATGATCTAATACATAATGATTTTCCAGAAGACATTGTTGAAAAATCACTGCACAAACTAAAACCTTCTCTATCTATTGGACTGGATGGAATATGTGCCTACTTCTTAAAAAGGCTATCCACTGCCATAGCCGAACCTCTAAGCATAATCTTTGAAAAATCTTTCAGGACCAGCTCCTTGCCAAAGCTATGGTCACAAGCCAGGGTCATCCCCATCTTCAAAAAGGGACACCCCAGCCTAGTTGAAAATTACAGATCAATCTCCTTATGCTGCATTACCTGTAAAGTCATGGAATCAATTATTAATCAATCCATTATCCTCCACTTAGAAACAAACAACCTACTCTCTTATAAACAATTTGGTTTCAGAAAAAACTATCCTGTAATCTGAAACTCTTATACTTCAAAAACATATGAACTACACAACTCGATCAAGGCAAAGCAACAGACGCAGTCCACATAGACTTCTGTAAAGGCTTTTATTCAGTGATACACAACAAACTAAAATCTTATGGTATCTCTGTACACCTACATAACTGGATAGAAGCATTCCTGTCAGACCACAAATGGTCAAAATTGGGAGTGTCCTTTCAAATTCTGTACCTGTCAATAGTGGTGTCCCCCAAGGCAGTATTCTGGGACCAACTCTCTTCATAATCGACATAAATGTCCTCTGTGATTATATTAAGAGCAATTGCATTCTCTTCGCTGATGATGTAAAGCTATTCAACACCACAGACAATCCTACTACCCTCCAAAAAGACCTTGATTATATATCAGAATGGTCAATCAAATGGCAACTTCAAATCTCAACAAATAAATGCTCTGTCTTACATATTGGCAGAAAAAAAAACCCAGAAAATAAAATACAAGCTAAAGCCCATGTCACACTGGCCAACGGATGCAAAAAGGACACAGCGGACGAGCAAAATGTTCCATCCGTTGTTATCCGCTTTCAAAAGGGGCAAAAATTTGCATAACCAGAGCGGATAACACGGACGCGGGGAGGACGCAGGGCGGATGCGAAGTGGATGTGGAACGGAAGCCCAGCGGATGGAAGCGGATGGGAGCGGATGGGAGAGGGTGGCACATCCACAGGGCTTCTGGGGGGCCTCAGCAAAGCAGACACGGAACGGAAAGAGCGGATGCAGAGCGGACACCGAACGGATGAAGCGGATACACAGCGGATGCACAGCGGATGCACAGTGGAAGCCTAATGGATGCCTGGCGTTAATTGCGCATGCAGGGAGGATGCATTGCGTCAACCCCGCGGATATAACAGAAGCAGCTCGGAAGCAGGTTGCCATTCAGAGGAAAGACCTGCTGACGGACGCATCAACTGCCTTGCCTGCCCTGCCTGCATGTCTGCCTGCCAGCCTTGCTGCCAGCCTCCCTGCCAGCCTTGCTGCCAGCCGGTCTGCCTGCCAGCCTTGCTGCCTGTCTTCCTGCCAGCCTTGGTTCATGTCTGCCTGCCAGCCTTGGTGCCCGCCTGCCTGCCAGCCTCCCTGCCAGCCTCCCTGCCAGCCTTCCTGCCAGCCTTGGTGCCAGCCTCCCTGCCAGCCTTCCTGCCTGCCTTTGTGCCAGCCTCCCTGCCAGCCTTCCTGCCAGCCTTGGTTCCTGCCAGTCTCCCTGCCAGCCAGCAACCCCACAACCATGCAGAAGCACAGCAAGCCTCAGCCATCTGCTGCCAGCCCTGGCAAAAGGGACAGGGCTACCATCCCGGCCCATGGCCCTCACTCTGGTTCTGCTGGGGTTTCTGCAGCACTGGCTCGCTCTTCTGGGGCTGGCGCTTCTGCTGCTTCTACTTCTGGAGGAGCTGATGACAAGCACTCCAGCACCAGCCACCTCCACAGCACCTGGACCCTTCACCCCTGAGACTGAGCGACCAAGAGGAGTGCCAGAGACTCATTTTTGTCTTATAGCTTGTTGTTAATAAAGTCTATTTATGATTCACACACTTGTTTCATTTCTTTTTTTTAATAAAGTCTTTCTGGAAACTTTTAGAAATGGTTTAAGCCTTTGCATGCTTGTGGGATGGGTAAGGATAGCTTTGGGATGGGTTAGGATACCTGTGGGATGGGTAATAGCTGTGGGATGGGTTAGGATAGCAGTGGGATAGATAAACCTCCAGTGCAAGCATAGTGGGACTGTATGGTCCACCCTCCCAGCTGCCACACCTACAGCCCTTTATTATCAATAATAATGTAATAATTATCCACACATGTCAACATAAACACAACTCTTTATTAAACACCCTGTTCATTGTAGGCCAACCAAACATTCATGGCCCAATCTCATCCATGTGATGAGACAGGCTGAAGGAAGCATCCATTAAGCATCTACCATCCTGTCTTGCCACTCCATTGCTCCAGCTGGGGAGTTGCACCATTGTCTCAGGAGGTTGCGCTGCTTCTTCACTTCATGTGAGGTTCTGTTGGGCCTTGCACATCCTCAGTGTCGATCAGGTTTTGCCCTTGCCTCCATTCCCCAGGCTCCATGTCCCCATTGGCTTGTTGGAGGTCCACGAGCCTGTTCTGCAAGACTGGGTAGCGGGTGCGCATGAGATTGTGCAGGATGCAGCAAGCTTCCATGTTCCTCCTCATGGTCTCTGGGCAATGCTGCATGGTGGTGAGAAGTACCTGGAACCTGTTGGCCAGGATGACAAAGGCTTTCTCCACCACCCGTCTTGCCCTGAACAGCCTGTAGTTGAAGATCCTCTCTTCACGGGTGAGGAGTCTGGAGGTGTAGGGCCTCATGAGGTAGGTTGTGTGTCGTTGGGCAGGGGTTCTGGATCTGGGAAGCCAACGATGAGGTTGCGTTCCAGCCCCTCCTTGAGGTGACTGGCGTTGTGTACCTGGGCATCTGAAGAGGAGCCGTTGCCTGAAGCATCGATGTACATGAACTTGTAGTCAGCATCGACCATGGCGAAGAGGATGATGCTGAAGAAGCCCTTGGAGTTGAAATAAGTGGACCCCGAGTTGGCTGGAGCTTTGCAGGCCACGTGCTTGCCATCTATGGCTCCAACGGTGTGTGGTAAGTTCCACTTCTGATACCACTGCTCTGCAACTTTCTTCCATCCTTCTTCAGTGGAGGGGTACTGGAGGAGCTCCTCCTTGTATTCTTCAATGATGGCCTGCACCACTTCTCTGACCACAATGCTGATGGTGTTGGATGGCACCCTCCAGCTTTTCTGCGTGCTCCTGTAGGAGGTCCCTGAGGCCAGGTGGTGCAGAGTGAGTGCCACCTTGAGCCCAGGTTCCAGGCTGGGCCGGAAGCTGGTGTTTGCCTTGGTCAACCTGGGTGTCAGCCGCTGCACAACTTCGTCAAACATGGCTGAAGGCATCCTCATGAAGTTCTGGAACGCCAGAGTGTCTTCGCTCCTGAGCTCCACTATCAGCTTGTACAGTCCGTCCTCTGCTCTTCTGGCAAACCATCTTCGGACCCAGACTCTTTTTGGGTGGCTCCTTTTCTTCTCGCTGTAGTGTTCACAGAGCCTGCAAATGGCTTCGCACTGTTGCAGAACGATGGTGGCTGCCGAAAAGACTTTGTTACAATCCACGGTGGACATGACTGGATGCTGTGGAAGAGGAAGAGGCAGATGAAGGCTGCAGAGGTCTGCACCACTGGGCTGCTGTTCTGAAAGTGCGATGCAGGTGAGTTGGTCCCCTTTTTTATAGGCAATATAGGTTTTCCGCTAGGCATCCTCTAGGCATCCTCTAGGTATCTTGTAGACATCCTTAATATCCGAGATAGGTCCCCTCTGAGAACGTTTTTTCCGTTTTAAACGCTTTGTTTCCATTCTGCATTCCTTCTGCATCTGTTCTGCGTCCGTTCCGCTTCCTCCCTACGTCCAGGCGGATGCGAGTTGAGTGGATGCGCAATGGATGCCTAGCGGATACAGCGGATGCGTAGTGGATGCGTAGCGGATGCAGAACGGACGAACTGGATACATTTTCCATGCAAAAGTGTTAGGCAGCCCAAAACTTTTGGAGCAGATGAAATGTCCATAAACGGATGCTGGACGGATAGAGAGGAAGCAAAACAGAGGCAGTGAGTGCAGAACGGATACATCGCATTAACCAATGGATGGCAAGGTTTTTTGTCCATTTTACATCCTCTTTGCATCCGTTGGCTCAGTGTGACATGGGCTTAAATAGTCAAGACTTCATTGAGGATCCAAACTTTGTCAAGGACCTTGAAATACTCATCTCAAATGATCTAAGTGCTATAGCCCACTGTAACTACATAGCCAAAAAGGCATTAAGAGTTGTTAATCTAATCCTACGTAGCTTTTTCTCTGGTAATATCACATTACTAACTAGAGCATACAAAATATTTGCTAGAGCAATAGTCAAATACAGCTTATCAGTCTGGAACCTATCTCATGGATCTGACACGAACACAATTGAAAAAGTCCAGAAATATTTCAGAAGAATAGTTCTCTGCTCCTCTACTCATTGCAGAATACCTTATGCCAGCAGACTTGAAACTCTAGACCAAGAAAATCTAGAACTATGACTCCTCTGGTCCGATCTAAATATAGTATATAAAATCATACATTGCAATGTCCTACCTGCAAATGAATACTTCAGCTTCAATCATAACAACACAAGAGCACAGAATAGATAAAAACCCAAGGTTAACCACACCAAACTTGATTGCAGGAAATACAACTTCAGCAATAGAGTGGTCAATGTTTGGAATACTCTATCTGACTCTGTGGTTTTTTCCCCAAACCTGAAAAACTTTAACTTTAGACTGTGTACCTCACCCCTTCCTAAGAGGCCTGTAGGAAGCCTGCATAAGCACACCAATCATGCCTACCGTCCCTGTCCCTTTGTTTTATTTTTCTCATAAGTATCTATCTTATGTATTCAAAACTATATTTATTCTTATACCTGTATCTTGTGAGAGATTGACAAATCAAATAAATACTAAAAAAAAAAAAACAACTTTGGTTCATGTCTGGTTTATTCCAGGTTTAAACCACTTGGTTCGCCATCATGGCACTTGAGCTTGCTATTCAGAATATCTATCATCCATCCATCTATTATCTTTCTTTCATACACACACAGACACACACACAGACACATACTCTGTGTGTGTATGTGTGTCTGTAGTGGGTTAGATTGAGAGAGAGTGACTACCCAAAATCTGGTTTCTGAGACAGTACCTTAACCACTACAGAGAATCCTCAACTTCTCACCATTTAGCAACTATCCTTTGGAATTCCCTTCCTGGCCAATGTTTCTTGCACATTCTCTCTTGACAATCATATCAATTAGTGACAAAAATTCTGATTTCAATTATAAGCTGAGGACTACCTGTGTACCAAAGCACTATTTATTTGGTTCTCTTCAACAGCTTTATTTTTGAATGATGCCTAGAGAAATCAAAGATATTTAATATACAGGATTTTCATATATATTCTTTAAAACAATAATGGGATTACACATGAATAGAATTATATTTTAACTTCCATATTTTCTGGAGCAAATAATTATAAACAATTCATTCTTCATACCTTTTTTCACTCTATTTCTCATTTTACTGGCACTAAGCAATTTTACTAGCACTAAGCTATCCAATATTAATGGATCATTACTTGTAATAATCTGCCTTTCTTTATATTGGAAATCAGTGTGCCAATTCATGTGCTGGGTCAGTGAAAAAATAATTTAGTGGCAGGAGCCACATACATACATACTGCTAGAATTAGTTTCTTAGATTAGGGATATAATAATTTTTTAAATTTTATTTTATACATCCTGTTTTTCATGCTCTGTGTGTGTGTGTGTGTGTGTGTGTGTGTATGTGTATGATGACTTATGTGTGTTAAGAATTCTTTTTTATGTTAAGACTCACTTTGTTTTTCAATAAAAAAGGAACAAGGGACAAGAATCATAATAAGTGTTAATGCAAATATGTCAAATACTGCTCAGTCAGATGGGGCTTTATTAAGGCTGTGCTATAGGGAACCTGTGCAGGTCTTATAATCATCCTTTCATCAAAAAGAAGTCCATGACCCTTGTTATTATTATAATTTTTTTAAAAAAGAATTTTTTTTAATTTTCTGTTATTGCTGTTATTGAAGCAATTATTATTGAAATTTATTTAATAATAAATTAAATTAATTAATTTATTTAATAAAATAAATAAATTATTTTATTTCTTTAGGTTATTTAGGTTGCTGTGGACAGAAATGTTCCGAATCCATTCATTCTCTGTCCCGCTGTTCAGTTTAAATGTTTATCTAGGAAATCTGTGAATTTAATGCCAAGTAACTCAGTTCCTTTCTTTGATGGATGCAAACCATTTCTTTTGTACAGTTTTTCATTGGACCAGCTGCAGACATCATAACTAATAAAGCCAAAGCCTTCCCTTTTACACCACTCCTTTAGCCACACAATAAACATTGTAATACACTGCCCTTTCCTTTTTTGTTCCTTGTTGCTGTTATTGAAATTTAACCCTCTGAGTTGAAATATATGAAAACCTGCATAATTATATGTATGAATTTTGAAATACTTAAACATATTTAAATTTTGTATATTATTATTCATTTTTATAAGTTAAATGATTTTGATTTTGAATTGCTTTGCAATCCTCTTACAAAACACAAACCTATATTATGGTTTTCCAGAAATCAGATGGAGGTATGGCTTATGGTATGCCTTCTAATTCCTCCATGGGAATCCTTTCCTAGTTTCACAAAAATTTTGTCAGCTTATAAATTTCCCATACCACCAATAGAATGTTAATTATTTTGAACACTAATACTAAAGTACATTTAAATATTCTGGTGCAATTTATTAAGTGTTTAGAATGGTTACATAAAATAAATGCATAAGCAAACAAACATAATCGGAAAGCCTATTTGGTATAGTGATTCAGGATTTTGCCCAGGAAGCAGGAAACTCAAAAGCTGGCTGAATGACATTGGTCAATTACTCTCTTATCCCAATCCCCTTCACAGAGTTGTTGTGGAGAAAATAGGAGGAGGAAGGAATATTAGGTATGTTTGCCACATTGAGTTGACATAATTAGATAGAAAAATAGAGAGAATTAAAAATATATATTAACATAAACATAATTCTAATCTTCCAATGCTTCACACCTTTTCCTCCCTCCCCCCCCCCCTCTCTCTCTCTCTCTCTCTCTCTCTTTTGTATATTTTTATAGAGATTTCCTATAAGATTTCCTACAAAAAGACTGGCATTTGTTTAGGCTATTTACTATTGGGTTAAGTTAGGAACTTTTCTTGAAGTCACCATGTCTTTTATTACAACTTTTAGTTTTGAAAGGAGAAAGTGTGAATCAGGTATTACACACCAGTCCCACAAGAAGAGCAAGAAGAACCCACCTTCTGGTTGGGGACTCAATTGTAAGGGATGTAAATTTAGGAAAGAATACTGAGGTTTAAAGAGGTCAAGGTGTCTTCCAGATGCTACTTCCAGCGGAGACAAGAAGCGTATTCTTAAGATCGTCAAGAATGCCAGCAAGGACTGTGATGTTGATGCTATTATACATCTTGGTACAAATGATCTGTCCCAGAAGGATGTATTTTCCATTCAGAAAGACTTCAGAGCTTGGGGTATGAACTGAGTAATATGGGCTGCAGGCTTATCTTTTCAGAATTCTACCAATATACAAGGAACAAAAAAGGAAAGGGCAGTGTATTGCAGTGTTTATTGTGTGGCTAAAGGAGTGGTGTAAAAGGGAAGGCTTTGGCTTTATTAGTCATGATGTCTGCAGCTGGTCCAATGAAAAACTGTACAAAAGAAATGGTTTGCATCCATCAAAGAAAGGGACTGAGTTACTTGGCATTAAATTCACAGATTTCCTAGATAAACATTTAAACTGAACAGTGGGACAGAGAATGAATGGATTCGGAACATTTCTGTCCACAGCAACCTAAAACTAATAAGGATACCAGTGCATGCCAAATAGATGTTTGTGCAGGTAAGATTATCAATCTTGATGCCAACCAAAACCAAGCATTTAATAATGAATGCCATATCATGTGCACTAATCGAACAGGTGGCAAAAAAGTAAGGGCAGTCAGACACAACACAGGTTATGTAGACAGTAAACACAGTGTCAGACATAAAGAACTTTATATAAAGAACTGCCTATATACAAATGCACAAAGTCTGGGGAACAAACAGGGTGAACTCGAACCACGAATGATATAGTTGGAATAACAGAAACTTGATGGGATGAAATCCATGACTGGAACATACTGGTACAAGGATACAAACTATTAAAAAAAAAAACAGACCACATAAAAAAGGAAGTTGAGTTGCACTCTATGTAAAGGACCACTATATTGCTACAGAAATGCATGAAACCAAAGATGAGAATGTCCTAGAATGCATATGGGTCAATATAAAAGAAAAAAAGAATTACATGGCCATAAGCATATATTATAGGCCACCCAACCAAGCAGAAAATATAGAAGTCCTTTTTGCCAGCCAACTAACAAATATATGCAGGAAACACACAATAGTAATGGGAGACTCTAATTATCCTGATATCAATTGGAAAACTAATTCTGCACCAAGTGAGAAATCAAACAAGTTACTAACCAACCTAGCTGACAACTTTGTTGTCCAAAAGGTGGAGAGTGAAACTAGAGGGACAGCCATACTGGACTTAATTCTTACAAACAGAGAAGATGTGATAGAGGGAATTGAAACTGCAGGAACCTTGGGTGAGAGTGACCATGTCATACTAGAATTCAAAATAACACAAACACAAGCAACAGAACATAATGACACCAGAATCTTGGATTTTAAAAGAGCTGATTTCAATAAACTCAGAGAGAACTTGGGAAAGATTCCATGGATGAAAATCCTAAAGGGGAAGACAACTCAAGAATCTTGGGAAACTCGAAAAAGTATGATCATAGAAGCCCAGACTAGCACAATACCACTGAGAAAGAAAACCAAGAAATCCAAGAAGAATCCAGCATGGCTGCACAAAGATCTCTCTGGCAAATTTAAAGAAAAAAAGGACAAGTACAAAAAATGGAAAGAAGGACATACAAATAAGGCAGAATATCACCAAATAGCCAGAAACTTCAAAGATGAAGTCAAGATAGCAAAGGCTCAAAATGAACAAACACTTGCAACAAAAGTCAAAGATAATAAAAAAAGTTTCTTCCAACATATAAATAACAAGAAAAAAAATCAAGGAAACGGTCCGTCTGCTGAAGAGAGAAGATGGCAAGGAAGTAACAGGCAACAGAGAGAAAGCAGGAGTGCTTAACTCATTCTTTGCATACGTCTTCACGCAAAAAGAAACTATAGCTCAACCCACCAAAAACACAACTGCAAAAGACAGACCAGAAATAAAAGTTAAAATAAGAAAAAAAAATAGTAAGAGAACACCTGTCTGAACTTGAATGAAAACAAATCACTGGGGCCTGATGGATTACATCCCAGAGTTTTAAAGGAGCTGGCAGAGGTCATCTCAGAACCAGTGCACCATATCTTTCAAAAATCCTGGAGCACCAAGGAACTACTAGAGGAGCGGAAAAGAGCTATGTGGTTCCCATCTTCAAAAAAGGAAAACAAAAACAAAAAACCACGAAACTATAGACCAATCAGCCTAACGTCAATACCTGGGAAGATACTGGAAAAAATAACAAAAAAACAGATTTGCCAACATCTAAAAACAGGTAAAGTAATAATAAGCAGTCAGCAAGGGTTTGTTAAAAACGATCATGCCAAACCAATCTTATTTCATTCTTCAGCACAGTGACTAAAATAGTGTAAAAAAAAAAAATTCCCTTTTACACAGTGACCAGCAAAATACTGTGGACATAATATATTTAGATTTCAGCAAGGCATTTGACAAAGTAGACCTAGAGTTTGTAAGCTAGAAAAAAATGGAATAGATAGCACTACCACTAGATGGACTCACAATTGGCTGGCAAACCGTACTCAACGAATAGTCCTTAATGGGTCTAAGTCTACATGGAGGGAAGTAAGCAGTGGATGCCACAAGGTTCCATCTTAGGCCGTACTCTTCAATATCTTCATTAATGACTTTGATGAGGGAATAGAAGGGGAACTTACCAAATTTGCAGATGATACTAAGCTGGCAGGAATAGCTAACACCCAAGAAAATAGGCTCAAGAACCAGATGGATCTTGACAGACTAGGACACTGGGCCATATCTAATAAAATGAAATTCAGTATAGAGAAAAGTCCTACACTTAGGCAAGAAAAACCAAAAGTACACATATAGACTGGGTGAAACCAGGCTCAATAGCAGTAACTGTGAGAGGGATCTTGGAGTCTTAGTGGACAACCAACTAAATATGAGCCAGTGGTGTGCAGCAGCAGCCAAAAAAATATAATGCAATCCTAAATTGTATTAACAGAAGGATACAGTCAAGATCAAGGGATGTACTAATACCACTCTATAAATCCTTCCTAAGACACACTTAGAGTACTGCATCCAGTTTTGTTCACCACATTATAAAAAAGATGTTGAGACTCTAGAAAAAGGACAGAGAAGAGCAACCAGGATGATTAGGGGACTGGAGGCTAAAACATACAATGAACGGTTGCAGGAACTGGGCTTGGCTACTCTAGTAAAGAGAAGGACCAGGAGAAACAAGATAGCGGTCTTCCAATATTTGAGAGGTTGCCACAGGGAGAAAGGGGTCAAGCTATTTTCTAAAGCGCCTATAGGCGAAACAAGGAATAATGAATGGAAACTGAACAAGGAGAGATTTAACTTGGAAATAAGGATAAACTTTCTGACAGTGAGAAGAATCAACCAATGGAATAGCTGGTCCTCAAAAGTTGTGGGAGCGCCATCACTTGAGACTTTCAAGAAGAAATTGGACTGCCATTCATCCGAAATGGTGTAGGGTCTCCCGCTTGGGTGGGGGGTTGGACTCGATGACCTACAAGGTCCCTTCCAACTCTGATTATCTGTTAAATCTGTTAAACTGGAATAAGTATGGTTGTAAATAGTTTGTCCAGTCTGCAAAAAAAATCCAATTTGCAAATTAAACCTATTGAAAATTATGCATTTTTTGTTTTAAGATTATTTTTTCAGTACAGCTGTGTTCTAAATTGCTTTGTTGTCCTTTAAATTAAGGAATTTTTTATTTTTGTATTTCATACTACTAACTTTTTTGGTGATTTTGCACTATATTCAGAAATTACCAGTGAATTGGGCTAGAAACTGTTTCTTCTGTTCTCCTAACCTCTATAGCCAATACTATGTCTGAATTTTTTTTCTTGTTTAAATTAAGAAAGCTTTTTTTTACATGTATCTTATTTAGGTCATCAGAGATAAAAAGGAAATTCTATCTTATACTCCATAGTTTGGTCCACTAGGGAAATGAAGAGTTGATAAGCACACATTCAGTTCACTTAAGTGATAATTAAAAGAGAACAAGCAAAACACAAAAGGGGCTATGAAATGAAATTGTTGTTGTGAAAATACAGGCAGAATTATATACAGATATAAGTGTTCTATATGTAAAGTGGGTGAAAGTTATGCCATCAACGACAACAGAAACTGTAATTAAAAAGCTGGACAACCTTTTTGCCACCCATGGCATACCGGACGTTCTTGTCTCAGATAACGGGCCACAGCTAACCAGCATACCATTTGAGCAATACCTAGCCTCCCTAGGTATAAGACATGCCCTAACCGCGCCGGCTCACCCGGCTGCGAACGGCAGGGCTGAGAGAATGGTCCGGTTTACTAAAGAAGGTTTGGAACGAATGGATGCTGGAGATGTCCAACAGAAAGTAAACCGTTTGCTCACACTCCAGCACATAACGCCCAGTACCATAACCAATAAGTCCCCAGCAGAATTACTTATGGGGCGAAAATTAAGATCTCAACTTGATAGGTTACACCCAAATTTTACCCCAGAAAACCCCCCTGACTCCTCTACACGGTTCAGACAATTCGAAATAGGCGATTTGGTATACGCTAAAAACTTCACCGGGGACCCGGTATGGCTACCAGGACAGGTTATCCAAATTACAGGCCCCAAATCCTACCGATTAAAATTAGACGATGGCAGGGAATGGAAGCGGCACATAGACCAGCTTCGATCTCGAATTATAGAGAGAACCACAGAGTTACAAACATTCACCGAAAAAACCGGCGAATTGCAAACCAAGGTGGGGGGGGAAAGGCGAGAAATAAATAAAGAACTGTTTAAAACCAAACCCAATGAAACATACGAACAAAAAGAGCAAATAAAAGACTCACTGTTTGGAGAGACTTGCGTGAAGAGCCCATCGGAAGGGGCCAGCCAAGCCAGCTCGACCTGCCCAGAGGAAACGGGAGGGAGCGGCAAAACCGTCAGCCTAAGAAACTCAGGCGGCGGTAAAATGGCTGACTCACCCTTCCAGACGGTTCCAGGGAGAAGGACGGACGACACAGCAGCCCCATCCGAACCGGTCGAAGTCTGCACTAAGAATGAACCGCGCAAGTCAAGTCGAGTCCGGAAAAGCCCCGCCTACCTGCGAGACTACGTCACCACGTAGGACTGAACTAAGGGGGGAGGGGTGTTCTATATGTAAAGTGGGTGACTCCAAATCTACAAACCTGATTGGTCAATAAAATGAACATTGGATTGGTTCACTTGGAACCAATCCAAAGAGCTGCTAAAAGGCGGCAAATCTAAACAACTGCCATTGGCTGCAAGCAGGCAAGCCAGCCTGTATAAAAGGCTGGCCTCAGCTTCAGCCAAGTGTTCCTATTTACTACTAGTTGAAGAATAAAGTATTTGTTGTTGGAAACTGGTCTACCTCGTGTGTTTTCCGAACAAAACAATAAGTTTCATAAATAACAGCCTAACTCTTGGATTAAATTTAGAACTGAAAAAGAAGAAAATGTCTTATATATGAATATAGTTTCATGTTATCCCCAATTACGTTAATTTGATATTATTGATTTCTTTTCTGTTACCTTCATCGAGAATGTTTTTTTACTTTCTTGAAATCTTTAGTCCCTGTTGCTGTTATTTTTTTGCTATCTTAAAACTACTTTGATATATTAAGGAAAATTAGTTTAGGTTTATCAAACTAAATATTAGTGTGCCATGTTTGTTACTTTTTTTCAAATTAGAAAGCCTTTATTGTTATGAAACTACTAGTTTTCTATTTCTTTTATCTTTCATTTCTCATTTCCCAAATATACAAACCACCTGAGCAAAATGTTAAAAACCAGCTAAAGTTGCAGTTATTATCAATATTTCCAGGTAAACCAGACAGAAAATAGAACAAGAAGAACTAATTCTACTTTCTGCTTATGAGGCTACATTAACAGATTGTTGTGAGTCTGAAAGTAGATTAGTGCACCAATCATGCCTACTGTCCCTGTCCTATTGTTTTTTATTTTTCTTCTATGTATCTATCTCATGTATTTAAAACTATATATATTCTTATACCTATATCTTGCAAGTGATTGACAAATCAAATAAATACTAAATACTTTCCACTGCCACTTTCAATAGATCAGGCAGTTAAAAGTATCTACACTATTTCTGATAGATGGGAGTCTTATCTCTTCTTGAAAGTCTCAAGTAATGACGCTCCCACAACTTTTGAGCTTCCACAAGCTGTTCCATTGATTTATTGTTCTCACTGTCAAAAAGTTTCTCCTTATTTCCAGGTTAAATCTCTCCTTGTTCAGTTTCCACCCATTATTCCTTGTCTGGCCTACAGATGCTTTAGAAAATAGCTTGGCCCCTTCCTCTCTGTGGCAGCCCCTCAAATATTGGAAGACTGCTATCATGTCTCCCCTGGTCCTTCTCTTCACTAGACTAGCCATGTCCAGTTCCTGTAACCGTTCTTCAAATGTTTTAGTCTCCAGTGCCCTAATCATCCTGGTTGCTCTTCTCTGTACTTTTTCTAGAGTTTCAACATCTTTTTTATTTTTATTTTATTTGGTTTGTTAATTGCTTACAAAATAATAGGTATAAGTAAAAACATAGTTATGAATACATGGATACATGTAAGAAAAATAAAAGAAATAAGAGGACAGGGAGAGTTGGCACGTTGGTGCGCTTATACATGCCTCCCATAGACCTCTTAGGAAAGGGGTAAGGTCAATAGTAGAACGTCTAAGGTTAAAGTTTTTGGGGTTTGGGAAAGAAACCACAGAGCCAGGTAGAGTATTCCAGATATTGACCACTCTGTTGCTGAAGTGTGGTGACCAAAAGTGGATGCGGTGCTCTCAGTGTGGTCTTTCTGAGGCTTTATAGAGTGGTATTAGTTCCTCACTTGATCTTGACTCATATCAACCTAGATGTGTGACTTTTTGACCAATCACACTCTCTCTCAACCTTAGAAATAAGACAGTGGAAAACCACTTATAAAACATTACCAAGAAAACTACATATATTTGCTCAGGCAAACACTAGGAGTCAAGACTGAGGGCATCCAAACAAGAAGTATTTTAACCTTTTTGCAATTGTACCTTCCATTTCTTCTTCTGTCTCTTCCATCTTTTCTTCTTTCCCTTTGGAATTATTTGACATTTTCTAAAATGTCAGGAAACATTTAAAAAACATACCTTCTTTACCAGTGGAATAAATATAATTTGCTGTATCAATTCCATTGATTTTTAATATCTTTACACTTGATTTACAAATTTAGAATTATGTGCTGAAGTTTTCATTGTGTTGTTCAGGATCCAATGAATGAGCAAATGAATAAACAGCATACATAGTTTAATGATGGTGATGAAGATAATATATTTATTTATTGGCATCCACATAGCTAATTAGAATTAGTTTAAAAGTCATGACTACAGTCTTATCTTAATCCAATTCAGTTACACATGCATGACTTTACAGTATGAAAACAAAACTTCACTAGCCTAAAAAATATAATCCTTGCCTGCCTGTCTAACAATCGGAGCCTGTATTTAGTTTTAGTTATAACTATGGTCTGTTAGAATTGTCCATCTGACCCATAAAGCTTTTGCTTAGGATTACCAATCTTTCCTAGGTTCAACTCTTTTCCCCTGCCCAAGTAACAGGGAGAGGCCTTTTTATCTGTGGCAGATGGATATAAATCCCTCTCCCTGTGCAAAGGAAAGAAAAACATTGAAGTTAAGCATTCTAGCTCTTGAGGAAAGGCTAATGCATATCTAATCTGAAATAAAGTAGAGCTCAGTCCTGTTTCCTTTTTCATTTATTTTGTCTCCTTCAACTGTCCTGTTTGTATCACTTAAGCAGATATAAATGTATATTAGCTCATTTTGTGTTTATAAGGTTTGGGTGTACCAGCGCTTCTAATGTGGAGAGCCAGACTGGTATTTTCATATAATTTTGTTGTTTGATTTTATTCCACACTGCCAAAAGAGAATTTCTTAGTGCCTTTGAAAGTATTGATATACCGTGCTTCTCCCATACCAAAGAAATGTGGGCTACCCTAGTTGGATATCATGGCCCTTCAGTACTAATAATCTCCTATTCTTTAAGGTTATTCACTATTTTACCCATGTAAGTACAATTCCAATTTTACCCATTGATAGTACAATTCCAATCAGGCAGGCCAAACTCTCCTTTCTCTTTTGATTCTTGCAATAATTTCAGTTTAATTCTTGGTCTTTTTCCCTGCCATATAAACTTCGATATTATTTTGTACAAGTTCTCAAAATATTTTTCTCTAGTTTGATGGCTATACTGCCATCAATTATTAAGAAAAAATATTATAAAATTATTATAAAATAATAAAAATTATTATTATAAATTATTAAGAAAAATTGCAAATTCTTCCATCTATCCAAGTCCAATTTGATTTGATTTGTTAGTTTGGTATAATTATCCTCTTTAATTGTTATACATCTTGCTGTTAAATAGATCCCTAGATAATTCACTTTTTTCACTATCTAAATGTTTGTTCCCTTCTGTTTATTTGTCATATTTTTGACTATCATTTTGGTTTTTTCTTTGTTTATTTTTAGTCTGGCAACTTCTCCATATTCCTTCAATTTCTCCATAAGTCTCAAGTCTGATTGTAATGGTTCCTCCAAGATGAAAACTAAGTAATCTGTGAAGGCTTGTAATTTGTACTTTTTTCTTTTAATTTCCAGTCCTTTAATTTGCTTGTCTTTCTGAATAATCCTAGTTAATACTTCCAATGTTAGAATAAACAATAACAGAGATAAAGGGCAGCCTTGCCTTGTAACCTTTCTGGATTGCAATTTTTGAATTGCTTCGCCATTTACTTTAGCCTCCTGTTTCAAGTATATTGCCTTAAACATATTTATAAATTTATCACCAAACTTCATGTATATTAATTATTGAAGCATAAATTTCCATTTCACATTAGGTGCCTTTTGGGCATCTAAGAACAACAATGCCACTTTTTTCTCAGTGTATGTTTCATAATATTCCAGTATGTCTAATATTGTTCTCATATTGTTTCTTATCTGTCTTTTGGGCAGAAAACCATTTTGATCAATGTGTATGAACTCTTTCAAGAACCTTTTCAGCCATTCTGCTATTATTGATGTGAATATTTTATAATCTGCATATTTCTGTTATCTCTTTACAATACCATATTCTTTATATGAGAATATAACTTTCTTTAAAGTAACCAAACATAATATATCCTGCCATAATATAGGTTTATTTTTTCCTGTTTCTGAATTATTCACCTGCAAACAATGCATGAATTCATGCAAAACTATAACTTACCAATGCTATTTGCTCTATTTTGTTGTTGATTTTTTAATACTTTCACATAATGTTATTCAGATCCTATATTTCATTCTAAATTTAATCTTGTAAAATATCTATGCAAAATTATTTTGAGGTAGTCTCTTGAACTACAGTTTTTTTAAAAATGAAGCACAGCAAGAAAAAAATGACATTTTGTATATGTCATTAATACAATGAGTTTTAAGTTATACTTTGACATATGTATACTTATCTTTTTTCTTTATTATATATGTTTAGAATAAAAATGATGACATTTGGAATTAAAGTGGAATCTGGACAATTTCTCATATCTCAACACAAATATTCATATGTAGAATTTTAATGTATATATTAATGTAATATAGATAAGCTTATGATTCAATAATTAAATTTGTCATAGTATTGTTATAATACCTATTTAAAATATTAGATACTAGATATATATCCTATATTTCTGGTCATTGGTGTGAAGTTGGAATATTTAATAATATAGACTTAAATTATAGAATCAAATTACATGATATGTTCATATTATGGTTAACGTGTTAATATTGCTTCCAGTAAATTATTATTACTAACAGAATAAAATAAAATTATTGTGCTGCCTGCCATTATAGAAAATCCTCTTAATCCCCATATGAATTTTAAAATATTGATATAATTCAGAAAAGCTTTGGGTTATTACAATATGATCCACCTGAGAGGAAAAAGAAGTTTCTACAAATAAAGATTAATATAGATAATAGACACATTTCATATGTGTATGTTAAAATATATAATGTAAAACATTACATTAACAAAAATTGTGTTGTTCCTGACAATTTTAACACTAACCTGCAAATCCACAAGATTTTGACTTTCATTGTTATATACAATATGTATATAACATACAATATACAATATTGATATTGTATACAAATAGATGTATAATATTTATGAAATTAAAATATATGATATAATGACTTCATGCATATGATGTTGTAATATCATACAGTCCCAAAAAATAAAGCACAATAGTAAATCCAAAAAACAAAGACGCAAATATCTTATAAGAAAATATAAAAATAGCCCTGAAACTTTTTTGTATATTAAAAATTTTTTGTATATTATTCCATAATAATATGAAAATGTATGCAGCGAGTGCTGCTTGCTTTTATACATACTAGATTTTAGCATAATACTGTAAACTTAGGTTCATATGTGAAAGCAATTAATTATAATATAATTAGTGGAATGATTCTGTTAAATCTGTCAAAATATAATTTAACTGATACAAGTCCAATAGGGGCAAAACAAGTCACTGTTATTTTTCCCTAGACAGAAGCTAATAGGAATGTATCTTTCAGGACTGTCATGTGACAAACAAGGTTATAAGTATTTGAGTAAATGAAAAATGTATGTACAACCAAATATAATTAGAATAGATAAAGTCTTGAGGATTACAGATAGACTTTCTGTATGTAGCACATAACATCCACCTACAGAACTTTTTTTTAATCTTCACTTAATTGCAAAGCAGATGTTAATTTTATTTACTAATTAAATTAGTGGCCTAATGGTTGACCATTTTAAAACACTAAGGGGAAATTAGCCTTTTAGTGGCATTGCATGAATTCTGTTATTACTAATCTAAAAATATGTAGTCATTGGGCTCCTAGAAGGCAGCTCAGCAAAGCATCTTTGTTCGCTATTTTCTCTTCTTGGTTGCATCTCTAACTACCAACTTACGAATATAGGAAGCTTAGCACTTGGACTTACAGACTACTTCATAATGCTTTGAATCCCTCTCTAAGCAATTTACAGAGTCACCATATTCTTCCCAACAATTTGGGTCCTCATTTTACTGACCTTAGAAGGATGGAAAGCAGAGGTGGTATTCATCAGCCCATCAAGCTACACCCACAGAACCAGTAGTAAAAAAAATTGAATCCCACCACTGATGGAAAGTTGAGACAACCTTGAGCTGTTGAGAACAAAATGCTGGCAGTTGGCACAATCAGCCTGCAATATTGCATTCTCACCACAGCACCACCATGGTTCTTAATAACATGATATAATGCAATAATGTAGAGAAGAAACGAAATATGTCAGAGAAAACTTGTGTTAGAAGCAGTCTGCTATATAAAGTGCATTGTTTTATAAAACCTACTAAAGAGAAATATTAGATATACCAGTTGAAAGAAGACTTGGGTGAATTACATAACAAGTGATTTGGTGAAATACAGGAAGTAGGTATATCTAGTCAGTGTAGCACAGCAAGCAGTCATGCAGCAGATTCTTGGACTACTATAGTTGAACAGTCATTTGTCTTGAAATATAACAAAGTTATTCAGATTACCTTCGAAGAAATACATTTTAGCCTATAAGTGAACTATATCCAATATAATTGAACACAGCAAAATGACTTAGTTCCCTGAATAGTAACAGGCTTTCATATACTGTTTAAATATAAAATCTTCTCGTAAGTTTATTTTTTGACTTTCCACACAAAAGGAAGCATTAAAAATAGCTAACAGTCATAAATATACATAATTAAAGCTTTGAAAACTTTACATTTTAGTGAATCAGCAAAAAATAGGTAAAACTCAGAAATAAAAAAAACAAATGTAAAATTTTCAAACCAGTTCAGCAAAGATGAATTATTAGTGAATAGTGAAGATTACCATTTGTCCTTGCAAATGAATGAACAACCAAAAGAAAATTATCCTTATCTCTCTTAGCCAAGAAGTTTTTTTAAAAAAAAAAACTTTCTCACATTCCTACCCAACCTGCCTTGATTAGTGGCGGGTAAAGATAGGAGATTCTTTCAAGTGTTGAAGAACACAGTTTTTTTTTTCAAATAAGGCTTTTCCATACCTATACAACTTCTATATAATTAATCAGCAGTTTGAATTTCATGTAGTAATGGTTGTGTACCAGTAGAATATTTCTAATAAAGTAAATGTACTTCCTACAATCCCAGTGAATATTCCATTTCTTGATTGAGCAGCTGAAATTTCCAACCAATTTTCACATAGTGCACATAATACGAATATAATTGGATGTAATTAAGACATATTTCAGTAGAGTTTCATTTGACTACTCCAGAGATGGATGGACACAGACAGTGCTCTAGCCTCAGCTGTGCAAATGGACTCCTGGGTATATGCAAAAACGAAGTGTTTAGATCAGGGATGACTTTAGGAATACATCCAAATTACAAACCAAAATCTTCAAAGGAACTGTAATAATATTACTCACACAGGAAGCTTGTCTCTTGTCTTTTTTTGTCTTTAATGGCATTTATCTGAATTACCTTTCAAGTTGTTTACCTTTTAGCAACTCTATAACAGGATCATTGGCTTAAAAAACAGTTTCCTTATATTTAGATAAAATCAATGTAATTAATCTATCCAAATTCTAAAAAACTTACCTAGTACATTTTTATATACAATAGCACAGGAAACAAAAGAAAAGCTTGAGAGGAAATTAATGATGATTTCTTTATTTTTATAATAACTCTTATATAGATAGGATTCTGTGGGGAAAAATGTAGAATAGAAAAAAAAGTATGAATAATGATGATTGGAGTTATGCAAATCCTTTAAAAGAAGAGTTTTTCCCCCTAGAAGGGACAGCTTTTGAATCAGCCACACAAGCCTGCTTTAATTATTCAGAAAAAGTGATTTATTCAGTCCCATAAATTATCTCAAATTTACTTCCACAGGCCTATATTCACTGGAAAACTATACTGTGAATTGCATTTTCAGGCAGTTTACTTTTTGGTTGCAATATACTCTATTTGTGACTACACAATCTTTTGTTCATGCTAAAATTCTGCATGTATCATTTGCTTGTTTGCCTATCTTTCAGAAAATGATAGCACTGAGTTACATTCTGTGTTGCTTTAATTATTTAAAAGCAAATCTACTGGCTCAATCGCTTCCTTAAAAACAAGGAACACAAAAATGTTACCATTAATTATCACTCGCCTAGAGTTACCTTATATTAAGATGGGCAACCAAATTTTACATATAAATAAAAATAAAAACTACCATTTTAATTGTCAAAATAGGACTAAATAACTAAAATTAAATTGCTTACCTTTGAATATGAAGATACAAAATAATAATAAACATTGATTTATTTCCATTTTTGTTCACAAAAGTTCTCTATAAGTATTTTTCAACTGTGATTCTAGCTTTTTCAAAATGCTGGGGGGAAATCTATTGGCTTTTGAAAAACAGGCATGTATTAAACCTATTTTTAACATCATATTTTAAAATAGAATATATGTACTAAATGACATGTAAAGATATAATTTTTCATAGGAATCTTTGAGAGTGTTAATTGATTGATACTATATGTTCTGTATGTAAAGTGGATGGCTCCAAATCTACAAACCTGATTGGTTAATAAAATGAACACTGGATTGGTTCACTAGGAACCAATCCAAAGAGCTGCCAAAAAGGCGGCAAATCTAAACAACTGCCATTGGCTGCAAGCAGGCAAGCCAGCCTGTATAAAAGGCTGGCCCCAGCTTCAGCCAAGTGTTCCTATTTACTGACTAGTTTACAATAAAGTATTTGTTGTTGGAACCCGGTCTACCTCGTGTGTTTTCTGAACAAAACACTGGCGACGAGGATGGGATCGTCCTGAACGGGAAAACCTGCACGCGGTGATAAGAAGTCCAGATTACAACCAAGATGTCTGGAAACAACGCACCGCCCGCACCCTTCAATCCCAACGAAGAGGATTGGGATTCCTATGCTGATCGCTTCCAAATGTATTTGGAGAGCAATGAAATGGAAGGCATTTCAGAGCAACGCAAGAGAGCTGTGTTCCTGACGCACTGCAGGCCAACAGTTTTTAAGATGGTAAAGGCCCTTGCGAAGCCTCGGGACGTTAAACAACTAACGTGGACGGAATTGCAAAGACTCCTCAAAGCACACTACGCTCCGATGGTGTCTAACTTAATAAAGCGACACGAATTTTACCGCAGAGACAGAGAGAGGGAGAGACCGTCGCCGATTTCATCGCTGCCCTCAGACAAATAGGGGGTGAGTGTGAATTTTTGAACATAGACGAGGCAATGAGGGATCACGTGGTGCTGGGCCTGAGAGACTCGACCGCACAGAGTAAATTGCTCAACAAGCCCAACATCACCATTACCGAAGCCATCGCGGAAGCTACAGCCGCTGAAGCCGCGAAAAAATCTGCGGTAGCCATTAAAAAGATGAACACACACAGCGAAGAAACACCAACCAAAGACAGAAAGCACCCTGCCACCACAACCCACTACGAAGAGTCGGGCGAAACAAATGAATCGAGCGAAGAGGACGACGAGGTCCACCGTTTGCTCACGAACAAAAAAGAGCGCGAAAGGAGAAATTGGCGGGAATGCGCTGGCTGTGGAGGAAACCATCCCCGAGCCGAATGCAGATTTCTCGATGCCATCTGCCGACATTGCAAAAAACGAGGGCACATCGAGAAGGTCTGCAGAAACAAAAAATTCTACAGCCCGACGAGACGCAGAAATTCTCCAACACGAGCCAAGCCTAAACGAGCCGAAAGAAAATGGCAACAAGAGAAGCGAGCCAATACACACCAAACTGTCATTATAAAGAGCGCTCAGACGGAAAGTGGGAGAAAAATTAAAGTCATCGTGAAAATCGAGGGAAAACACTGCAAGATGGAAGTGGACTCGGGGTCCTTCCTCTCCATGGTATCGTGGGACACAATAAAACAGCTAGTCCCAGGTATCAAACCCAAAGAATTGAAGAAGCAGCACCTAACCCTCAAGGACTATCAGGGAAACCAAATCCCTGTGGTTGGCATGGGACAATTCCGAGTCGCCTACAAAAATCACATCAAGGTGCTTCCGCTGACCATAGTCAACCAAGACAGACCAAGCCTCCTGGGCATCGAATGGTTCGCGCCATTGGGCATCGGGATGACCGGGGTCGATCGAGTGACTACAACCGGCTGGGAAGACGACCTCATCCGAGAATTCCAGGACGTTTTTGACGGCTCACTTGGCAAGTATCGGGGAAACCCCATTTCTTTCAATCTAAACCCCCAAATAGCCCCACGAAAAATAAAAGCCAGGCGAGTTCCTTTTGCACTAAAGGCAAAAATAGAGGAACAGCTGGACAAATTAGTAGCCCAAGGGGTGTTAGAACCTGTGGACCATGCCAAGTGGGAAACGCCTATTGTCACACCCATTAAACCTGACGGGTCAATCAGAATCTGTGGTGACTATAAGGCTACCCTGAACCACGCATTACAACCAAGCGCATACCCGGTGCCAGTAGTCCAGCATTTGCTGCATTCCCTGGGAAAAGGCAAAGTTTTCGCCAAACTCGACTTGGCACAAGCCTATCAACAACTCCCAGTGGACCCAGAAACAGCAGAAGCACAGACTATCACCCATAAGGGCGCATTCAAATGTCACCAGCTCCAATTTGGAGTAAGCGTGGCCCCTGGCGTCTTCCAGAGTCTGATGGAATGCCTTCTAAATGGCATACAAGGAGTCGTTCCCTATTTTGACGACGTCCTAATCTCGGCCAGAGATGAAACTCAATTAAGGAACAGACTGAAAGAAGTTCTAACTAAGTTTAGGGAATCTGACCTCAAGGTAAAAAGAGAAAAGTGCTGTTTAGTTAAGAACAGCGTCGAATTCCTGGGCTACTCAATAGACGGAGAGGGTATCCACCCCACAGACAAAAAAGTTAAAGCGATCAAAGACGCTCCTGAACCAAGAAATAAAACCGAACTACAAGCGTTCTTAGGATTAATTAATTTTTATAACGTGTTCCTGCCAAACAAAGCCACTATAGCAGAACCGTTACACTGTCTGCTAGACAAAAAGGCAACTTGGACTTGGGGTTACAAAGAAAAAAAAGCCTTCCAAAATATTAAAAGCTTGCTAACATCAACAAACGTTCTCATCCAATTTAGCGACACTCTGCCATTAACAGTGACCTGCGACGCCTCACCATATGGAGTAGGTGCCATCCTGAGCCACCAACTACCTGATGGCAGAGAAGCACCCGTCGCATATTACTCTAGGACTCTATCAAAAACCGAGAGGAATTATAGCCAATTGGACAGGGAAGCTCTAGCAATTGTCGCTGGAGTAAAACGATTCCACGAATACTTATATGGGCGGACTTTTCAAATCATAACGGATCACAAACCGCTAATGGGGATTTTGGCGGGAAACAAGCCAACACTTAATATACTGTCCCCAAGAATGACGAGATGGTCAGAGTTCCTAGCAGCTTATTCCTACACTCTGACACATCGGCCAGAGAAACAAATTTCCCATGCGGACGCTCTGAGCAGAGCACCCTTACCAGCAACCGACGCAGACCCGGCACCAGCGATGACAATGCTACAAATCGAGACTTGCCCCGATCTACCCATATCGGCGTATGATGTCGCCAGAGCCACCGCGAAAGACTCATTGACTGCCCGCGTTCTTAGCTGGGTAGGTAAAGGCTGGCCGGAGAATCAAAAAACTGAAAACTTTAAACCTTTCCGGTCCAGACAGACTGAACTTTCTATCCAAAAGGGGTGTTTGTTGTGGGGTGATCGTGTAGTAATCCCTGCCAAATTACAGCCCAGGGTACTTAAGTTGTTACATGAAGGGCACCCGGGAATGGTTAAGATGAAAAGCCTTGCCAGAAGTTATGTTTGGTGGCCGGGTATTGATAAGGACATAGAGTATTGGGTAAGCTCATGCCATAAATGCCAGGCAATTAGACCATCCCCACCAAAAGCACCCGTTAAGGACTGGGAAACCCCTCGGGGACTGTGGTCAAGAATACACATTGACTTCGCGGGTCCTACCAAGGGGCATACCTTTCTGATTGTCGTTGATGCCTATTCAAATTGGCTTGAAGTAAAAGTTATGCCATCAACGACAACAGAAGCTGTAATAAAAAAACTGGACAACCTTTTTGCCACCCATGGCATACCGGACGTTCTTGTCTCAGATAACGGGCCACAGCTAACCAGCATACCATTTGAGCAATACCTAGCCTCCCTAGCTATAAGACATGCCCTAACCGCACCGGCTCACCCGGCTGCGAACGGCTGGGCTGAGAGAATGGTCCGGTTTACTAAAGAAGGGTTGGAACGAATGGACGCTGGAGATGTCCAACAGAAAGTAAACCATTTGCTCACACTCCAGCACATAACGCCCAGTACTATAACAAATAAGTCCCCAGCAGAATTACTCATGGGGCGAAAATTAAGATCTCACCTTGATAGGTTACACCCAAATTTTACCCCAGAAAACCCCCCTGACTCCTCTACACGGTTCAGACAATTCGAAATAGACGATTTGGTATCCGCCAAAAACTTCACCGGGGACCCGGTATGGCTACCAGGACAAATTATCCAAATTACAGGCCCCAAATCCTACCGATTAAAATTAGACGATGGCAGGGAATGGAAGCGGCACATAGACCAGCTTCGATCTCGAATTATAGAAAGAACCACAGACTTACAAACATTCACCGAAAAAACCGGCGAAGTGCAAACCAAGGTGGGGGGGGAAAGGCGAGAAACAAATAAAGAACTGTTTAAAACCAAACCTAACAAACAATACGAACAAAAAGAGCAAATAAAAGACTCACTGTTTGAAGAGACTTGCGGAAAGAGCCCATCGGAAGGGGCCAGACAAGCCAGCTCGACCTGCCCAGAGGAAACGGGAGGGAGCGGCGAGACCGCCGGCCTAAGAAACTCAGGCGGCGGTAAAATGGCTGACTCACCCTTCCAGACGGTTCCAGGGAGAAGGACGGACGACACAGCAGCCCCATCCGAACCGGTCGAAGTCTTCACTGAGAATGAACCGCGCAAGTCAAGTCGAGTCCGGAAAAGCCCCGCCTACCTGCGAGACTACGTCACCACGTAGGACTGAACTAAGGGGGGAGGGGTGTTCTGTATGTAAAGTGGATGGCTGATTGGTTAATAAAATGAACACTGGATTGGTTCACTAGGAACCAATCCAAAGAGCTGCCAAAAAGGCGGCAAATCTAAACAACTGCCATTGGCTGCAAGCAGGCAAGCCAGCCTGTATAAAAGGCTGGCCCCGGCTTCAGCCAAGCGTTCCTATTTACTGACTAGTTTACAATAAAGTATTTGTTGTTGGAACCCGGTCTACCTCGTGTGTTTTCCGAACAAAACACTATACATTTTAATAATATCACTATAAATAAATGTATAGTATTTATATATCTATATGAGGGAAGTGATTTATATAAGACTGCCAAAAACATTGTGTTTCAGAAATCTAATATCAGCAGTATATCTAAGTAAATTGTAAGCAATCCATTTTCATCTTTTCACAAGTTATTTGAGGTGGGGCGAATATGCATTGTGTAACACATATCTTTGGAAATTTTCATTTGATAGAATCTTAAACTGAACATTCCCATGAATATTATGCAACACTTACAGCATTACTTTTTTCTCAGGCCTTTCTTTCTGAAATTATGTCAGCATTTTTTGTTAAATAATCTTAATCTTGTTCAGAATTCTTCTTGCATATTTCCGATATGCTTTAGAATAATTTACCTGAATATTCTTTGATTTTTAAAGAAGTTTCTAATGTCCTATTAGTAAAAGTTCTATGCAGTTATGTGAAGCAAAATACAGAAAAAGCAGAGCATATATTAATATGAATAATTAATGATGAATAAATGTCTGTTAACTTTTTTATGAATAAGGCATTTCTAGTTTTCCATTGTCACTTTGTTAAAATTGTGGTTGTAGTTAGCTCAATGGAATTTTATTATTGACTTCACGAATTTAGAATAGACTATATTATTCATCAGAAAAAAGTACATTTCTGTTCTTTTTATTTCAAAAGGCATTTTGCTTTAATTTTCAAAAATGGTACTGTTAATAAGAAAAGAATGAACACTTCATTCTTCACACTTGAGTGGACTTCTTAACCACTATCGTATTGCAATTTATGTACTTATAAAATACAATTATTATATCTGAATTATTTAAACATATTTTTACAGAGGGGATAGATATGACTTTAGTGAAACCATATTTAACCTCATAAATTGTTCTGCAAGCATATATCCAATATAACATACTATATTACTTCTTTATTTGTACATATTTATTATTATTTATTATACATAAACATATGTATTTCACTTCCATGACTGAAGAATAGTCCAGATGAATTTATACTTTTGGTTATAATTCTAAAATATTGAACATTTAAGTTGTATCACATGATATTAAAGTATGTTTATGTTTCCCATGCATTTTGAGCTATAATTGACTCACTATTCGCCCTTTGGGTTTTCTTAGCAGATTATACAGCTAAATTATATAACTTCAGCTAAAGATCCATCTAAAGCTGGATTGATGAGGAAACAGCTGTTTTTACTTTGAGGAATAATTAGTATCTCTTCTCCAGGCACTGCTCTAAAGCAAAACTGTTTCTTTTTCTTATAGTTCAGATGCAGAACTCAATGCAGTCTACAAAGGACATTTAAAAAAATGTATTCCTGTTTTAAATAATTTCCAGATGCTAAGAAACAACCAGATGATCTGATGACTGGAGGATATGAGTGATCACTCCCCCAAAAAAATTTCAGAAAAAAGAAAATGCCAACCTACAATAACTGCAATTTAAATGTGGGCTCTGATTTTTAATATCTCAAATCAACATTATTAGACAATTAAATATTACAAAACAGCAGCATGGTCAAATAATTTTGTTCTGATCCACTTTCTCTTTCAAAATATAGTCAAAATATAATGGTGTGAGATTTCTGTAAAGCAGTTTTAAATGCTTATGAATTTTTTCCTTTTAAAATATACTGATATATATATATACTGATCAAATATATATTTGTATATATATATACAAATCAAATATATACTGATTTGTTTCATTTTACTTATTTGTTAGAATTAAACAGTTTATTTCTTTGAAATAAATTTGAAATAATTTATATTTGAATAATTTAAATTTGAAATAAATTTCTTTCTTTGAAAGAACCCTTTCACAATGCTTTATGTTTCTCCTATAACAACCTTAAAGAAGTGGGACTTGACAGGGAATTACTGTATCAAAATAATCCACTGAGCATCCATTCTAATGCTAGACTTGAACTATAATTGCCTGCCTTAATAAATTAACAATATTATACTTCCTTAGTTATCAGAAGGTAGTTAACTTTTAGTTGTAGAATTAGTTATACAGTTCTTAAATCAAAGCATTGTTAACATGTATTGCAAAAAATTTCTATAAAATAAAATTAGAACAAAAATGTGAATTATATAGAAAATTAAACTTGGGTTGTTTTTTAAAATAATAAAATTCATGTAAAGGCAGGTTAGTTAACATGAATTTGTAAAATTACCTAGAAAAAAGTTTTCTCTGGAGTTCAGTAATAAATCAGTTTTCCTGTACTGGAGTAGTCAATTAAACACTAACCTAATGTCTAGATTTTAAAAGTCTACAGCAGATCAAAATAGGTTATTTATGTAGACCAATCATAATACACTAAATACTGTACAGCATAAGTTTGTAACTTTGGATTCACTCCATAATAAACACAGCTTTTGAGAGGGGACTCTAAATATCATATTGAGCTTGTATATTTCACCACTATTACTTCATTATTCACACTATTTTGCTAGTACTGAAAATATTTTTGCCCTTTTTGAATACGTGACAAATATGCAATTGGTTTTATCCTTAATCCACAATTTATGAAAAGTTTTCAGGCTTTTGTTGACAGTTGAGATAAAATGTCGATAGGTAAATAAACAAAGCATTGCAATTAAAAGTGTTCATTTTGATAAGCCATCGAAAATATAATTTCTAAATAATGTTTTTTTTTTCAAATTATAGTGGTTTCACTTCTAAAGATTTTATACAATAGTATATAAAGTTGGGGGTCATTTTGCCTTTAAAATGTTTAGATTAAGCAAGATGGAATAAGTTATCATGTACAATAATCAAATTTCAATATTTAAAAGTGTGCTCATGTTGATATCATAATGGTATTTGCTTTAAGTGTTCTTTGTGTCTCATTGTTATTATGATTTTTCTTGGTCAGTTAGATTACTTATTAAATTATTGAATGGTATTTTTAAAAGAAAAAATATTTTTAAAAATTCTACTTGTTTTATCTGTGAAAAAAAATTAACTTATAATTATGTTTTTATAACCTTTTATGCATCAGCTTCACTTTCTATCTTCAAAGAAATATATTGCTAAAATGAAGATTTATCTGGTTTATCTATCACAGAGAATAACGTTAGTCATGATAGCACGATCAAATGGGGGGAAAGCAGATCATTTCTGTAGAAAAAAAATCACATGGTTTGATTTTTTTCCCCCAGGGAGTCTGTAATTTTCCAGCTTTCAAGGTAATTTAAGTTGTGTGCTCCTGCTGCCTCAGGCCTGTCTATCCCCTACTGTGCTGAATCAGCATTTAAGAAATCAGAATTCCTTGTTCTGTATGTGAAGTCAACAGTCCTTTGCGAAGGTCTTGTTTTCTGGAGTGGTAGTTCAGCACAGTGGGAGAGATAGCCAGATAGTTTTGGAAATAATAATTAAAACTTTTTAAAGTCAGTTCTGTATGATTTAAAAACATAAAGATGTGGAATTTAGAAAGAAAAAAGAGTGGTAATTTTCAAATGTAGTTTATAATAAATTTCTAAAACTTCATCAGGAACATGCTTGCAAGAAAACTTTCTTTTCCAAGTTGACTAGGATTACTTTTGAATAGTCATGAGTAAAATATGCTATCAATGTTTTTACAGTTCATTCCATTAATAATTTTGAAGATTTATTGATGGTCTTGTTATATAGATTTTTTTAATTAACCATGGGTGAACTCTATCACAAAAGAAGTCCTAAGCAGTTCTGTCTTACATTTTTATAGACGGTCATTTTCTTAACTACAATTAATTGAAAATTAATGGTTCTCCTACAGGCTAACACAATACTAACACAATGGTAGTGCTGTGGCTGTGTGTTTAACGAACCCTAGGTCCATTTCAAAGTGCTGGTGAGTTTCATGTATATGAAGGATTGCCTTTTGGTGAAAATTCTATTTGTCTTTTATAGAAATAAAGAATTCTAGATGAAATATTTTTGCCCTATATGAGGTGAGAAGGATAGAATTCTGACTGTTCCATAATATGGATGGTTGGCTGCAAGTTTTTGTTTATTAATCTTTGGACAATATGGATTTAATTAATTAGGGGAGACCAATGGGAAGTTTAAAGATGACTTTTAGTTTATGTCAAATTGCCTGTACTATATGGGAAATATACATTTATAAGGCAATATACTTTTGTATGTAAGTATCAGGCAATTAATAATCTTGGCAGAAATGGCAAATTTGAATCTGACACATTCTGTTGCTTCACCTATTTGGGATTCCATTAAGCAGCCGTCAAAAGTTTAAACCAGCTTTACAACAACACATGCAGGTATCAGTAACTTGAGCAGGAATTCAAAGAAAGCTTATTTCCAAATAAACCTTTATTATAGGTCCATTTGGCATTCTGAAAGCACATCTTAAGGCCCTGTCACATTGGCCGACGGATTGGCCGACGTTTGTAAAATGGACACAGCGGACGAGAAAATGTTCCATCCGTTGTTATCCGCTCTCAAAAGTGCCCCGAATTTGCATAACCAGAGCAGACAACAACGGAAAGGAACGGACGGGGGGAGGATGTAGAGGGGATGGAAAGTGGATGCTCCATGGAAGCCAAGCGGATGGGAGCGGATGGCACATCTGCAGGGCTTCCGGGGGAGCACAGCGAAGCAGACGTGCAGCAGAAAGAGCAGGTGCAGAGCGGATGCCTAGCGGATGAAGTAGATGCAGAGCGGAAGCCTAGCGGATGCACAGCATTCACTGCGCGTGTGGGGAGGATGCATTGCATCAGACCCGTGGAAATAAAGGGAAGCAGCTCGCAAGCAGGTCACCATTCAGAGGAAAGACCTGCTTCCAGACACAGCTCTCCAGCCAGCCAGCCAGCCAGCCAGCCAGCCAGCCAGCCAGCCAGCAAGCCAACAACCCAACAACCATGGGGAAGAAGAGAAAGCATCAGCCATCTGCTGCCAGCCCTGGCAAGAGGGACAGGGCCACTATCCCACCCCCTGGCCCTGACTCTGCTTTTGCTGGGGCTTCTGCTGCTGGGGCTGACTCTTCTGGTGCTGGAGCTTCTGCTGGCGCTGCTCCTGGTGCTGGGGCTTCTGCTGGGGCTTACTCTGCTGGCACTGCTCCTGGTGCTGGGGCTTCTGCTGGGGCTTACTCTCCTGGCACTGCTCCTGGTGCTGGGGCTTCTGCTGGTGCTTACTCTGCTGGCACTGCTCCTGGTGCTGGGGCTTCTGCTGGTGCTTACTCTGCTGGCACTGCTCCTGGTGCTGGAGCTTCTGCTGCTGCTTACTCTGCTGGCACTGCTCCTGGTCCTGCTGGTGCTCCTGGTGCTGCTGGTGCTGCTGGTGCTGCTGGTGCTGCTGGTGCTCTTGTTGCTGCTGGTGCTCCTGGTCTTGCTAGTTTTGCTGGTGCTCCTGATTCTGCTGGTCCTGCTGGTGCTCCAGGTGCTGCTGCTGCTGGTGGTGGTGCTGCTGGTCTTGCTTTTGCTAGTACTGTTGTTGTTGCTGCTGGTGGGGGTGGTGTTGGTGTGGAGGAGAAGCCCCTACAAACTTGAATGGCCCATATGAGGGCCCATATGGCCCTGCCAGAGGGAGGAAGAAGCAGACGCATGAACGGGAGAGGAGGCAATACAACATAGAAGAGGAACATGAGGAGGAGGTGCTGGAGTGGCTGAGGGAGAATGAATATCTTTGGCGGAAGGGACACAGGCTCTATTGAGACACGAAGAGGAAGCAGGCTGCTTGGAGAGAGAAGGTGGAGAGCCTGGGCTACACTTCTGAGGTGCTCCTCAGCTGGTGGAAGCACATGCATACCTGGTACAGGAAGCTACACCTCAAGAAATCTGGCCAGGCCACGGTCAAGCTGACGGACAGAGAGACCTATGTGATGGCCAAGTGCAGCTTCTTGGAGGGTGAGATCTGCCACCGAGGACCAGCCCCTCTCACAATCCTCTCTCTCAGGCAGCCTGCTGAGAGCCAGTCCTCTTCTGGCAAAGAGTCAGCTCCTATGTCCAGGCATCTGTGGAATGTGCCATGATGGAGACCCCCCCCAACAGCTGTACTACCTATGGCGGAGCACGTGCATGACCCCCTGAAGCAGTGGGAGCAAGGAGAAGGCACTTCCACCACAGCCCAACCCGCATCCACCCCCAGCTCCACCTCCACTAAAAGGCAGAGAGGCAGACCACAGGGGCAGAGCCACACTGTCCTTCTGGAGATCAGGGACACCATCAAGAGCAGCGTAGATCTTCTCTCTCAGCTGGTACACACCAACGTCCCATCCTCCAACCGCAAGCCCTTCCTCACCTACGTCAACCAGACCCTCATGAACATTTCGGAACAACAGTACCAGGTGGTGAAGGACAGGATCACCGATGTTCTTCACAACCCTCCAGACCCAGTTGAACCTGCTCCCACCCAGTCCAGGCCTGCTCCTCCACCCCAGGTGATGTCACTGCCCTTCCAAGGCTTTCCACAGGCCCTCACCTGCCAAGGCTACGACTACCAGGAGGTCCAGCAGCACAGGCAGCCCTTCCCAGTCCAGGCACAGGTACATCGGATGCCACCGGTGCCACCGGTGCCACCGGTGCCACCGATGCCACCGATGCCACCGGTGCCACTGATGCCACCGATGCCACCGATGCCAGCCATGCCACAGATGCCACCCACACCACAGATGCCAATGATGCCTCACCTCACTCAGCTGCAGACATCCGCACAACACTGCTCCTTCCTCCACCCCACAGCCAAGCCCAGCCTCAGAATATCTGTCATCGGTATTGGGGCTGACACCCAATGAGGATGATGCTGAAGAAGCCCTTGTAGTTGAAACAAGTGGACCCTGACTTGGCTGGAGCTTTGCAGGCCACGTGCTTGTCATCTATGGCTCCAACGGTGTGGGGGAAGTTCCACTTCTGATACCACTGCTCTGCAACTTTCTTCCAGTCTTCTTCAGTGAAGGGGCAATGGAGGAGCTCCTTCAGGTATTCTTTGATGATGGCCTGCACCACTTCTCTGACCACAATGCTGATGGTGTTGTGTGGCACCCTCCAGCCGTACTGCATGTTCCTGTACGTGATCCCTGAGGCCAGGTGGTGCAGAGTCAGTGCCACTTTGAGCCCAGGCTCCAGGCTGGGCCGGAAGTTGGTGTTCTGCTTGGTCAACCTGGGTGTCAGCCACTCCACAACTTCGTCAAACATGGCTGGCGGCATCCTCATGAAGTTCTGGAATGCACGAGGGTCTTCGTTCCTCAGCTCCACCATCAGCTTGTTGTACAGTTCGTAGTCTGCTCTTCTCCCGATCCATCTTCGGACCCAGACACTTCTTGGCCGCCTCCTTTTCTTCGGGTAGAACAGGTGAAAGACCCTGTAGATGCCTTCGCACTGTTGCAGAATGATGGTGGCGACCAAAAGGAGTGTGTTACGATCTATGGTGGAGATGACTGGATGCTGTGGAAGAGCAAGAGCCTTCGCTGAAGAGGTCTGCACAGCAGGGCTACTGGACTGAAAGTGAGATCCAGGTGAGTTCCTCCCCCTTTTTATAGGAAATATCATTTTTTCGCTCGGTGTCCTTTTGCATCCTCTAGGCATCCTGCAGACATCCTAAATATCCAAGATACATCCCCTCTGCAAATTTTTTTCCGTTTTAATGCTTTGTATGCGAGCTGCATCCGCTTTCATCCTTTCTCCGTCTGTGCTACTAACGCTGTGCATCCGTTCCGCATCCGTTTTTCTTCCTCCCTGTATCCGTTTTCCGCTGGAGCGGATGCGAGTTGTGTGGATGCACAGCGGATGCCTAGCGGATATAGCGGATGCGTAATGGATGATGACAGATGTAGAACGGATGTTCCCCATATGCATTGCGGATGCAGAATGGACGCGTTAGATACATTTTCCGCTCAAAAATTTTGAGCAGCTCAAAACTTTTTGAGCGGATGGAACCTCTGTCGACGGATGCTGGACGGATAGAGAGGATGAAAAACGGACGCAGTGAGTACAGAATGGAAGCATCGCGTTAACCAACGGATGGCAAGTGTTTCTCTCTGTTTTACATCCTCTTTCCATCCATTGGTGCAGTGTGACATGGGCTTTAAGCATTCAGAGAAAGCAGTTGTCATAAATTGTTTCACAATTCAAAAAATGGCAGTCAAGTTGACACAAAACTTCACTACAATTCAGTAGTTTGACAAACAAAATGGATACAGTTACAGTGTATATTTTTCTTTCTTAAAAAGCATCTTTTAGGTATTTTTAACTGTTATTTATTTGATTCATATCTTATCTTCACCTCAAGAGCTCAAATAGGTTACACATAGCATTCTTTTCTATAATGTAATATACTACAAGCTAGAATATATGTAAAGTTGTAAACATTATAATACTTCTCAGAGAATCAGAAAGCAAAAAAAAAGGGGGGGAACAATAATATAGAGACAGTAAATCTAGTACACCTGCTCATTTAAGTATTAATCTGAAGATAAGATTAAAAATCATTTTATGCCTAAATGAAAATATTATAGAAAATAACAGTCCATACATGTAAAGCCCCTGTCACACTGCCCAACGGATGCAAAAAGTTTGTAAAAAGGACACAGCAGATGAGAAAAATGTTTCATCCGTTGTTATCCGCTCTCAAAAGGGGAAAACATTTGCATAAACAGAGCGGATAACACAGAAAGGAACGGACGGGGGGAGGATGCAGAGTGGATGGAAAGCAGATGCGGAATGGAAGCATACTTTTGCATCCTCTAGGCATCCTCTAGACATCCTTAATATCCAAGATTGGTCGCCTCTGCGAACGTTTTTTCCATTTTAAATGCTTTCTTTGTGTGCTGCATCCGCTTTCATCCTTTCTCCGTCCGTGCTACTAACGCTGAGCGTCCGTTCCGCGTCCGTTCCGCTTCCTCCCTGCGTCCATTTACCGCTAGAGCAGATTCGAGTTGCGCGGATGCGCAGCGGATGCCTAGCGGATATAGCGGATGCCTAACGGATGACAACAGATGCAGAACGGATGTCCCCCGTATGCCTAGCAGATGCAGAATGGACGCGTTTGATACATTTTCCACTCAAAAGTTTTGAGCAGCTCAAAATCTTTGGAGTGGATGAAATGTCAATAGACAGATGCTGGACGGATAGAGAGGAAGCAAAACGGAGGCAGTGAGTACAGAAGGGAAGCATCGCGTTAACCAACGGATGGTAAGTGTTTTTCTCCATTTTATATCCTCTTTCCATCCATTGCTGCAGTGTGACAGGGGCTTTAATTATTGATGGTAACGCACAGAAGTTTTTCAACCAAAACTAATAGAAATAATGGACAACCCAAATGTTTGAGAAGACTGTAATCTATAACATTCAGAATTTTGTGATATGGTTTCTAAAATAAATCAAATCTATTTATTTTTTATTTATCTAATTTGTATGGCCAAGTATGTCAACAAGTGATACTGAAGAGGTAACAGAATTATAAAAGAATGAAAACAATAATGGAACAAACATTGTAGATATTAAAATAAAGGCAGCTGAAAAACAATCCTAATCACTAGCATATGGTAATAAACAACCATAGATTTTGTTAAGAATAAACTAAACAATGTTTATATCACAAGAATTATGCACCAAACCAAGTATAAATTTTACTATTATTTTTTATAACTAAATTCATAAACTGATGCAAAATTTATGTTCAATAAAATTTGCTATCAGTTAAATAAGGACAAGTGAACCAAACAAATTCAGTTCTCCAACTCAAATGAGTTCTTTTTGTCCACTTGCTATATCTCATTTTTTTAAAAAAAATCTTCTATTTTAAACTAAAGTTGAAATGACAATCAGTAATAAAACATAGTTGCATACAGCATGGCAAGAATTCTTTATATACAGTAGATTAATCATGTCTGTTGGAGGGTCAGGATAGATCTGTTAGGCCAGTCTGTTTCCAGTCTATAGGAGTTATAAAGGACAGGGGTTATATGACCCTATTTTTTCTCCTAGTTCTTTCACCAGCTTTTAACATGCACAACTACAGTATTCTTCTGGGAGTTGGAGATGCAGCTTTATTATAATTTGCCTTCTATCTTGACCAAGGCTTAAACATTTTTGCCATTATACCTCCTTTTAGTGTAAGCTTAATTATGTAAACATCTATCCTAAAAATTCAAATACCCAAATAAACACAAATGTACAATGAAAAATAATACAATGAAACTTGGAGAAAGTTTAAGTATTTTGTAACAATATAATTAAAAGGTTCTTCACACACTTCTGACATTGTCTGCAAATCCTAAAGGGAGGAACACTACATAGTTTGGAAACCATGATCTAGATAAGGGTCGCCAAACTTTTGGACCTCATGGACCCCAAACTAATAATTTTAAATCCCAGGGACCATTAACCAGTTCTATGGGTGTGGGCTAAGTGTAGGTGTGGTTTGGTGGTCATGTGACTGGCTGGGCATGGCTTGTATGTAAATATTATAAATATTTATATAAATACTGATTATTTAAAAAAGAGCAATTTTTACCCAAAAGCAGGCAAAGCAGGCAGGCAGATTGAGTTGCTCACAGAATCATTCAGTGACCTATCTGTCTGCCATCGGCTAGCTCAGTCTTTCACATAAAATTTTGCTTGCCATGAGCCTGCACTCAATAATAGAACCTTTAGTCCTAAGGGAGGTTTGGCTGTGCTTAAAAGCAGAGCCAAAGATCTAAAGACTAGCTAGAAAGCAAGAAATTCAACCATTTCCTGCTTCCTAGCTGATCGAAATCTCACAGCTGATGGTCAGAAAAATAGCAATTTAGCAGGCAAGTTTGCCTGTAAAGAGTGAATGGGAGGGGAGGGTTCCTGTGGGTCATGTGGGCGGTGCAGCCTTGTGTTTCTGCACAGCCTAGATTAATTGCTTTGGAGAGCTGCTCTGGGGATAAAATTTCTCTGAGACCCACCAAAATTTTATTGTGGCCCACCAGTGGGCCGCAGTCCACTGGTTAGCAACCACTGATCTAAATGGGAGATCAATTTTCCAAATGTAATATTGGAATATTGTACTCTACCCGATAGCCTTTATGCTGTGTGGTGCCAAAGGCTTTAGTACATTCCCCAACCTGTTCAGTATCTAAGATTTCAAACAGGTGGGGTGAGCTTTGGTCTCTTTGTTGATAATTCCAAGGCCTGATTCTGCTTTCCTTCGTTCCTTCATTTCCTTCCTGAAGAAGCTTCCCAGTTTAGATTGTATGGAATACAGCAGGTGAAAAATTGACACCCGACAAATCTGGATTGGTGCTTAGAGAAATTATCAGCCAAAGAGAAGTCATTTTGAAAAGTCACAGACACAGACACACAAACAGAATATGATATATGATAGATAGATAGATAGATAAATAGATAGATAGATAGATAGATAGATAGATAGATAGATAGATAGATAGATAGATAGATAGATAGATGATAGATAGATGCAAGTTTTCCCTAAAAAAATAAAGTATTTCAAGTATTTCATTAGCAAAAGAGTTACATGTTTACAGGTTGTCCTTGACTTATAAATGTTCATTTAGTTATCATTCAAAGTTATGACAGCACTAAAAGAGTGGACTTATTATCATTTTTCACATTTATAAACACTGTAGTATCCTCATGGTCACATGATCAAAATTTAGATGCTTGGCAATTGGTTCAGATTTATGACAGTGGTAGTGTACCGAAATCATATAATCATCTTTTGCAGCCTTCTGACAAGCAAAATCAATAGGGAGACCAGATTCACTTAACAACCATGTTACTAGCTTAACAACTTCAGTGATTCATTTAACAGCTATGGCAAAAAAGGACATAAAATGAGGCAAAACTCACTTAAGAAATATCTTCTGAATTGTGATTGTAAGTCCAGGACTGGATATCAGAACAGTAATTTTCAAAAGTATTTTTCCATACAAACAGCTAAATAGAAAACTATTATACATTTCTTTTGAAAAAGACATAATTTATAAATGTCCATTAATTGATTATATAATTTGGCAAACTATTGAAATGCTTCTATTATTCACATGCAATCCAAAAAATCTGCATGCAGCTGGATTATTCAGTTCAAATATTTGTTTTATTATATTGCTTTCCATGAAAATTATTTTGATTTTACATTTATTGTAAACAATCAAAGGAACTTTTAACTGCCACCAAGTGAGAAAGTAAGCAGGCTTTATTAAATATGTTAAAATAGTGTTTCTCTTCAGCATTCTTTCTTCCGAACCTTTATTTTCATTGAAGTTTAAACTTTCTGAATTTCTTAGTCTCTATGGAATTAATTAACTTTATTTCTGGAGAAAAAAAGAGACAATTTAAATGTAGCCATTTGTAATTCTCATTTTGAACAGAAATGTCTAATCAACAACTGCAGTCTAGATGTGCATTAGTTTACTCTGCATGCTACCTAGCAAATATAGTCTAATGGTGCTTTTGGTAGAGTAAACATTTTAAATGGGGAATTCAATTACATACACTATGTGTGCTGTATAAACAAAACAAAGAAGTTCAGTGTGTGACTTTCTTCATATTATAATAGAAAACATGTTTTCAGGTGTGTTTTATAATCACAGCAAGATTTGTTGGATTTATTACATTCAAAAACAATTGAGTGTCCCTATTGCACTTCAAAACCAAAACACTTTTTGCCATGCTGTTTAGTCAGCCTTCTGACATATGTCCAGTTAAGTAGATATTATTGAAGAATCTACTAGGACTGTGAACACTTTGAAAATATTTTGGAAGTTCTTTGAGCACAGGTATTCTTCTTGTATTCATTAACATAGATGATTTTTTCAGGCATCTACCCAGCTTTGAAAGGTTGTTATTTAGCATTTCTTCCAAATTATGTTTGAAGTATACATAGCTGTAGAGGTGAGATATACAGACATATTTTTGCAAAATATACACACATTACATGCATATCACATTTTCTTGTACCATTCAAAATTAATGTAAAGTCTGGCTTTATATGATCACTAAAGCACGTGAGACTTCCTCTCCTTTTTCTGTCTTCTAGAATGTTGATTTGTTATTTTCCTACAATAGATGAAAGATTGCCTTTCCCATTGTATGTTCAGATGCAGAACAACTCAATACAAAGCATTAGAAAGAAGTATCAGAAACAGAAATATCTTCACTATTAGTTCAGATTTATTTATCATATATTTATTTCCTTTCTCTATGTAAAGATTATTTTCTATTTACTTGTACAGAAAAGGTACTGGTAAAAATACTTATTTTCAATTATGTATTGACATACATATTAATATCTCACAATCTTGAAAAAAAGGAACTTGGGTAGCATGCCTCTCCACTTTTAACCCTGATCATAAGATTATGCTTCCTCTCAAATCTTAAAGGCATAGACTGAAAAATACTAGAGTTAATCAATGTTTGGCACTGAGGGAACATTCTTTATTAAATTTTTTGAAAAATAAAATAAATATGCCATAAAAGGGCAATGAAGATTGTTTATTTTCTCTCTTCACTCAGAAAACTGTCTTTTGAGAGAGTATAGAAGCAGCCAAACTTCTAAACTTCAAGTTCACATCACCTCAGTTCTCAGAGAAATTAAGAAGCAACATCATTGGTAAAAGATTTACAAGCAAGATGGGCTATTTTTTATGTTTTGTAGGCCTATACTGTAGCAGTATAGTACAGTGAGAAGATAAGATGCTAGATCTAACTTAATGAAAGGAATAGACTACAGTAATCATATGAGAAGGGGGGGGAAGGTGATTTCATTTGGGGGGAAGAATCAGTGTGCCTGTGGGACAGGCACTCAAGAATGAAGGCAAATATATATATGTCCCAATATAATGTTGAAGGTCGAATCAGAGTTGGTTACCGGAACCAAAAGTTTATTCTTCCAATCTTTCAGACTTGTGCTGAAGCCCATCATCTGGGAACTTCTCTCTTTCTTCAGATATTCTGCAAAGAGAGATTCCTTGATGAATCTCTCTTTGCAGAGGGTCAGCACGAACCCAAAAGCTTGGAAGATTAAACCTTTGGTTCCAGTGACCAGTTCAAATTGGATCCTGCAGAACACTTACTATAGCTGGTCAAGAATGAATAAAATGATATTAGAAGAGAATGTGTAATGCAGCATATATATGGATGCTATATCTACAATAGGTATGGCATGATTCATGTGCAGCAAAGGAATACGGCTACTACATTATGGAAAAAAATAAATTCTGTTCTGTTCCTTTCATCCCAGGGCCAGTCACTTGACATAGCAATCTTTATAATTTCTTCAAACCCTCTTTTTAAAAAGTCTATCTTTTCCTGCCTGCAATGCTATTATCATTTCTTTCCAGAGCAGTCTCTCTTTTTCTGATGTTTTCAAATAGTGTTATACTATATGGTCCTGTAGGGAAGGCCCTGTAGACAAGAGAGCAGTGTGACACAACCGAGTTTGAAACAATGCTCTCTTGGCCTTCCTGGTATGAAGAGAAAACACACATTTTCTGTTATAGATAGACACTAATTTTTCTGAGCTTTGATTAATCCCATGTCACACTGCACCAACGGATGGAAAGAGGATGTAAAATGGAGAGAAACACTTGCCATCCGTTGGTTAACGTGATGCTTCCGTTCTGTACTCACTGCCTCCGTTTTTCATCCTCTCTATCCGTCCAGTATCCATCGACTGAGATTCCATCCGCTCAAAAAGTTTTGACTGCTCAAAACTTTTGAGCGGAAAATGTATCCAACGCGTCCATTCTGCATCCGCAATGCATACAAGGAACATCCATTCTACATCCGTCATCATCTGTTATGCATCCACTATATCCGCTAGGCATCCGCTGTGCATCCCCGCAACTCAAATCCACTCCAGTGGAAAACGGACACAGGGAGGAAGCGAAACGGACGTAGAACGGACACAAAGCGTTAGTAGCACAGATGGAGAAAGGATGAAAGTGGATGCAGCTCGCATACAAAGCATTTAAAATGGAAAAAACGTTCGCAGAGGGGACGTATCTTGGATATTTAGGATGTCTGCAGGATGTCTAGAGGATGCAAAAGGACATCTAGCGGAAAACCTATATTTCCTATAAAAAGGGGGAGGAACTCAACTGGATCTCACTTTCAGTCCAGCAGCCTTGGGCTCAAGGTGGCACTTACTCTGTGCCACCTGGCCTCCGGGACCACGTACAGGAGCATGCAGTATGGCTGGAGGGTGCCACACAACACCATCAGTATTGTGGTCAGAGAAGTGGTGCAGGCCATCATCGAAGAATACCTGTAGGAGCTCCTCCAGTGCCTGTCCACTGAAGAAGGCTGGAAGAAAGTTGCAGAGCAGTGGTATCAGAAGTGGAACTTTCTACATACCGTTGGAGCCATAGATGGGAAGCACATGACCTGCAAAGCACCACCCAAGTCAGGGTCCACTTATTTCAACTACAAGGGCTTCATCAGCATCATCCTCTTTGCCATGGTTGATGCTGACTACAAGTTCATGTACATCGATGCTTCAGGCAACGGGTCAGCTTCAGATGCCCAGGTATACAACGCCAGTCACCTCAAGGAGGGGCTGGAATGCAACCTCATCATGGGCTTCCCAAATCCAGACCCCCTGCCCAACAACACGCAAGATGTGCCCTACTTCATCATGGGGGATGACACCTTCTCCCTCAGAACCTACCTCATGAAGCCCTACACTTCCAGATGCCTCACCCGTGAAGAGAGGATCTTCAACTACAGGCTGTCCAGGGCAAGGGTGGGTGGTGGAGAACACCTTTGGCATCCTGGCCAACAGGTTCCAGGTACTTCTCACCACCATGCAGCATTGCCCAGAGACCGTGAGGAGGATCGTGGAAGCTTGCTGCATCCTGCACAATCTCATGTGCACCCACTACCCACTGTTGCAGAACAGGCTCGTGGACCTCCAGGCAATGGGGACATGGAGCCTGGAGAATGGAGGCAAGGGTGAAACCTGATAGATACTGTGGATGTGCAAGGCCCCAACAGAGCTTCATGTGAAGGGAAGAAGCAGCGCAACCTCCTGAAACACTGGTGCAACTCCCTAGGTGGAGCAGTGGAGTGGCAAGACAGGATGATAGATGCTTAATGGATGCTTCCTTCAGTCTGTCTCATCACACGGATGAGATTGGGCCATGTATGTTGAGTGGCCCTACAATGAACAGGGCATTTAATAAAGAGTTGTATTAATGTTAAAATGTGTGGATCAATGTTTACATTTTTAATGGACCATACAGTCCCACTATGCTTGCACTGGAGGTTTATCTATCCCACAGCTATCCTTACCTATCCCACAGGTATCCCTGCCCATCCCACAGCTACTACCCATCCCAAACGTATCCCTGCCCATCCCACAGCTATTAACCATCCCAAAGGTATCCCTGCCCATCCCACAGCTATTACCCATTCCAAAGGTATCCCTGCCCATCCCACAGCTACTACCCATCCCAAAGGTATTCCTGCCCATCCCACTGCTATCTTAACCCATTCCACAAGCATGCAAAGGCTTAAACCATTTCTAAAAGTTTCCACCAAGACTTTATTGACTAAAATAAATGAAGCAAATGTGTGAAGCAAAGATAATATTTATTATTAACAAGCTGTAAAAGAAAAATGACCCAAGTCAAGTGTCCAAAGGAAAGATAAAGTCAACAAGTAGCCATCCAGTCTCTGGCACTCTTCTTGGTCACTCTGAGGCATGCCCAGTCTCAGAGGTGAAGGGCTGTGGAGGTGGCTGCTTCTGGAGTGCTGCTCTGAGGCGTCATTGGGGTGCCTGGCCCCGAGAAGACAACAGGGGACGGTGTGTGGAGGAAGCTCTCATAGAGCTGGCTCAGTCCTGTGATGTTGAGAGCTGCTTCCTCCAGGACATGGGGTGTCAGCCCCAATACCAATGACAGATGTTCTGAGGCCGGGCTTGGCTGTTGGGTGGAGGAAGGGGCAGTGTAGTGGGGATGTCTGGTCTGCAGCTAAGCGAGGTGAGGCGTCGGTGGCATCTGTGGCGTGGGTGGCATCTGTGGCATGGGTGGCATCAGTGGCGTGGATGGGATCAGTGGCATCAGTGGCACCGGTGGCGTACAATGTACCTGTGCCTGGACTTGGAAGGGCTGCCTGTGCTGCTGGACCTCCTGGTAGCCATAGCCTTGGTAGGTGAGGGCCTGTGGAAAGCCTTGGAAGAGCACTTGGGGTGGAGGAGCAGGCCCGGACTGGGTGGGAGCAGGTTCAGCTGGGTCTGGAGGATTGTGAAAAACATCGGTGATCCTGTCCTTTACCACCTGGTACTGTGATTCCGACATGTTCATGAGTGTCTGGTTGACGTAGGTGAGGAAGGGCTTGCGGTTGGAGGATGGGACATCGGTGTGTACCAGCTGAGAGAGAAGATCTACACTTTTCCTGATGGTGTCCCTGATCTCCAGCAGGACAGTGTGGCTCTGCCCCTCCGGTCTGCCTCTCTGCCTTTCTGTGGAGGTGGAGCTGGGGGTGGATGTGGGTTGGCCTGTGGTGGAAGTGCCCTCTCCTTGCTCCCACTGCGTCAGGGGGTCCTCCACACACTCCACCACGGGTAGTGCAGCTGTCGGGGGGTTCTCTGTCGTGGGACACTCCACAGATACCTGCCTGGACACAGGAGCTGACTCTTTGCCAGAAGAGGACCAGGATCAGCAGCAGGACCAGCAGGACCAGGATCAGCAGCAGGACCAGCAGGACCAGGAGCACCAGGAGCAGTGCCAGCAGAGTAACCCCCAGCAGAAGCCCCAGCACCAGGAGCAGCGCCAGAAGAGTAAGCCCCAGCAGAAGCCCCAGCACCAGGAGCAGTGCCAGCAGAGTAAGCCCCAGCAGAAGCCCCAGCACCAGGAACAGTGCCAGCAGAGTAAGCCCCAGCAGAAGCCCCAGCACCAGGAGCA
>BLBF01000039.1:9885130-9896799 GCA_015471245.1 Laticauda colubrina | reverse complement strand
AGTGCCAGCAGAGTAAGCCCCAGCAGAAGCCCCAGCACCAGGAGCAGCGCCAGCAGAAGCTCCATCACCAGAAGAGTCAGCCCCAGCAGCAGAAGCCCCAGCAGAAGCAGCGTCAGGGCCAGGGGGTGGGATGGTGGCCCTGTCCCTCTTGCCAGGGCTGGCAGCAGATGGCAGAGGCTTTCTCTTCTTCCCCATGGTTGTTGGGTTGTTGGCTTGCTGGCTGGCTGGCTGGCTGGCTGGAGAGCTGTGTCTGGCAGCAGGTCTTTCCTCTGAATGGTGACCTGCTTCCGAGCTGCTTCCCTTTATATCTGCAGGGCTGACACAATGCATCCTCCCCGCATGCGCAGTGAACGCTGTGCATCCGCTAGGCATCCGCTCGGCTTCCGCTAGGCTTCCGCTCTGCATCCGCTTCATCCGCTCTGCATCCGCTCTGCATCCGCTCTGCATCCGCTCTGCATCCGCTCTTTCCGCTGCACGTCCACTTCACTGTGCTCCCCCGGAAGTCCTGCGGATGTGCCATCCGCTTCCATCCGCTTCCATCCGCTAGACTTCCATGGAGCATCCGCTTTCCATCCCCTCTACATCCTCCCCCCGTCCGTTTCTTTCCGTTGTTGTCCGCTCTGGTTATGCAAATTTGGGGCACTTTTGAGAGCGGATAACAACGGATGAAACATTTTCTCATCCGCTGTGTCCTTTTCACAAATGTTTTGCATCCATCGGCCAATGTGACAGGCCCTTTAAGAAACAAGGTTTTAAATAATTTGACTAGATTACTTACTCTTGACTTATTTTGCTGATCTCAAAAGTTTGTTTTGAAGATAAAAATAAGAAAAAAACCTTTTCTATACTTATGAAAAAGTCAAAGAAAGTATGCCAAAATTGTCTTTTACAATAAATAATTATTGTGGAGAAAGAAATGTGTCCACCATTTCTTCTGAAATTATGATCCTTCAGAAGATTTCTAGGAGAAAAAAAGATATTTTTTCCCTCAGTTCTTCAATGAACGATGTCTATGATTTTGCATCTTCAAAGTGGATAAGATGTCGGTAAATGGTTTTTAAAAACTGACTAAAATATAATATTTAAATGAAGCTGTTGCAGATATTTAGTGCTTGCAATTTAAAAGAGCCATCAAACTTTTTATTTTCCATTTGTAAGGAATATACAACATTTCTCCTATAAAGTAATTTTTCTTTATAGCTTGATTGTACTTTTCAAAAAAAAAAAAAAAAAGCACAGTCCTCTGTTTATGAAATAGTGTGAAAAGATCCCTGACAATTTGCTACAGACTCATGAAAAAATAAAATATAATCAATTGTTTTCAAATTTTTCCACTTCTATATCTTACTTGTTTCTAAATGATTACACATTAATCTTCTTCTAACGTTGCAGGAAAATTCTGATTTAAAAACTATATAATATATATTTATTCTTTGAAAATATTAATGACTTTTTCCAGCTGAATTATGATACACTTTATTTCTAATGCCTGGCAATTGATTTTTTTTTTCTCTTACAGACAAAATATTTTCATCACTTTTCTTGTTGTTTGAATATTCTCAATTGTTTTCTTTTTCTACACCCCAAATATCTCTTTACACATTATTCCCTTTCATGACTATGCCAATGAATTATGATAACATTTGGCTAGATACTGTCTATCTTCCCTGCTGCTTCATCAGCTTGATAATTATATTCTCAACCAGAAAGTATGTCTTGTCTGACACTGCGATTCTATCAACATACATTGCACTGAGCATCACTGCAGCTAAGCTTTTCATTATATAAAATCTATAATGGGCTGCTGTGCTTGAATCATTACTAATCATAATCATATGTGTTTTCCATTTGGTCTTTTGCCAATTTATACAATAAGATTTTCTACTAACATGGCTAACTGTGCAGATGTAGTTATATAGTTTTATGCAAAACTGGGTAAGATTTACTTTGTATATAAATATTATTTTCTATGCAATCCTGTGGCAAAAATAAAGTAAATGTTTTATGAGTATTTGTAACTCTATTTTCAAAGACTATCAAAGCACTTATTTAAAAGGCTAGAAAAACTGCAGTTGGGTGAAGATGACAACTACAAAATTCAATGTAAAATTACTAGTTTCTTTTCAAATGTTTCCTGAAAATCTGAATGATGCCACTAAGTTTCAATGGAACCCTAGAGGTTATGTGAAATCTTTTAAACATAGTATTCTTTATGTATGTCCAACTTCGCTTTACAATTATAGATGCTAAATTTTACACAAAACTTTACAGCCAATCATTTTATTGTTGTCATTATTACTATCCTGCTCTTATTTCAAAGAATTCAGTGAAATATGCATATTTTGTCCTTTATTTATTCAATTTACACAATTTTATTCTGTGACCTCTTTGAGTATCAGTGTTTCTGGCTCAATTTCAATAAAATCAATTTAGGCTAACATGGCACAGCTAAGTCTTTATTCATGGTAAAATGAGCTCACATAAAGCAATTTATCAACTTTTTCATTATGACAATATAAACTCTTATACCTAGTCATTAATTTGGTACTTTCCAATTTTTCCAACAACTCAGTGAACATCTAGCTTTGCATTTGCAAGTAAAAAAGAAGGAATATAAAGTTGATTTATTTTATCAAGGTTAAAATAAAATATGTTGTTACATCTGGTAATCCCAATGGACTTTCTACTGACCGTACATTAAAAAGAAGATGCTTTATGGATTTGTTTATAGATATAATATGGAATATAGGATGAGATATCATCTGCTATAAACTAAGAGGAAATGAAGAGTTACAAAAATTCAAATGCACACACAGAGAGAGCAATAGCAATAGCACTTAGACTTATATTACTTATTATTACTGGTGGTTTACAACTCTCTGTAAGCAATTTATAGTTGCCCACAACAATTTGGGCCCTATTTTACCGACCTCAGGAGAGAGAGGGGGGGTGTTTTCTGTCTTTACCATATTTTTACTTTTCTTTTTTCCTTTGCTACTTTTTTTTTCTAGATTTTACTATTTAAATTAAAATCCTTAAGGTTGAATTTTATTCACAATTATTAGGTGTCTAGTAACGAGTATGTAAACAAAATCAAAGATTGACCATCTTCTCAGAAGACATTAGCATTCCCCGTGTTATACCAAAAGCAAGAAAAAGCTAGACTAACCATTTTATATGGCCTATAAATAGCTTAATTTATAAATAGCTATTTATAAATAGCTTAAATCTTGGAATTAAGTTGTGTAAGGATTCCTCTCTCATGCCTTATAGTTTCTTTTTATCAGAGGTCCAGTGAAAAGCTGTCACCAACCCACCAATTAACATAACTTTTAATGTGTCCTTCAGTTAATTACTGGTGTTTTCATTTTTCAGGCATTTGCATGTAATACTTTTCAAGTAGGTGTCAGAACCACAAGAATGTGACATTATTTTATTTCTATGGGACAGCATATTTCAGAAGCAATTGCTCCTAAGGTGATTTGGGATAGGTTACAGTACTAATCTCACAGCTGTCTATCTTACGAGCAGAACTCATAAATCATATGGTGTGTAATAAGAGGAGCAAGTTGGAGAGGTTAGAAATCTTAAGAAAAGTATGACAGAAGTGATAGATGATATGAAATGATTTCATACTGTAGATATTTTGTGTTTTTTTTTATAAAAGGCAATATGTTGCATTTGATACAAGGTCTTTTAGCATTTTCCCCCTTTTGAGTATCAACTATGGGAGTGACATAACATCATTATAGTCAGTACTAAAGTATACACTGGTGGGAGGAAGACCCAATCAATATTTAAAAATGAGAAGAAAACATCTTGAAGCACTTGAATTAATCCTGATCCAAAGCTATCTCTTGAATATTAACAGAGAACATTGGCATATGCAAAATCACATACTTTGAGAAAAATATAGAACAGATGAAATAGGTTTATTTGAGATATTTAGCAAATATACTTGAGTAGATTTATCTAAATAATAACTTTTTTTCTTAGTTTGGTTACTAGTTGGAGAATAGCAAATAAGTTGACTATATTACATCAGTCTTATAAGGCACATAATATTGGCAATAAACTGAGGCTAACAGGAACAGCTGCAGATTTAATGTGACCCTAGACAAAGTGTCTTCTCCAGTAAGCCTTCCCAACTAACCATGAGGCAGCCAGGTAAAGGAGGGAGGCAAGCAAAAAAGTGGTTTGATAAAAATGCAGCTACAGCTACTCTATAACCTTCAGCCATCCTACTGTTCTGTTTATAGCACTGGGAAATTATCTTTGTGTACGTATATATGTGTGTGTCTTCAGGAGACTGTGGAAGACCCTGCTTGCTGATGCAGAGCTTGAAAGCTTTGTAAGTCCCAGACTTGACTTAATTGTGTTTTCTCCATTACCTTCATTGCCTTTCACTTAGTCCTAGCTGTAAATCATTGAATGGGACACTTCAGCTACCATCATCACTGACATTAGAACCACAGTGGGTTCTGAATAGGCTTGCTGTTAAGCTTGGGAATAACTAAACTATTCTCCAACTGTTTAGGAGAACAGCTTGGTTAATCAAGCCCAGACTTAAAACAAGTCTAAAGGAATTTACCTCTTAGTAGTTTGGGAAATTACCTCTTGAGAAATTTAAAGAAATGGTTTACTTGCAGTTGTGCAGAAAATAAGCAAATGAATCATTCCTTTCCTAGATCCTATAGTCGTGTATGGACTAACTCTTTTGTAGTACCTCAGTACAATTTCTATACCATTGAGATAATTTATATTTATAAAATTCACATGTAGCTTGATAATCCAAATGCCTTTATGGCTTTCCAATCCTGCTTCAAAAATAATGGGTTATTTGGCTTTTCATCTTGGTAATGTGTTGTCGTAATAAGTAGCCTATACTTTATGTAATATATATTCTCTTTCTCCCTCCCTCCCTCTCTCTCTCTCTCTGTCTTTCTCTTTGTCTCTCTGTCTCTCTGTCTCTCTCTGTCTCTCTCTCTCTCTGTCTCTGTCTCTCTCTCTCTGTCTCTCTCTCTCTGTCTCTCTCTGTCTCTCTCTGTCTCTCTCTGTCTCTCTCTCTCTCTCTCTCTCCTTATGTGGGTGCAGAGAGAGAGAGAGAGAATTACTAATGAATTAACATGACCTCGGATTTTTTTTAAATTGTTTTTCCTTTAATTCTAAGATGTCCCCAATATTTCAAAGATAAAAATAGACATATTTTTTTCATATAAAATAGTCATTGTTTTTTTCTGGAACTATTATGTGTTGTTGATGGTTTTTCAATGTTTGAACTATTTGCTGAACTATCATTTAGGACCCAAACTAGTCAGTTGTTATTTGTTGTTGTTATTTGTTGAAGAACTCCTACAAAACCATGCTTGCCTTAAAATGACATGTACCAGTATATGAGAAATGATGTGCTATCTTATAGATCAATCAGTGCACAACTATAAAGGAACATTTATTTGACCTTGTCATAGTGTTCTCTGTCTGTGGGAGAGCAGAATATGTCCCTAAGGCCTTGCCTTGTGAAATTGGAGCAAGCCTTGCCATTCTCTCATGCTCTGGCAAGGAGAAACAATTCTCAAATATTGTGAAGAACATTTCTGTATCTCCATCCTCTAAGATTTTGAATATTTTTATAATGGACAGCTTTGGATTATTGGAGACAATACTTGATGTTTTTAGTCTAGGCAAAGTCTGTAGTAATCCAAACAAAGGTGCAAATATGCTATGATTGTTATGATCATATTTTTTCCAATATCTGAGAGTTTATTAAGGCAAAGCAAAATTACACTCCTCAAACACATTTGCAGGAACACACTGTACTCACCATGCCTTCGAAATGACTATTGTCCAGTCTGGTGTGTTGTAAAAAGTCAGTTCATATTCCAAAGCTTTTTTATTCCTTCTTAGTTCTGTCTCTTTTTAGATGCAGCATTGAAGTCCACACCCTGGAACTAAAGGCATTTTTCCTTTTTTGAATTTATCTTGCATCATGTTCACTTCATGACCTTCAAGACATGAAGTAAAAAGAAACAACTCAATTGGTTGTACTTACATCTTCTTTACTGTATCACCTTTTCTTTATTCCAGCATCTTTTGCCGTTGTTTCTCTCATGCTGTCTGCAGTGGATAGTTTTTCTTTTAGACTTGCTACACCTTGCAACAGAAGTTCCATATTACATTTTGGCCCAATTATTTCAGCCTAGCTTTATTATAATTATTAGAGTCTGGATTGCTATCTTTGGGGATATGACTTTCTCATGCATGCAACAAGATGTGTTTTAGTTGCATTAGAGTGTTTGAAACTACCCAGGCACAGAGAAGTAAAAATTTATACTAAAAAAGCTTTTGAATAATTGATCTACTCTCATGTAGATTTAAGATTTTTCTGACTTTCAAGTAATAGTGACAGGTCAGTAACACCTGTTCAGTAACTATTTCTGAAATCATACAGTTGTCACATTTTATAATAATCAATCTCTAAATCATTGATCAGATAATTTGCATCAGTTCACCAAGAGCAAAAGTAGGGTACTTTTTTTAAAAAAAAAATGTGTCTCTTCAAGAATCAGAAATGCCTCAGTAGTCATTTCTACCAATATGGAAATCTAATAGATACTAGTATGGAATATGTAGTTGGTCTGTGTTAATCCATATGAATATTTTCTTGATCATCAGAAGCAATTTTTGTCCATTTCAGAGGGAACTGAAGAAATCAGCAAAACCATAGAAGTCTATATAACATGAATGTCACAGCTTTTGTCAATTTACAAGTGAAATAAAGCAAGAACCTTCGAATCACTGATGTGAAAACGTTACCATACCATTTCAAATAAGAAGCTAGACAGGGGAATTAATGTTGACTGGTTCAGCAGTAGAAAGAAAATCTTGCAAACAAAAACTCTATATGTGAATGAAATGGGCATTCTAATGTCACAAGCTGCATTTTAAAATAAAAAATGAGACTAGATCACAATGTATTATTCCATTTATTGTTAAAGTTTGCTGCTTCTGCTTCTTTTCCTCTTCTCCCATCATTACTCTCCCAAATACAAATAGGCAGTGCTCTTTATCCTTTCTTCCTTTTTTTCTTTTTCTTATTTTTTCGTGTGAAACATCTTCACTTTTTTAGAAATTCTAAATCATCATAGTCAGTGGTGATCCCTGGCTATTGACAAGTCATATTGGCCAAACAGGATCAGAGTTGTTTAGTATTTGGATGAAGAACTGCCAGGACATCACTCATATGATTATCAAATGTATTTGAAATATGTTTTTTAAATCATGTGCAGTTTTTCTTTTAAAGTATTTTTATGAGGGGTAGAAGAATTAATGGAGGTATCTATTTCTTCCTGTAAGTTCTGATTTCTGTATTTCTCCCCCAAATTCTGACCACCTGAAGTCTGTCCCTGAAGATTAATTTGAGATAAGCTGTACTGAACTTAGAAAAAAATTACTCCCATTTCAATATGCACAGGATCAGACTGTTAACATTCTTTTTTCTTTTTACACTCAGTTTCCTTTATTTCATGTCATCTTTAACTTCTATTGAAAGATTACATGCATGGAGGAATAGAGTTGTTCTTATCAAACAGAAATGCCTTTGTTAAAAAGAAGCAATTCAAGTATGCATATATACACATTTATAAAGAAAAGATTATGCATAAGGATCTCCCAGACAAACCTTTTATATTTGAAAACCAGTATTATCCACACACATACACAAGTCCCTTTCTGTTTGCAAATGCCAGTTTTTATAGTTAATAAAATACCTATAGTATAGTCACTGTTTTCTGTTCTTGTAATATCTACAAGTAGGTATAAATTTGCTTTAGTAATATAGAAATATATACATATTGCACAAGATGTACAGGATTTGAAATACCAAGCTGCTTTGCAGACTCCTATCTTGCTTTGAGTTTCTTGGACAACTGCTACAGCACTGAAACATATACAATCCATTAGAATAATGCAGTACAGACTTCCTAACTTGCTACACCCTGCTACCAAGTGATACCCATCCAGAACAAAGAGAAGAGTGTGTGATATAATAGGAACAATAAGCAGTCAGATATGAGACAGTTCTCTACTTTGTTATACATACATGAAACTAAGTAAAATGGGGAAAACATAAATTTTAGTCTTATTCTTATATAAAAAGACACATATATTTATTTGTTTGTTTGTTAAATTTATTTTCCACCGATCTTGCTAGGCAGCTTAATAAGAAAGGCGAAGAAAAGGAAAAGAATGCAAATAGAACAAAAGTAAAATGTTAGAACAATAAAATAAATAGCAGAGCACAGAGCAAGAGAAGGAAGATGTAATCTGCCATCAATCTTGCAGCAACCTCCAGTCTGCAACTCCCCCATTTGGTCAATGGGGAGTTGGCCAATCAGCATAGTCAGGTCTTCAGGGGGAGTTGGCCAATCAGCCAGGTCTTGCAGAAGGATAGGAGATGGAGGCAGATTTTATCTTAGAGGGTAAGATGTCCCAAAGGATTGGTGCTGCAGCAGAAAAAGCTTCTATATCCTGATAGTTGGAGTTCTTTGATCAGCGGATCGGAAAAAGTCCTCTCTGCTGGCACAAGTAGAATGGATTGGTCCTAACAGGATAAGGAAGTTCAAAAGATAGCCTGGACCGATGCTATTAAGGACTTTAAACATCATAGCCAACACCTTGAACTGCACTCAGAAGCAGAGTGGAGGCAGATGAAGTTCACGGAGCAGAAGTATAATATGGGCCATACTAGAAGCTTCAAATACTGTTCTTGTTGCTGCACTATGCACCAGCTTGAAGTTTCCAAATGGACTTCAAGGGTGGGCTCATGTATAGAGTGCACATGTACATGAGAAATTCCAACAGAACATTACATACAGATATATTTTTAAAATGTTGTATTCTAGAAATGAAATATAAAACCATTCACAAATATTTAAAATAGATGTCTTGTATATTAGTTTACAGAATCTGCAAATGGCTTCACTTTTCTGAAATGAAAAATGGAATTTGGGTTATGATATGTTGTTTTGTAGTACAATGGTGCTTTGTACAACTGTTTGTCGGACTGTTCAGAGTAATGTGCAACAGTAGTATTGTTTATGTTATGTATTACACTCCTACCCATTGCAATTGATGAAATTCTTTGTAGTTACAGTAATTAAGAGCAGATAAAAAATTAAAACATCCTTGGTAAGACTAAAATTGCAATTAAGACCATAAAACCCTAAACATAAAATTATATTAAGAGTATCAAGCATGCTAGCATCTATTATATACCTTCCAGAATAGCTCACTTTTCAAAAGTTTCCAGTCTGTGCCACAAAAAAGCAGTCCTTACAGGGCTTAAACCACACACTTCATAGAAACATTTTTAGTTAGTATTCTTTCAGCTAAAGAAAGAGACATATGCTCTTTGAAAATGATGTGTTTTTCCAATCTAACTGCAAAAATTCTTTTCATGAGATCAGTTTATATCTCTAGAAAAAAGCAATCTTTCCCTTGCCCAAAAATGCTCTGAGAAGAGAAAAGAAGAAAAGAAGTAGCAGATGAAAAATATGTGAATTGCCCACAGTTGGCATTGACACTGCCCATTACTATATATAATGTGTTTATCAAAGAAAATATTATTTTTCTTTGAATAACCTGAACATATTAGGTTGTGAGTTTTTGTTTGCTACTACATTTTATTATTTATTCTGCACCCTGGTTCTAATAATTGAAATTTAGCAATTGTGAGAATGCATTTGGTAGTCAAATAAAAAAGCAAATATTATATTACTAAAATTATATGGCATCTCTGAGTCAAGGAAAAATGCCCCAACTGTCCAATCACACTTGGCCAATAAAGAATATTTTATTCTATATACTTGACAGGAATATTCTTATTTTTAATAGGAAAGATGTGTACAATATGTATGATATACACCTGACACTGGCCACTAATCTTCTCCTTCTCTAGCTTATTAAAATATGTTATGTTAAATTCTCAACTGATAAAAGTCATAAAGTGGTAGAAGTCAATATTTTGATCCTGTCTGGTGATAATCACGGCATATGAAAGAATACAACTTAAAATGTAAGAGAATTAAATAAGAAGATATGAAGCTTGTGAATGAAAAATAATAAATAAATGTAGAAATAAAAGTAGACACAGGTGTACTCATTATTCATAGTCTCACATATTCATGACAGTTACTTGAAGATGTTATATTGATATATACTCCTTGCATATAGATATTTGAGCTTGTTTTTTACATGTGCGAAATGGCAGACAGACCTTTGGAAATCTATAATGATTTTTTTAAAGATTAAGTCACCTTTCCAATATATCTATATTTGTTCTTCCTTCTCTGTACTAATTCTTCTCTATACAAAGCATCTCACAGGTTATAGGATATACGCCAGGAGTGTCAAACACATGTCATCACAGCAGCATCACATGATGTATTGGGACTTTTTTCCCCTTCGCTAAACTGGGCAGGGCCAGCACGTGACATATCCAGCCTGTGGGCTGCAAGTTTGACAGCCCTGATATAGGCTCTATAATATGGCTTGTCAGAGAAACAGCTATGCTCTATTTTCAGAACAAATTGCTTGGCTGGTAATAAAATCACATGGTCTTGTGTGAAGGGCCTCTTGATTATGCCACTGAATTCTCATGGAACCTACCCAAACTACTCTTTGACATTGGTGGAAATCTTTAATAAATTTCAAAGAAGCAATAATATCTATTAGTGAGATCACATTGTCTATTTGCATGATATAATAAGAGTTTATGGGAAGAAAAGGGCAGGACAGCATAAATTGTAAACTTTTAAAAAAAAATTTTTTATTAGTTTTCAATAAACAAACATACATAAACAAAACACAAAACATCAAAACATAAAACTTCTTTTTGGAAAGCGGCTTAGTCCTGGGTTACATCTTTTTATACAGCCAAAAATTCAAAATTCATGCTCACTTTTTATCCCATTTCATATCTTATTTACCATTCTACATTTTCTATATAGCTTCTCCCCTCTTTTCACTCTCTTAATTCTATTTTATTTCTTTCATCTCAATTTAAATCATTATGCATATTTCTTTTGTCTGTTCTATTTCAATTTTGTATTATCTTTTCTCATTAACACAAAATTTCTCCTGTAATCACTGATTGAAGTATAACGCCTTTAAGTCTTTCCCCTAAATTTAACACTTAAAATAATATATACTTTTCATTCTGATTCTGCTTAGTACATTCTAAAGCTACTTACTATATTATAAAATAAAAAGAATAATAAGTTTATAATATAATTAAAACAATAATCCAAAACAAATTAAGATGTATTATTAAATCCAATTTTCTAACATTATTTCAAATATAAATACAAAAATACAATCTTGTGTACTTTTCTTTTTTAATCATATTTTTACCCAGTATCACTAAATAAATCTTGTTTCTTTACATCTTGTTTTAAACCTTTGTAACTTCTCTTCCCTTTGTCCCTTCTTTTCCTCTCCAATCCTGCCTTTACCGCCTTGTCTCCTAGTATATCTTTTGTCTGTTCTATTTCAATTTTCTATTATCTTTTCTCATTAACACAAAATTTCTCCTGTAATCACAGATTGAAGTATAACACCTTTAAATCTTTCCCCTAAATTTAACACTTAAAATAATATATACTTTTCATTCT